>JAEIFT010000707.1:0-104760 GCA_018904225.1 Lordiphosa mommai
TTTAATTAATTTCTCAGAAGTGTGCGAAAATGTCGTGATCATATTATATGCATAGCGTTTGGTACCATCTGCTGTAGCCACACACATATGTTATTCTGGATTTCTTCGCGTTAGCCTTTACGCAGATCCATAATCAAAACAAAGGAAGCAACAGTAAATTATATAACGCTTGGCCCTCCAGCATATCTCTATATCTCCATATATAGCGGTAAGGCGACAGATTATATATTCTTAAAACTCCCGTAATGGAGTGGGCTCAAACTTCGCAAAAGCATTTGTTATATAATTTACTCTTGCCAAACGCTACATATAGGGTATAGGAAACATCGGAAAATATAATTGAAAAATAATTATGCAAGAACCAACTCACCCTCTGTCAATCCGATGAAGCGCTCCATGGGTTTTCGATGTATTAGGGCATTGTTTATTGCTAAATTAGGTTTGAATTAGAATTTTTATTTCACAATTATTATTTCCGATTAAAAAATATTAAAAAAATTTTAATTAAATTATTGACCAAAATTTACTTCCATCCCAACGGGTGGGTATGTGTGTGGGAGCTACCCAGTTTGAAAAGCACTGGAACGTAACTTATTGATTGCTTAGCACACGCGTATGTACGATCACTGACATGTACATAAATTTTTGTTCGCACACAGTTTATTTTAAACCTTTATTTTTGTTTTGTTTCTTTTAATCGAGTAGGGATATTACTATTTTTTTTCACTTTCCGTTCTTGGACTTTCCAAACGTATAGACTTTGTTACCTCTTCCTCTTTCGCTGGGCGAATTTATGATTTTTCACTAGTAAGGCGAGGCTAGAACTTTTTGATCGGAGTTGACTTTTCTTTCCAGGAATTAATCGTATTGAGACACACGCCACTGCTTTTTGTCAACTGATCCTAATTTGGATGGTTTGTTTGTCGCTGGTCACTTGAATCAGGTTCTATGATGATTTAGCCATGCCCCTTAGTGCCTGGCGCAGGCCTCTCTCCTATCTGGAACTTGCACTCTCCTTGTTCCCTGACGCACACCAAGATTGGTCGGCTTGACCTTCACAGGAAGCAAATTTGTGGATAACCCAGACTTTTCCACTTAGATTGGGTACAGAAAACCTTTTGAAAATAAGGAGACGGTTTAAGACTTGCGTCCAACGGGTCTGGGTTTAACTAAGATGTAATTTTAGTTGAAAATTTACTTACAGAGCTAAAATAATACCTCAGGCGTTTAGCCCTTGGCTGGCAAAGCTCAAAAATATAGCTTATGGCCAGCTATTGCCTAGGATGGTCTTTTTCTTCGCAGATTAAGTTCCGATTATAAAAAATACTTTTTGGTCTGGCGATGCGAGTTCATACCATCTGCTCTGGCTGAGTTCTTGAAGCGGAAAGACAGATCGACGGAAAGGCGATTTGACAAGACTCAGTATGACCTAATTGCGAGCGAGATCGGATATCGGATATCTATATCGCTACTGCTTGTTATCAGCACTGATAACGAATATCTATTCTCTGCAAGCATGGGTTGGGTTATGCCTAAAAAGCCGCCAAACTTAAATTGAACTTAAATCTCAACGGTTTTAAGAAAATATGAATGTAAAATGTTAAAACAAATCGTAATAACCTTTCACTAGAGCAATCTAAAATTTACAAATTGACTTCAAAAAAATGTTGGTGTCTTCTATGCGAACATTACAACCACAGATAATCTGACAAGTTCTAAGACACTGATTACTGGAATCAGCTTTCAATGTCTTTCGCATGGGAAAGTTCCAATTCTCTGCCTTGCAATGTCCTAGCAAATAAAAATGCGTTTCCCGGGTTTCCTTTGACACGACATTTCGACAAACTGAGGGCCCCAAATTCTTTTCTTGAAATTTGGCTAAAATTACTCAAAAAATAAAAATTGCGTTTGAACACCTCTCTTGGCCTATTTTTAAACAGACACAGGATTCGATCTTAGATTGTATTGCCTCGCATTCCTTTCGTACGCCCTCTACTTTTTTCTTTATATCCTGCTTCAACAATGCAAATTGATCAACTCTCGACAACATGGGAGATTCTTCCAAGGATTATTTTTTTGAAGAGTTTATATCGTCTCCATGGTTTATCATATTTACTCCAAACAACGCCTTGTAAGGGGAGCAACCGATCGACTGATGCAATGAAGAACGCGCAACGCGGAAGAGATACCTTGGCAAGTGTTGATCCCATTCGGATTGATCAGCACGGAGATAAGAGCGGGTTGCTGCCAACAACGAGCGATTAACTCTCTCTGCAGCATTACTTTGGGGAGAATAAAGGGCTGTACAAATTGTCTTATACCGAATTTGGTCAACAGTGCTTCAAATTCAAACTGACTTGAACTGTGAGCCGTTGTCACTAATTATCGACTCCGGGAACTCCAAATTCAGCAAAGATCTTCGACTCAAAACCATTGATCAACGAGGTTGTGAACTTTTTAATGGACACAGTCAATGATACCTACGAATGACCGAGGACAAATCGATTTCTTTGCGCGGATATGCACCGAGTATCGTAGACCTCATGACGCCGGCGGACGCAAGTGTATTAGGAGCTTCGCGCACCTCGTTCCGTTTAGACAACCTGGCCAAAATAAGTGTCTTCTGAACCTTTCAATAGATTTTTGCATCCCGCCAGCGAGCAGATACAATACTGTCATGAGCTTGACGGATAGCACTTTCTCGAAATTCCGGTACCCAAAGTTTCCATCTATCACAGTCTTGAGCGTCGTTTCCGGACGAATGCTCAGTTTGGATATACACAAATTTATCTGCAGCGCAAATCGGGAAATTTCTCACTATTTGCTTCGACTAGCTTTAATTCTACGTACTCCGGATCTGGAAAAGCTGACGAGTCTAAATCAATCTCAGGCCCAATAAGTTCTACGCTCTCTATCTCATCTTCAACATCCGTGAAAATCCCAGCCACAATGTGTCTTTCCCCTTACGATGGGAGATAGTGAACCCAAAGGCCTGTAAGCGAAAATATCCAACGAGCTAGACGACCAGATACATTCTGCTGTCTCATTAGCCAGAGCAGGCTCGAATGATCTGTACACTACTCAAAGGGCTGTAATTCGAGATAACAGCGGAACTCTCGATTGCCAGTATTAGGCAAGGCACTCGCGTTCTGTGACGCTATAGTTCATCTGTGACTTCGATAACTTCTTCGACATAAAAGCTATGGGTCTTTCTTCTCCACTGTCGGACAACTGAACGAGCCTAGCTCCAATGCCGTAGTCGCTGGCATCGCAGTGTAAGAAGAATTTACGGTCAAAATCGGGATTTAAAAGTACAGGTGTCGACGTGAGAAGTGTTTTCAATGTATCCATAGCAGATTGAGCTGCTGCGGACCAAATGAAACTTTTCTTAGTAGAAAGGACTTCTGCAAAATTCTTAATAAAGCGTGTGTACCAACTACACACCCCGAGGAATCCTCGAACTTTCTTTAAGTTCTTGTTCAATACACACGAAATTTTTTCTGGGTCCGTAGCTATCCCTCCGCTTCCGATCACATAACCTAAGTAATTTACTTTTGTGACGCAGAATTGGCTTTAGCCTTTCGGAAATTGGTCGGCTATTCGAACTAATAACGATAAATGGGACTCGAAATCTTCAGATACAATGCACAAATCGTCTAAGTAGCCAATGACGCAGCTCTGAGGAATTAATCATCCATGAGACGGCACATTGCCGACGCATTGCAAAGCCCGAAGGGCATAACAGTAAATTGAAAAAGGGATCGGCCTGGCAATTGTGAAAGCAGTCAACGGCTTCGCCTCTTCTGTTGGCTCAATCTACCAGTAAGCATCTTTGAGATCCAATTTGGAAATCAAATTTGCTTTTGGCAGACGCTGAATATGCCCTCGATGCTTTGCAAGGGTATGCGTCCTTTTTCGTGAACTCATTCACCTTTTCGCATCTAAGCATAAGCGTACTTTACTTGATCTTTGACTAAACGCATAGGAGAACTCCACGCACTCTGCGAGGGCTGAATCACGCCTAGACTCAACATTCGGTCGATTTCGGAATACATGAGTTTTTCGACTGCCGGACTAACCGGGTAATGTCTTTGCTTTACGGGGCAAGGAGCTGCCAACATCGAAATTATTTAATCAAAGCCTTACGCCCTAATACTTGTTTCTCCGAAATTGGGAAACAATTCCTTAACAGCTTCCATCTGTCTCAATTGACTGTCGGACAAAGGGTATTGATCTACTGCTTGTTCATCTTTACAGTCAGAAGTGGATACTGAGCTAATTATTCCAGGAGCTAAGGCGAATATATGCCAAAAGTCGATCCCTAAGATCAATCTTTGTGCAATAGAAGGGATCACGTAAAGATCGATTTCCTTTCTTGATCTTGGTACTTCATTTGCACTCGAAGGATTCCCAGTACCTGATGTGGCTTTGCATCAGCTATAACGTACTTGTGACACAATAGGTTTAAAATTTGAAAATCCGAGAAATTTTCTAGGGCTAATGCTGAACCGATACAGCTGATATTTGCTCCGGTATCGAGCAGACCTAATTCGGAAAAATTCAGGAACGAAACACTAGCATGCGTCTAACAATATTATTTTTGAAAAATTGTAGAAACTACAAGATTTTTCTTTGATTTAAGCACACCGAAATATTTTCGCATGCGAATTGTATTACGTCGGCTCTTCTTCATGTGGCCTTTAAATATCCTATCTCTAACTAAATAATAATTGCGTAATCTCTCATGATACGGTAGAAAATTAATTTTTAATTCATGTTTATTGTCTTCATTGTCTGTACGATTTAGAATTTTAACTACTTTTTACTAGATAAATTCTGGTTAATTTCTACTTTTCGGCATCACTCCCTTGATTGGATGACCCCGCTTGTCTTCTCGATCTACGCTTACAAGTTGGACAATTCGGCTTATAAATTTGGGAGCTCCACAGCCATAACAAAAGATGCGCCTGTCGGCCCAAGCAATCTTCCCACATGTGCCCTGAAACTCACAATTCCAACACGTTATCTTAGATGAACCTATCCGATTGACCGCTGCAATTTCTAGTTCTCCATCACTGCTCTGATTCTCCTGCGTTGACTCTTCATCAAGTGCGTAAACGCGATATGTGCCTGACTCTTTCTTTTTGGTGGCATCGTGCGTAATCTACCTGTTTCTTTAAGAAAATTAAATTATTAAATTATATCTTAATATCTTTCATTTCTGTAAGCAGAGTTCCTTGAATCATTTCAACCAATTCATCCTCAGCAAACTAACAGACAATTTATCCATAAGCTTACAAACGGCTTCGTAGAAATAATCGAATGATTCTCCGGGTTTGTTTGCGGGAGCGTATCTGTTCCCGCAACTCGGTAACAGATCGACTCTCACGATATTGTTCTCGCAAAGCTAAACAAAATTCATTCCATGTAAGGTTTTTACCCTCTTATGGAACCGCCAAAACCAAACTGGCTTTTAGCACCAGCTGATGAATGTTCTTATTCAAGAGTTCAAAATCGTTATCAAGATTTTCTTGAGTTAGATTTTACTCTGTACAAAAATTCCTCGACTGATAAACCAACTGGTGTACCATCAAAACCTAACTCCCCATTTTTGAAGAATATCGGCAATTTTATGAGAGCTTAAAACTTCCCTCAAATTTGATGACCTTACACTGCTAGATTGAGTTTCCACAGCTGATGCTTGCTCTAGGGGCAGTCACTATACTGGATACATTTATTGAAGCCAACACGTGATACGGTCTCTTTGACGATCGACTCTAAATTTTCAGAGGATTAATTTCTTCTTGTTGAACTCGAGGTCGTTGTGGTCACCTCTCTTGAGGTGCAGTACGGTTTGGTTGCTTTCGTGGCACGGCTCCCTTGGTTGGTGGGAGTGCTTCCCACAGGAGGTCTATTTCCATGGCCTGAAATTGTTGGTTGTCCTTCGGATGATTTAAGTACCTACTGCCTGATCACACACGTATACAAGGTTTTGGACCAGAGCAGATAGCATTCGTTTCCTATGTATTTTCAAGCGCTGAATTCAAATCAATTATCCGTTTTCCCTGGTACCTCTTGTTCCAGAAGATATTTAAATAAACGTGTATTATACGGCTAATGCATTTTTAATTCTTGTGATTAATTAACCTATTCCAACCATATTTTTTTAATGTGAACTAAGATGAATAACAATACAGAAATAAAACATGACGTCTTTATTTTGTTCTTAAGATACCAATCTTTTGATTTTAAAATGAAAAAATACCTTTTTTTTGAAAATCCCACTCCCCTTTTGCCAAAGTTCAAATACCTCTTCCAATGTTCTACAAACCAAAAAAAATCGAGTTTTAAATTTCCAATAGACCTTGTTTTTATTGACTACGCTCACAGTTTTCGATATCATCGCGCTTTTGAAAGCTATGTCCCAAAAACTATAAAGCTGTACTACATTTTGATTCAAAGTACCTACACCAAAATTACTTTCAATTAGAAAAACAAAGTTGGCGTTTTAAAACAAAAAAGTTTGACATTAGAAAAACGAGAAGGCAAAGCTAACTTCGACTGTGCCGAAGTTTTAATACACTTGAAAAACTTTACTCCAACTGATTTAACTGGAAAAATATATATAGGATATAGATATCAGATATTTAAAATTTTAAATCATTGATAATAAAAATTTGATACCATAAAAAAAAAAACTTTTCTTAGTAAAACACATCCGACCGATCGTTCCTATGGCAGCTATATGCTATAGTCATCCGATTTTGATAATTTTTTTTCGAAATTATGTGAAAGCATATAAAACTAATATCCAAGATTGGGGACGCTACGATAAAAAAACAAAAAGTTTTTCTCACTAGAAGTAAGTTTTTTGACCGTCCGTTTATATGGCAGCTATATGCTATAGTCATCCGATTTTGATAAATTTTTTCAGAATTATGTAGAAACATATAAAACAAATATATACTACGATTGGAGACGCTACGATGGAAATCAAAAAAGTTTTTCTTACTAAGACTTATTTTTTGACCGACCGTTCCTATGGCAGCTATATGCTATAGTGATCCGATTTTGATACATTTTTCCAAAATTATGTGAAAGCATATAAAACTAACATATACCAAGATTAGTGACGATACGATGGAAAACAAAAAATAGAAGGCTAACATCGGCTACGCCGATGTTTTGAATACCCTTGCAGTTTTTGAAAGACGCTACCACTGATAACAAAAAAGTTTTTCTCACTAGAACTAGTTTTATGACTATATGCTATAGTCATCCGATTTTGATAAATTTTTTCGGAATTATGTGAAAGCATATAAAACTAATATATTCCACGATTGGTGACGCTACGATGGAAAACAAAAAAGTTTTTCTCACTAGAACTAGATTTATGACCGACCGTTTATATGGCAGCTATATGCTATAGTCATCCGATTTAGATAAATTTTTCCACAATTATGTAAAAGCATATAAAAGTAATATATTCCACGATTGGTGACGCTACGATGGAAAACAAAAAAGTTTTTCCCACTAGAACTAGATTTATGACCGACCGTTTATATGGCAGCTATATGCTATAGTCATCCGATTTTGATAAATTTTTTCACAATTATGTAGAAGCATATAAAACTAATATATTCCACAATTGGTGACGCTACGATGAAAAACAAAAAAGTTTTTCTAACTAGAACAAGTTTTCGGACCGATCGTTCCTATGGCAGCTATATGCTATAGTCATCCGATCCGGCCGATTCCGACAAATGTGCAGCCTATGTGTATTTAAAGACTTTTTGCAAAGTTTGGTCAAGATAGCTTTAAAACTGAGGGAGGAGATAGCATAGAAACAGACGGACGGACAGACGGACAGACGGACAGACGGACATGGCTATATAGACTCAGCTCGTCATGCTGATCAAGAATATATATAGTTTATGGGGTCGGAGATGCTTCCTTCTATGCGTTACAAACATCGTGACAATTTTAATATACCCTCTGCAAGGGTATAAAAAGTATTTCTAACTAGAACTTGTTCTTTGACCGATCGTTCCTATGGCAGCTATATGATATAGTTATCCGATCCGGCCGGTTCCGACATATTAGTTGCGTGCAGTAAAAAGAAGACTTTGTGCAAAATTTCAGCTCGATAGCTTTAAAACTGAGAGACTAGTTTGCGTAGAAACAGACAGACAGACGGACAGACGGACAGACGGACGGACGGTCAAGAATATATATAGTTTACGGGGTCGGAAATGAATATTTCTATGCGTTACAAACTTCTGGGCAAAATTAATATACACTTTTCAAGTGTATAATTATGGCAAAACAAAATGAATCGGAATACGTGCAAGGTTGGCACTCAACACTTTTGCTATGTTTGTGGCCGGTACATCCTTGAAAAGAGTGGCCGGAACATAACGCAATCGTTAAGAGATGCGAATTATCAAAATTTTGGATTACATGTTCGGAATACCCAAAAAAAAAATCTTGCATTCCAGGTGATTGGCTTGTTAACCGGTATGCAGTCCGGCTACACAAAACACTGTTGTTTTCTTTGTTTGTGGGACAGCCGTGACAGAAAAATCATTTTATAAAAAAAGCCATTACGGGAGCAATATGAGCCTGGAAAACATAACGTGTCGGCTAGCTCGTTGGTCGATCCGAAGCAAGTTTTTCTTCCACCCTTACAAAAAACTTCTTATCACTTGACCGAAATGGGCGAGGCAATATTTAATTGCTCTGTTTCCCAAAATTTCCTATGCAAAAATCAAAGAAGGAATATTTGTCGGACCAGATATCAGGGAGGCTTATGAATGATGAAAACTTCTCAAAGTGTCTGTCAGACACAGAAGCAGCAGCATGGGGATCATTCAAAAGCGTTGTTTCAAAATTTTCTTGGAAATGAGAAAAGTGTGAATTACAAGGGAAATTGTAGCTGATTTACTGGTCAACTATAAAAAAATGGGTGTAAACATGTCCCTTAAAATACATTTTCTTCACTCACACTTGATTTCTTCCCGGAGAATTTGGGTGACACTAGCGACGAGCATGAGAGCGCATGCACCAGGATTTGCAGAGAATCGAGAAAAACTACAAAGGCTTTTGGGATGAGGGCATGCTAATGACCATTGTTGGGGTCTACTACGCGAGACTGATCCGAAAAACTATAACCGTCAGAGCTCGACAGGTGTTTGGTTTAAATAAAAATATAAGTTTTTACATGTTTACATGTTTATGACATCAAAGTATTTTATTTATTTTAACTTTGGGTGTAGATAAATAATCCCTTGCATGACGAGGAACTGGCGTGGAAACTGAAGAAAGTCTGTAGGTTTTAGAACTTATGCCTGTCACGTCTGTTAGGCAAAAATAACAGTCATTGGCGTGGTCTTGCGGTTCTCTCCAAAGCGTTGGCACAGAAAATGAAAAATACATTTTTCTCCCAGTGACCACTTGTACAGCGTAACGCGGCATGAGTTGCAAAACTTGTCTGGCATCCATGGCTTTTCGGTATTCCGAACATGTAATCCAAAATATTGATAACACGCATCTCTTAACGATTGCGTTATGTTCCGGCCACTCTTTCCAAGGATGTACCGGCCACATAGCAAAAGTGTTGAGTGCCAACCTTGCACGTATTTCGATTCATTTTGTTTTGCCATTATTTTTCTAATGTCAAACTTTTTGTTTTAAAACGCCAACTTTGTTTTTCTAATTGAAAGTAATTTTGGTAGTAAGTATTTTGAATCAAAATGTAGTACAGCTTTATAGTTTTTGGGACATAACTTTCAAAAGCGCGATGATATCGAAAAACTGTGAACGTAGTCAATAAGAGGACACAAAGGTCTATTGGAAATTTAAAACTCGATTTTTTTTGGTTTGTAGAACATTTGTAAGAATTATTTGAACTTGGGAAAAAAGGGAGTTTCACTAAAAAAAAGGTATTTTTTCATTTTTAAAATCAAAAGATTGGTATCTTAAGAACAAAATAAAGACGTCATGTTTTTATTTCTGTATTGTTATTCATCTTAGTTCACATTAAAAAAAAAAAAGTTGGAATAGGTTAATTAATGTGGCCACAAGAATTAAAAATGTAAGCATACCTCGTATAATACACGTTTATTTAAATATCTTCTGAACAAGAGGTACCAGGGAAAACGGATAATTGATTTGAATTCAGCGCTTGAAGGAATCGAATGCTATCTGCTCTGGTCCAAAAGTTGGATTTTATTTGTAAACCTGTGTCATCAGCGTTATCTAACTCTCTAGCTAACGAGCGAGTGCAAGGTCGAGATACTGCCAAGAGAACTTTCTGTGGATTATTCTTGGAGTTGTTCTTTGATTTGGGAGTATGGTTTCCCACTAAATACTTTAAATCCTTAGGGTGAACAAGAGTGAAACAGCAGGTTTTGTGGAATATGTGCTGACATTTTGTTATCGCACAAGGTTGGTATCTTCCATACGTTCACCACAAATGATGCATAGTTTTTGATCAACTGCAGGCTGATGCTGTTCTCTGTTTCTTCAAAACTATGTTCGACTGGCATTATTCATAAAAAAAAAAATTCCTTTGACATATTTGGGAGACATAAATAAAAATTTCATAATTTAGAGTGGAGGATAAATAATATTTGGGCTATTGAAACTAAAGACTTCCTTTGTGATTCCCAGTAAATAAACTTAAACCGACTTATATTCCACGGACAAAGATACACACGCGCATATACTTTTGTATTCCAGCCGAACACAAGTCGAATAAAAAGAATTAAACACAATTGGTATCACTCTAGAAACCAGACTCATGAAATTCAATGAATAAATTCAAGCATAAGCAAAGCTAAGATATAATTAATACCAATAATTGGTCGATAGTATTCAAATACTCAAATACTCGATTTCCAGAAATGTATAAAAAGTATTACTCAATACTAAACAAATTCTTGTACAAACACCTTGAATTTCAATCGAAGACAAGCGAGCTGTTAATTTGATATTGTTTTGTACTTGACCATATCTTGTTTAGAAATATCCCTACTAACTAGGTGCATCCTAATATTAAGGACATTCCAAAAACGCAAATAGTTGATGTTATTTGGTCAAAGATTTCAAAGTTTGCATCCGGTCGAAATCATTTCGCATACGCAAAGATGATCGAAATCAGAGAGCTTAACCTAACACTTCATCTGTACTACAAAACTTTATCAAATTTGGGACTACAACTAAATAATGTTAAACTCGAAGTAAAAACACTATGGTAGCGCCTGCCCCACGTTCGGGCGCCAAAAATACTTATATAGCAACCGCCTTGTTATACATGCCCAGCGTCAAACAATGTTTCCATATGTGCTGGCTGCACATAACTGGCAGTGGACCAACAGCTAATAGGGACCCTTTGATACCGGAGCTCTTGCGGGAGGTGGGGGGGTTGTTGCTGCCGCTGGAGATCACTACTAAATTTCATTTTATTATAGAGTCCCTGCTGAAATCTACAGTAATGAGACGACACTCATAAAAAATATACAAATCCTTGAGGGACAATGGCAGAGGCCACTGTGAACAAGGCTAGAGATCCAGACACTAATATAAAAGCAAAAAAAAGGCACACTCTAAATTAGGAAAAGAGGAGCGGTGGACTAAGCTGTAATTTGCCACGCCCCATTTCTTCACCCACCCAACCATGGTCTACCATATTGAATATTTGGCGGAAGACCCCATATTGTGAATGAATACAAAAATCTATTTATGTCCCCATGTCATTGGAAGAAATTAACTTTAGCAAATCATTTTCAAATAGTATTTAATAAACAAAATTCAAAATAGGTATTTCCACAAACTTCCATATCTTTAACAGTTAATTTCAATTTAATTTTTGCTTAACCTACAAACTTCTCAAACTTCCCTCGTATTTATAATAATAATATAAAAAAATTCATGTTCTTCAAGTTTCTTAGCCTAATGGAACGGTAGAGTAAAAATTAATAATGCTTAATATGTATAGGTATTATAAAAAGATTTATATGCCAAAAGGAATAACAATAGATTAAATTATATTGGATTTTTGTTTTCATTTTTTATACTCTGTACCGAAGGTACACAGAGTATATTGGGTTTGTGCAAATGTATGTAACAGCCAGAAGGAAGCATCTCCGACCCCATAAAGTATATATATTCTTGATCAGCATCAACAGCCGAGTCGATATAGCCATGTCCGTCTGTCCGTATGAACGAAGAGATCTCAGAGATGGTAAGAGATAGAGGTTTGAAGTGTATGGAACATATATTTCTTCTACTTGCAGGCAGATCAAGTTTAGTTTTGATTTTGCCACGCCCCCTGCCTCCCCCGCAAATTAAAAAAAACTGAATATCTTCCACAATTTTGGAGTTAGGTTGTTCGAACCTTTTAGACATATATTCTACTCATCATTTCTTATCAAGCCCCCATACATCGTTTTCCGATCAGATGAACAATAGTGGCGCTATGTGTAAAAGAAAATTTAATGCAACGACAACAACAACACCCGCAGCCACTTACGAGAAAGAGAGAGCGAGAGGGCAATAGCTTACTGGACTGCGCCGCTTTCAGTTGCCCCCTCCCTTCTTTCCAATAGATATTTGTGTAAGTAGGCAAAGACCGAGTATGGGAGGAGCGATGCAATTGAGATGGCCTGCGGTCAGAAATCACGCGAGATTCCCGCGTGACTAATATAGATATGTTTATGTTAATAGGAAATTATATACAAATTTTATAATTTTACGAGTTAAGTACTAGGGTAATTCTACCCATCATTACTTATCGAGCCCGTACATTGTTTTTCAACCAGATGAACGATAGTCGAAAGAGTTGCCACCCCCAGATTTTGAAAAAACCTCACACTTTAAAGTTATCAGTTACATACAAACAGGTACAGAGTATATTACAGTCGGGCTTGACCGACTTTCTTACTTGTTTTTTTGTTGTTTTTTTTTTATTTAATTAATTTCTCAAAGTGTGCGAAAATGTCGGTGATCATATTATATGCATAGCGTTTGGTACCATCTGCTAGCAGCCACACACATATGTTATTCTGGATTTCTTCGCGTTAGCCTTTACGCAGATCCATAATCAAAACAAACGAAGCAACAGTAAATTATATAACGCTTGGCCCTCCAGCATATCTCTATATCTCCATATATAGCGGTAAGGCGACAGATTATATATTCTTAAAACTCCCGTAATGGAGTGGGCTCAAACTTCTAAGCATTTGTTATATAATTTACTCTTGCCAAACGCTACATATAGTATAGGAAACATCGGAAAATATAATTGAAAAATAATTATGCAAGAACCAACTCACCCTCTGTCAATCCGATGAAGCGCTCCATGGGTTTTCGATGTATTAGGGCATTATTTGTTGCTAAATTAGGTTTGAATTAGAATTTTATTTCACAATTATTATTTCCGATTAAAAAAATATTAAAAAAATTTAATTAAATTATTGACCAAAATTTTACTTCCATCCCAACGGGGTGGGTATGTGTGTGTGGGAGCTACCCAGTTTGAAAAGCACTGGAACGTAACTTATTGATTGCTTAGCACACGCGTATGTACGATCACTGACATGTACATAATTTTTGTTCGCACACAGTTTATTTAAACCTTTTATTTTTGTTTGTTTCTTTTAATCGAGTAGGGATATTACTAATTTGTTTCACTTTCCGTTCTTGGACTTTCCAAAACGTATAGACTTTGGCCACCTCTTGCCTCTTTCGCTGGGCGAATTTTATGATTTTTTCACTAGGTAAGGCGAGGCTAGAACTTTTTGATCGGAGTTGACTTTTCTTTCTAGGAATTAATCGTATTGAGACACACGCCACTGCTTTTTGTCACGCACTGATCCTAATTTGGATGGTTTGTTTGTCGCTGGTCACTTGTATCAGGTTCTATGATGATTTAGCCATGCCTTTATGCTGGCGCAGGCCTCTCTCCTATCTGGAACTTGCACTCTCCTTGTACCCTCTGCACGCACACCAAGATTGGTCGGCTTGACCTTCACAGGAAGCAAATTTGTGGATAACCCAGACTTTTCCACTTAGATTGGGTACGGAAAACCTTTTGAAAATAAGGAGACGGTTTAATACTACGTTTATACATAAAACATTTATCGTGATAAATGCCCATAAAAGTATGCATACTTTATTTGCTTTAATAATTATCTATTTGAACAAGTCTGTTTTGGAAAAGTCATATAGTTTACTCTGTGCATTTGTTCATATTGAGAGAGAGAGGTTATAGTTAAACAAAATAAACAAGTGTAAAGAAAAATATGAAAGAAAAATGTTATTTAATAATTTCTATTCATGGACATAGCATACTTTTAAGGGCATTTATCATGATAAATTTTGTGTGTATAAACGAGGTATAAGACTTGAGTCCAACGGGTCTGGGTTTAACTAAAATGTAATTTTAGTTTAAAATTTACTTACAGAGCAAAAATAATACCTCAGGCGTTTAGCCATTGGCTGGCAAAGCTCAAAAATATAGCTTATGGCCAGCTATTGCCTAGGATGGCTTTTTTCTTCGCAGATTAAGTTCGGATTATAAAAAATACTTTTTGGTCTGGCGATGCGAGCTTATACCATCTGCTCTGACTGAGTTCTTGAAGCGGAAAGACAGATCGACGGAAAGGCGATTTGACAAGACCTCAGTATGACCTAATTGCGAGCGATCGGATATCGGATATCTATATCGCTACTGCTTGTTATCAGCACTGATAACGAATATCTATTCTCTGCAAGCATGGGTTGGGTTATGCCTAAAGCCGCCAAACTTAAATTGAACTTAAATCTCAACGGTTTTAAGAAAAGATGAATGTAAAATGTTAAAACAAATCGCAATAACCTTTCACTAGAGCAATCTAAAATTTACAAATTGACTTCAAAAAAAAATGTTGGTGTCTTCATGCGACCATTACATTTGTTTATTTGTTTATTTGTTGAAAAAAAGTCGACAAATGGTGGCTGTCAACCAAAAAAAAAGAAAAACTGAACTAAGAAAGCCTAACAAGGAAAATCTAACAAAATTACAAATCGACTAGTAACGACTCCGACACGGTGGGGGATTTTATTTGCCCGTCCGGCCAGCTATGCCCCAGTTCACAGCCAATTGAAGCCAGAGACGTTACTAGACCTAAACACAAATTTAAATAGTATAGAAGTCGAAAAAGAGTAAAAAGAGAATAGTGAGGAAAAATAAAAAGAGAAGGCTTAAAAATATGTTTACAAAATCATAAACACAATAAATAAACAATTATAGAATGAACAAAATAATATAAAATAAAACAATAATGAAAAAAAAAATTTAAAATTAAAAAATTTAAAAAAAAAGGAAAAAATTAAATTAAATATAATAAAAATAAAATAAATATAAGCTAAAATAAAGATGAATTAAATCATCCGGAAAATCTCTGACCCGGTGGGGGAATATTTATTAGCTGGTCCGGCAAACTAGGCCCTGCTCCTGCTGGATGTAGTCAGAGATTTGCCGGAGATGTGCAAAAAGAGATAACTTTATGGAAAAGAGAGAGAGTTCTGTTGAGAGCAGGTGATAAACATCATTATAATTTTGACATAAAACCCAAAAAACGGTTGTGCTGTGCGTAGTCGGTTGTGCATCTAGGCAAGATTAAAGGCAAATAATTTCTAGTTGGTCTAGAGGGAACAGAGAAGTTAAGGCGACCTAAGAGTTCAGAAGAGTCTACATCACCGATAACACCGTGTGACAGTGAAAATATACTTTCGAAATGACCTATCGTACGCTGTAGAGGAGGTCGAGTATAGCATTTCCTCATACTTAGTTTGTTCAATACACCCCCAAAATCTGAAGTTATGGCCCAAAAACCGCTTCTTGCCTTTTTTACTCCATTAAGTTGAAATAATTCGCGCATTGACCGTCCGATTGTTTCAAACCTTGAAAATTCTGATAGCAACGGAATGAATCTAATATATTGTAATCAGTGGTTATATATATTCAACGCGATGGCTGAGAAATGCGGGTTACAGTTATGGAAATTTCACCCTTTTTTATGAAATTTCAACTTTACCCACCATTGGTTTAACTATTTTGTTCTAAGCGATTTTTTGTTAAACTTTATGGTAAAAAGTCCATTCAATTCTACGTTAAACACAGCTGGTCCCAATAATTTTGGTTACCATTTGACGACGCTATTCGCAGATTTCAGAGCACACCTTGTCTGTTTTTAATTTTTTAACATAGTTGAGTGTCAGTATAAGTAAACTTTGATTTATTTTTAGTGTGCTTACATTTTAGTGTGTGCAAGTAAAAGTATACTATGTTTATGCCTGACGGGAAATTTAAATTATATTTCTTAAATACAAAAAAATATATATTCACGTTTATGCTTTACGAATTCTGTACCAATATTGCCATTCTGCATTTACTGTTACCCCATAAGGGTAGATAGGACAAAAATATTGGTAAATCGGGAAGAAGAAGAACAGCTCAGATAAGCAAAATAAAATCTGACCACAGATCCGCAAGAGGCAACGACGAACATAACACCGCTTCTAGAAAAGAACACGAGACCACCAATCGTCGATATAGAAGATAGACTCACATGATCAGGATAATATCGTTTACTCAAAAAAAATTCTCAAAATCTATAAGGCATCTGGTGGTGATGAGCTGCTTGCTGATTTGCTTAATCCTGGCGAAAAATTAGGTGCATGCACCAAATATTTTGCCACATATGGTCCGACGGGAGCAAGACCGACGAATAGAATCTATCTGTACTTTTATTTAATAGCTGGTGCTCTTTCGTTTTACTTCCGTTTACTTGGTATTTTATTTAAAGAATTTTATTTCATGGCAATGTATTGGAACCTGTTTTCTATTGTACATTCTGTGTATAGCGGACTTGTAATACCAGAAATCTCCAAAACATAAATAAAACCCAACTCTTCAGGATAAACTTTAAAAAGGCATGCTATGGGTATGGGATAGGCGATGTGGGATGGTCACAAAGATCATGCTAATAAGAATTAAAATGTAGGCTGCATCGAACAAACATATGTTCGTCCCCACAGCTTTTGGTTGAAGCCCGTTTAATCAGGACAAAATATCCACAGTTACAATATTTTGAAATCATGTCCATGAAACGATAAGCGAGTAATTGGCAAATCAACAGTCAAAAAGTGCTTAACGTGAATCCCCTGAAACTTAACTTAGCTCCTTATCAGCAGCTGTCCAGCAGTTGTCAGGCCAAGACTAAAACACCTTTACACCCCCTTGGAACGCGACCAAGAGTCCCTCAAAAATATAATGCTATTCGCCAAAACGTCGAAGATCCTGTTGGACATCTTAGGCGAACATATCTCCAAATGGTTCTTTATGTGGCCCCCACCCGGGACCAGCCGGAACTACTTACCTATCTATCTATTGGTCCAGAATTCTCAAAGCATAAACGTGAATATGTATTTTTTTGTGTATAAGAGAATTATAATTGAAATTTCCGTCAGGCATAAACAATAGGGCGGGTCGATTTATTTTTTTGAACAAGGCGTATAAGAATCGCAATCTATGGAACAATTCTAAGAACATTTTGCCCAAGAAACACTAGGTCTAAAATAAAAACTTAGCCGCCGCATTTCCAACCTTTAGGTTTATAAATAACACAAGTCAGGATGACCAACATTGTGTTGTCCAGCCTTGCTGGTATATAAATATGATAAAGTTATCTGCCCAGATTCCAAAACTGTCTTCGGTTTAGCTCCATCGGTTGTTAGTCGAGATTTGGCGGAACAAAAAATTTAATGCTCTTTTTCTTAATATTGGCCCTACTTGGCATTAATTTCTGAACTTGTGAGTCTATACGACAGATTACATATCAATGGAAAATAATTATAGCCAAAGAGTCAGAATTGGACTTTAAAGTCGGACAATCCACGATTTATAGTAATATTTTAAAACAAATAATTTACTTTAGGCCAGTATGGTTGTTTGATTTGTATTTGAACATCCTAGCATATGGCCAGAACTTTTTCTCTAATTATGTAAATTTTTTTGCATTTAAATCAGCTTATTTGTTAAGTTTTGGCCTGTTTAATAAAAGCAAATATTAAAATTTATGGGAGGATAACTAGATTAATACACAAAATTTGTATAGGAACTGTTAAAAGGCTACTTGGTTCAAAATAGAATTTAGATAAAACTAAACCAGACCTAAGTAACTAATGGGAAATCAAGTAGCCTTCTTATATTCCCTACTCAAAAATTTGTGTATCAATCTAGTTGTCCTCCCATAAATTAAAAAACCCTATTTAGCTTAAACTGGCAAAAACTTCACAAACAGCCCATAAATGCAACAAAATTTACATAATTAGATAAATTTGGCCTATGTCCGACTTTAAAGTCAATTCTGACTCTTTTGGCTATAATTATTTCCATTGAGTATAATCTCGTATAGACCTCACAAGTTCAGAAATTAATGCCAAGTAGGGCCAATATTTAGAAAAAAGAGCATTAAATTTTTTTGTTCCGCCAAATCTTGCGACCAACAACCGATTGAGCTCAAACCAGCTTTTTACAGTTTTGGAATCTGCTCAGATAACTTTATCATATTTATATACCAGCAAGCTGGACAACATAATGTTGGTCATTTTTTTGGCCTATGTAATATTATAAACCTAAAGGTTGGAAATGCGGCGGCTAAGTTTTTATTTTAGACCTATGGCTTCTTGGGCAAATGTTCTTAGAATTGTCCATAGATTATGATTCTACATACGCCTATTTCTTTTTTTTTTGCCCCAGGCGCAATCAGCCGCCCTAATAAACATAGTATACTTTTACTTGCACACACTAAAATGAAAGCACACTAAAAATAAATCAAAGTTTACTTATACTGACATAACTATGTTAAAAAATGAAAAACAGACAAGGTGTGCTCTGAAATCTGCGAATAGCGTCGTCAAATGGTAACCAAAATTATTGGGACCAGCTGTGTGTTTAACGTAGGAGTGAATGGACTTTTACCATAAAGTTTAAGAAAAAATCACTTAGAACAAAATAGTTAAACCAATGGTGGGTAAGTTGAAACTATCATAAAAGGGTGAAATTTCCATAACGGTAGCCCGCATTTCTCAGCCATCGCGTTGAATCTATATAACCACTGATTACAATATATTGATTGTTCCGTTGCTATCAGAATTTTCAGGTTTGAAACAATCGGACACGGTAGTAATTATTTCAACTTAATGGGGTAAAAAGGCAAAAAGCGGTTTTTGAGCAATAACTTCTAGATTTTGGGGTGTATTAGATTAAGCCAGTATGAGAAATGCTGCCACTCGACCAGCCCCACAATCTGCTGGGTCTCGTGAAAAGAATATTCAAAATTTTTGATTTGTAACACTGTAATTAACTTATGAAGAAAAGAAACGCCTAGGACTGTTCTACGGTTAGCCAACGATGGAAGGTCAATAAGCAAAAGCCCTGCTGAATACATATTTAACAGCGCAAGGTTGGATCCCAATTTAAGCCGCGGAGGGCAAAAAACGAAAATTGCTTTTGGACGGACTCAATACGATCCATTCATGCTTTTTTATACTGGACCACAGACGGATGAGCAGTATTCAAACCCACCAAACGAAAGAATAGTAAACCAGAACTTTTGTTGTATAGGGATCATTTAAATTCTTCGACCAACGCTTCCAATGTGAATCCAGTACACCATTCGCCTTATTAACTATACAGGATATATGATCATTAAAGCTTAATTTGCAATCAAACATAACTCCAAGATCAACGACAGTTGATATTGCCAATCGAAGTGGAATAGGAAAAGTTTACAACGATGAAAAGACATAAACATACATTTTGCGCAATTAAGAAATAAATGATTAACCAGGCACCAAAATGAAGCGAGTTTAAATCATCTTGCAACCTAATAGAAATAGAATGCATCAGGTCGTTGTAGATAAAATGAGTTTAAAGTCATCGGCACCATAAGTATCCGAGAATGAGATATTGTCGAGGGGAGATCATTAATAAAAAGAGTGAAAAACAAAGGACCGAGGTGGCTTCCTTGAGTTACCGAAGTTACGTAGACAGGTTTTGAAATATTAGATCTTAGCAGAGCTTTTTGAGTTCTATCTTTTAAATATGAAGAGATCCAAAAAGAAAAAGGGAGGGAAATCGACAGATCAAAGCTTAAGAGGAGGAGATCATGGTTCACAGCGTCAAAAGCCTTACTGAAGTCAGTGTAAATGACATCAGTTTCGCATTTCATAAGGAATCCATCGTTAACTAATGATGTGAATTCAAGCAAATTGGTCGTAGTTGACCGACTCTTCTCAAATCCATGCTGGAAAGGTGACAAAACCGATTTGCAGTAATGTTGCAATGTAGAGGTTATAATTTCTTCAAACAACTTAAGAATAGCAGATAATTTGGCGATACCTCTATAATTGGAGATATCTGATTTTTCACCCTTTTGTGAAGAGAATAATGAAGGATTCTTTCCAAGATTTGGAAAAATAGTAGAGTCAAGCGATAGATTAAAAAGCTTTAATAAAGGTTTACATATGGAATTACAACACTCTCTAAGGACACCCAACTTGAGGATGTTGTCAGGTCAGAGAGTATGAGAGACTTTAGAGATTTCAAATATCAAAGTAAGAAGATTCAGTAATTATGGGAGCATTAAAAAGAGTTTGAAAAGAAATGTCAGGATAAGATTTGTCAGCGAATAGTCAGCGAATAAGTCCACGGCAGCGGAATCGTTGCTAGCCTTTTGGTTATGTAAAAAGAATGAAGGAGGTAAAGTCGAAGTTTTACGCTTAGAGTTAACAAATTTGTAAAATTGTTTAGGGTCTTGTGCGAATTGAATTTTACAGCGAGGAAGATAATTAGTATAGCATTGAGAATTAAAAAGGGTAAAGTTTGACTTGGCTATCAGTATTTAGAAAAGTCAAGATTAGAAACATTTTTATACTTTTTAAAACATCTAGACTTAATATTTTTAAATTAAGCTTAGGAGAGTACCAGGGGTTGAAGAGACTCAAAAGAATCAACACTATTTGGAACAGACAACAGCGTTAGAACTGTCTGTGACAAAAACAAGATCTAACAATTTGTTTATATGATTTGGAACTGAATTTATTTGAGCCAAGACAGTTCAAGCAAACAGTAAAAAAATCATGCTGTGCAGATGGTACAAGATAAGTTGACCCATTAAGATTTGACCATGCGATGTTTGGCAAGTTTAAATCGCCAACAACAACCATATAATCAATGTCTCATCAATTGAGTAAAAATATATTTTATGCAGTTTATATGGTGCATATATACTTGAATATCGGAAGAAGGAGGGATATAGGAACAGAAATGAATACAGAAAAAGAATTAAAAAGTTACCTCAACAGCAACAAATTCAACATCGTCAGGCACATTTACGAAATGCATTCCGACCGAAGGTTAGATTTTACTGCTATCATAACACCTCCACCACGGCGAGCCTGTCGATCAACGACGGTAAACAATATAATCATTTGACAATATTTCACAATCAGAAACGGAAGGATTTAACCAGGTCTCTGAAAATGCAATAATGTCAAGATCAAATGATGCGCTATTCAAAAATAAAGAGGTAAGTTTGGACAAAAAGACCCTAACATTTTGATAGACGATATTAGATCGGAGGACTGGACTAGTTTTGGAGCACTATTGAGTCCAACTTGTGCCCCAAAACTGTTAAGGGCAAGCTGACAGGCATTATCCTGCGATTTCTTTGCCTATACTCGTTAACAATAAGTAGTGGCGGCCAAAATTTTGGGTCACATAAAATGAGGAAATTCTTCTGAAGAGACACTAATTTTAAACGAAGCTATATCCAGGCTCATAAACTGAACTTTGAAATATAAACTCTTGCTGAGGATTTGTAAGCATTGTATGCTGCAATTGACTCACAGTAGTTTCGGAGACAACCTAGACACAAAAACTTGTCTACGGAGGAGCTACAACTGTAAGAATGGGAGGCTGAAGAAATAGGAGCAGAAACAAAACATTGTCTTGAGGTTCGGAAGGCACTATTAGCGAATTAACAAGACCTATCTAATGGTGCATTGGACAAGTCGTTAGTAGGTTGAATCAGGGAGGGTAATGGTGAAACATCCAGCAAGTTTCCTGGAGAGGCAGACAGAGAAATTGTTGGCGACAAGTCAAAATTCAAGGAAGTGCTTAGCAATGATGGAGGGTTGGGGCGATTCACCGGAATCAGGCGGTGGCACAGCAAAAAATTGCGGGTCCAACCGACGCATCGATGCCGACTCGAATTTGAGTTGACTAAGCAACTCAGAACTGGAGCTAAACTCGCTTGAAAGTTGCTTGGACACTTTGTTGCAATTTATCAAAACTATTTTCACGCTGTTATATATTCGCGAAAAATTGATTGAATGTCAGTGCATGCCGAGCAAGACCAGAAGGCACCACAACCCTTTTAGGGAATCAGCCTTGTCAAGGTCACGTCCACTTAATCCTGAACATTTAATATGCATAGAGTGATCGCACAACCAACAGGTTACAAGCCAAAATTGCACCGAATCACTTGCATCTTTAGTTGTATTTGCCAAAAACAGATAAGCAAAACAATTACACTAACAAATATCCACAAAGCTGACGCCGCGATTATTTAATTTGTGAAATTGATTGTATATAAGCACACAACCGAAGCGCGAAGGCACACCACGGTAAATGGGTGAATTATCGAAATGATTTAAATAAAACTTTGCAAAAAAATAGGCAAGTTAAACGACACAAAATAATTTTTAATTGCGGACCTAAAATAACACACGTCAATCACTTACAAGACTTTTGTGTAAATGCTTCTTTGGAACGGTGAAACAGGAACACCAATATATTTTATTTGAATCGATTATAAATGCAATGTAAAATTTGTTTTTTAATTGCAGAGAAAAATACAAAATATAATTTATATAAATGTCGATTTTGTATGATATGACCGATTTTGTATGATTGGAATGATGTAGGCCATGTCGTGTGGAAGCGCAAAATGACTGTGTGTAATGAGTCAAATGTGCATATGATACATACATATGAATTTAAATATAAACAAATTGTTTATATTTTCGTATGTATATTGGTTGAAATGTTTGGGTTTTTTGGCCAACTGAAAGATTGGTAGAGACCATGAAATTCTATGCACTAAGTTGTCTAAATTATATAACTTTCTCTGAAACATCTGTTAAGCTTTTATCCTCGTACCTTTCTAATCGTTCTCAAGCTGTTGTTACGTCATCTGATTTTTCATGTTTTCTTCCAACAAAGCGCGGTGTACCTCAAGGTTCTGTCCTCAGTCCTCTATTGTTTACCATTTATGTAAATGATCTTCCAGTATATTGTTAAACAGTGAAGTCCACATGTATGCTGATGATGTCCAAATGTATGTTAGTGGTCAGTTAAGTCAAATTAGTCAATGTATAAATGTGTGCAATAGTGAGCTTCGACATATAAGCAAATGGCAAACGAAAAATGGTCTTAGGCTAAACCCCTTGAAATCGAAATGTCTGGTTATTTACAAGAAGAAATTAAATACTGAACATCTTCCAAAACTTAAAATTAATGACTGTCCTATTGAGTATGTTGATTAAGCTGTAAATCTTGGAGTTACTAAGTTCAACTCTCTCATGGGGCAATCATGTAAATCGAGCAGTTGGCAAAACGTGCAGAATCTTACGACAACTTAACTTGACAAGGCTTTGTATACCCCAAAAATTAGACTTTTAATTGCCAAAGCTTACTTAGCTCCCTCTTTATTTTACGGAATTGAAGTTTTTGGAAAATGTGATGCCATAAGTTTTAACAAAATGAATGTATTATTTAATAATATTGCAAGGTATGTTTTAACATTAAACCAATGGATCACATCACTAGAGTTTGCGAATCAAATATTTGACCTTAACTTAAAATCTTTTATTTCCCTTAAAGTCATAACCTTGCTTCACAAAAATTATTAATACTAAGGAACCGTCGTACTTGTACTCTATGCTAACCTTTAGTGCGTCACTAAGGACAAATAATTTAATTTGTAACAAAAATAGGTTAGCTGGCTCTGATCCTCACTTCTTTGTTCATGCCGTTCGTCTCTGGAATCAACTTCCACACAATCTTAAAACAATTACTAGCGCATCTCAATTCAAGAAAAAGTATCTTGTCACCTTCACACCACATAAAAATAATAATAATAGTAGTAGAAATAATAATAAATTCTTACATTCATCTAATTTAATTTTTAAGTTCAAATTTTTGTTTTGTCTCTTATGTTAACTAAATTTAAGTCTTATCTAATGTCCTTATTTAATGTAGTAATGTGTATAACAAAATATTTTCCATCAAGTGACTAGCACAATATATATAAGTTAATAACTCTATGTGCTAGGATGACCAATTTAATAATAAACTAATTATAACTAAAAAAAAAAAAAAAATTATAACCACTTAAAATTTGCTGAAAAGTGTGTGTGTGGAATGGAAGTGCACTTAAAATTTCATATATATATGTCCGTGTGTTAATTTACAAATTTATGTAACAAATGTCAACTCTTTGGAGGCCGGAAAACTGACAATTCGAATTTATTGGGCAATTGTGTGGTACGGACATATATGTATGTATATATTAATTTTGCTGTATGCAGTATGGCTGCCTCCATGGGTGATGACTTTGGATTTTTTTTTATAGTTGTGTTTGTGTATTAGACTAGTCCAAATTTAAACAATTCTTGAAAAGTAAAAATGTCCGGACAGTTCTAAAGGTTGACTCACAAAACCATTTTCCAAATTTTTTTCGGAATTTTTGTTATTGTGGACAAACCCATGGCAAGAGGCTAGTCAAGTTCGTAAAAATGACTTAATTCTTTCAGCCAAGCTTAATTGATAAAAGATTGAAACTTTTGCATAGGCGTCTTTTTCTGATCCTCCATAACACATATTTTTATTTTCCGCGTATTACGCATTTATCAAGTACCTCCCAAAGAGACGATTGCCCCTAAAAAAAGATTGTGCTAAAACTTTGTTGTTTGTTAAGATATCTGAATGAAATTTTTACCGTATGCCGTTTTAATTTTCCTCCAAAACATATGAAAATTTCAGAAGAAACACATTACTATTTGACATCAGCAACCAGTTGGATGCAAATTTCTTTTAAGAATATCTCTCCCGTTTATCAAGATTACACCACCAAAATTCATATTTATCAGTTCTATACAGTCCCCCACAATATATTTCAATCTTAGTTAATATGCAACATTTTAACGGGTAGCTGCCCTAGAGACTGTTGCTCTTGAAATAGAATCTAGTGAGAAAAACTTGTTTATTTTAAATGGTACCTTAACGAAATTTCACATTTATTGAACTTATGTACTTTCCCATAATATATAAAAATTTGAGTAAATCTCAGCACTGTATCATTGTTTTTCTTTTAATTTCTTGCTTTAAATGTTTTTAATTAGAACTAATCAATTAAACAAAGCGTCTTCATTCAGATTTTGACATTAACAGATTTAATTTGTTTTGTTTGCGTTTTTTTATTATTGCCATCAACCAAGTACCAGTTGTTAATTGGGCATTCGACCAACATAATTAAAATTCTCTTACCCGTCGCGTGTTAATGCAAAATGTATTTTTTTATTGACAATAAGAACGACGTGGACGCGAGTGCTAAGTTAATAGTTAAAAATTCAAATAAAATCGATAGCTGCCACCAAATATGTTAATAAAATTAAAGATCTTTATAAAGAATACAAAAATGTTCTTAAAAACATAAGATCAAAAACCGAGATGCAAATCAAGAGGCGGGAAAAATTTATAAATCAGCTGGATGAAGATTTTCGTGTAAGTGCTCAAAACCTAAAGCAAAATACAATTTCGAGAGAAAGAAATCGGAAGAAGTAATCGAATTAAATACATTTTTACTTTCTAAACTTAATGCAAAGAGAACATTGGGCGAAGATATAAAGATGATAGTGCAAGTCAAGGTACAAAAAATAATTCATTTTTATGACTAATTTAAAGACTTCATATTACTTACTTGACACTTATTATTGTGTCAAGCACTGAAGGAACAATCCAATCCGGACGAGAACACCAGATTATTCAGACTTGTTATACCACCTTCAAGAATGACAAATATAAGGGAATGGAATTTACATGACTTTATCACAGAAAACACATCAATTTTTTTTAAACGATTTGATATAAATCTGAAGTTCATCGAAGATGACTCAACCAAATGATGTGACGATGAGGAATATAAAAAAAAAAATTTGGAAAATGTTTTTGGGAGTCAACCTTTTAGAATCCGTCCGGACATTTTTACTTTTCAAGAATTGTTTAAATTTGGACTAGTCTATTGTGTATGTATGTATGAGGACATATGTGTGCATGTAAAATTTTACAATTTGGCGGTATAAGTTACATACATACGTACATCAGCAATTTGGATTTGAAAGTGCACTAAAGTGCGCAAATATATGTGTATATTTAAACAAAGTAGATTGCCTAGAACAATAAAGAGGCCAATGGATTGGAGTGGCAGGTCAAATGGAGTGGCAATTTGTTGTTGGAAAAATATACACATATATTTCGTGGTTGAACTTAAATTTTCTGATGCACCGTTGCTTGCTGGGGCGAGGGATAAACTTCGATAAATCCAATCCGGCTCGAAGGACCAATGTTGTAGTGGGGTGCAGGTCAGAATGTAGGGTTGAGTCGCTGAGGACGGTGCGCTTACGCGTGGTAGCGAAATTCCAAAGTTAAAGATGAGGTTTTTTTTTTTTTTTAGTACGTTGACATTGAGTTTATATATGTTTCGAGGAGAGAACGAAGCTACAGCCACAATAAGTGTTGTATCGTGACGGAATACTGGGGAATCAGGAATATCCGGTTTAAACTCGGTAGTCGAAAGAAAGACTGTCTACGTAAAGTTTGGATAGTTTAGATTTAATACCTTTTACATTCTAATATGCTAGTAGAAGGGAAGAAACTAGTTTTTGGGTCAGCAGCGAAGTTGTCGCGTCACTACCATTGCCATTAGAAACTTTGGGTAAGAAAATCGGTGGCCGGTTTTTCTTTTTTACTAAAAATTATTTATAATCAAATGTTCTAGCCATAAACTTTTTTACAACAAACTGAGTTAAAGATTTCAACAGGAACGCTATCTTTAAAAGAAGCTACGTGTCTCATGTACGTGAAAGTAAATTTCTCCACCGTCATATTTCGAGCTTGTGTTTTAGCCTGAACGAAGGCCTTAACATCATCTGATGAAGCCGAGAAACAAATACGTGTTTCTTAGGTGGAACTCCTACGAGTGTCATTGGTGTGCTTCTAACTTTATTATTATCGGTATTGATTACCAAAATAGCTGGAGCAGTTGATGCCACCATTGCATGCTCCATAGGTACACTTGGAACAGGATGGATAGGGACCACCTGGGCGGACACGTCGGACACTACAGCCGGTACCACTTCATCGCGAACAAGATTCATTCTAGGCACAATGGAAATCGCTTCATCTATAAAAGATTTTCGGGCCTGAGCAGGTGCGCGGAATGATATTAACTGCTGACTATTAGGAGTGGATGGATTTGTAACCTGTGCAGGAACAGAAAAGTCATTCGGCTTACAAGGCAGATCAGAGAAATTGGTTTTTTTACGCTCAGGAGACTCATTCATCAGTTTTAGACTGATAAACTGAATATCCATTGCCAAGAACCCATCATTAAGTTTGCGAAATCTAGCAAACAGGTCCATTAAACCATCTCTAGTCTGTCTCAAACTCCCCGACAAGACTCCCAACTCCACTTTAAGTCATTTCGCAGGCCAATGGCGTCTTTAACTCTGGCATTGTAACCAGCACATTTGGCATGAATTATAACTATTTTGAAAATCTATTTACCAAAAGTATTCTTAATTCGATTATGCTCTCAAATATACAGACCAAATCAAAGCAGCAGGCAACAAAAACAACAATTAAAATGCATTTTAAGTTCAGAAGCTTTTACTTTAATACAACAAAAGCGCGAGAGTACCGATTGCGAACGCGAGGAAGAATGAGAGGGAGAGAGGCAAAAGCTACTCAGTTCTAAAAACACAAAAACAAAACAATGTAAGCTGAGCGCGGAAGGCAAATCAACAGCAACTAATAGTTAAGCTTAGAATTAAATTAATGAATTTAATTATGTTTGCTTGTGCGTTTATTTATGTTTAAATTAAAACAAAAAGAAAATCACAATAATATTGTACATAAACATGCACTAAATAATTGAAAAGACTAAAACTCGAAAAAGAAAAAAATGGCATTAGGCGCAGCGAAATAAAGAACACGTCCAACTTCAACGAAAAGAGTGATGCGAAAGATGAAAACAATTAAACACATCTGAAAACATACGCACCCACACACACACGCGCATTAACTTTGTACATAGGCGGCGGCTTAGCTTGGCAACAACAGTTCTTGTTCTTTGCGCGTCTGCCATTCTTGGTGCATTCGATATCGGTTGATCTAACGGTGCTTGTGATACAGTTTTCAACTTTTAACTTTGCCATTTCTGCGTTCCCTTAAATTTGCAATCATGATGGACAACGAGCCAAATACAGTCGCGTCCAAAAATATAGAAACGCTTGAACAAAACGTGCAGTTTTATAAGCGCAAGGCTGCAGTCAATATTTCAAAATGCGCAAAGACGTGACATAAAATGGGCTGAGGATAAAATTGGAAAATTTAGTGTTGCTGAAATAAATGTTCCTTGGCCCTGCTTGACCAAATTCACGATGCGTTCAATCTAGCTCACAATGGTTTAGAGAGTTTGGATTACGATGAAATTGGCAGTTAGTTACAAGATAATTTATAGATTTTGTTGGTATCATTGAAGTCTGGACTAAGTGTACACCTTATGGCCTGGACGCTACGATAGAAAACAAAAAAGTTTTTCTCACTAGAAGTAGTTTATTGACCGACCGTTTCTATGGGAGCTATATAATATAATCATCCGATTATGATAAATTTTCCTGTATTATGTGAAAGCATATAAAACTAAATTACCAAGATTGGTGCCGATACGATGGAAAACAAAAAGTTTTCTTACTAGAACTAGTTTTTGACCGACCCTTTCTATGGCAGCTATAGTGATCCGACTTTGATAAATTTTCTAGAATCATGTGGAAGCATATGAAAGTAACATATACCAAGATGAAGTGACGCTAAGATGGAAAACAAAAAGTTTTCTTACTAGGAGCTAGTTCTTAGACCGATCGTTCCTATGGCAGCTATATGATATAGTCATCCTATCCGGTCGGTTCCGACATATTAGTTGCGTGCAGTAAAAAGAAGACCCTGTGAAAAATTTCAGCTCGATAGCTTCAAAACTGAGAGACTAGTTCGCGCAGAAACAGACAGACGGACAGACAGGAAGTTTTGGATGACGATTGGAAAGATATCAACGACACATCATTAAGTGCCTAATTTGGATTAATTTGCGGAAGTTTATATTTTGCATTGGAATGTTAATGGAATAATTTGAAAAAAATACCTGTTTTCTAGGCAACGATGCCATTAGACTCCAAATTATAATTATAATATATTACTATACTACTATAATATATTACGCTTTGAAGACAAATCTAACCGGACACATCGACTGGCTTCTGTTAGAGTTTTGTGGGACAAATAGGCACAAAATTGAAAGTAGGTAATAAGTAGATAAAGAGTTAGTTCCTTTTTTTTTGTAAATGTCCGTTCAAACAGTACATTTATTCCAAACTGGCAAAGTATTGCATACAAATTTATGAAGTTTGTGGAGAGATCGCAATTATGCACCCGAAAATAGTACAATCAAAAAAGAATAGTATTACAATTAGGGGAGAGACTCCAAGGTCACAATGTAACTTGCGATATTTTGTCTACGATCTTCGCGTTGAACTTTTAAAACGAAAACTTGCTACCACATTTTCTAATTATAAAAAAACGAGAAGGCAAAGCTAACTTCGACTGTGCCGAAGTTTTAATACGTGAAAAACTTTACTCCAACTGATTTAACCAGTAAAAAATATATATAGGATATAGATATCAGATATTAAAAAATTTTTTCCGACCGATCGGTCCTATGGCAGCTATATGCTATAGTCATCCGATTTTTATAAAATTTTTAAAAAATTTAATCAAAGCATATAAAATAATTTCTACCAAGATTAGTGACGAAACGATGAAAAACAAAAAGTTTTCTCACTAGAACTTGTTTTTTGACCGACCGTTTCTATGGCAGATATATGCTATAGTGATCCAATTTTGATACATTTTCAAGAATTATGTGAAATCATATAAAACTATCATATACCAAGATTAGTGACGCTACGATGGAAAACAAAAAAGTTTTACTCACTAAAACTTATTTTCCGACCGATCGTTCCTATGGCAGCAATATGATATAGTCATCCGATTTTGATAAATTTTATCGAAATTGTGTGGAAGCATATAAAACTAATATATACTACGATTGGTGACGCTACGATGAAAAACAAAAAAGTTTTTCCCACTAGAACTAGTTTTTTGACCGACCCTTTATATGTCAGCTATATGATATAGTCATTCGATTTTGATAAATTTTTTCACAATTATGTGGAAGCATATAAAACTAACATACACCAAGATTTGTGTCGCTAAGATGGAAAACAACAAAGTATTTCTAACTAGAACTAGTGCTTAGGGCAAAATTAATATACACTTTTCAAGTGTATAAAAACAGTATTTCATTTAGAGTTTTAGTTAGATCATTAGAAAAAACAACTGTGACTTATGTACCCAAAATGATCGTTGTGTATATCTTTTGAGCACACTGCACTACGACAGGAATATCCAAATATAGTCAAAAAGCCAATGATTTGATCGTCAATAAGACAGAACGCCAATGATTTGATCGTCAATATGCTCCACATATCAGAACACAATGGGTACATGGGTACAACTGGACAAAAAAAAAACATTTTCTTCGTAGAGTTTTCGCACATCGATGACACATTCATCTGCTGCCAAAAATTTAATTATCCAAAATAAATCAAATGTCAATATATCGAGTTGCCATTTCAGCCAAAACTTATTGTGTGCAAACTACATTCCACAACTGTAATATATAGCACTGACTGATTATTGTCGAATATTTTAAACTAAATCACTCGGATCTATTAACAATTGTTTCCTGTGATAGGAAATCAGATAATTCTTTAAAGTGATCTATGTGATTCACCTTGGTATAGTAACAGAGTAGTTGGCTGGTAATCTACTCTCAGCAACAGCAGCTGAAATCAGCTGATTTGAGCTATCTTTTCAAAAATTTGATATATTTTCCACTTCATGAGGAAATTTAATCAAAAGCTAATGCAACTATCCGAAGGTTATAAGCCCAGAGTAACACAATGCAGGACGAAAATAGAAAGGCGATGACGAAAACAATCTCTTCTCTGGAGAAGAAGCTTCGCGACCAACCGATGAAAAAAAAGGTACACCAACCTGACCAAGTTGAAGTTTTGTTAACCAATAAAAGGCTAAGAATCATTAATGCAGCTTGTGCTGATGAGCTGCCTGCGGAACAGTACAAGACTGGCGGCATGGATTTTGTAAGGTGCATGTACCATCTTCTTTGCCAAATGAGGTCCGTGTAGTATCGTGAAGTAGTACATGTGTTGAACATGTATATGTTAATTGTAATAAAGTGTCGGTCTATTACTATGTTTATGCTATTAATAAATAATGCTTTGCCCTCATAGTATGCAATCTTTATTTTTTGAAAATTATTTATTTATTTATAGTCAGTTATGGTAGCATTATACATAATCCACATTGTACATTCACTCAGATTGTCGGACAATAATAATTACTGTTAAGGCTATAAAAACAACAATATTTTCCATAATTATAAAACTTACTTAAAAGAGCAAAAATCATGATTTTTTATTTGTGCATAAACGTAGTATATATCGAGCAAGCATAGAATACAGGCGTGGTTGTACTGGATATTACATTGCCGACGAGGAAAAATCTAAATGAATTCAGCAAGTATCGATAAAAAAATTAAATAAAAAATAAAAAAATAAAAGGCAAACATTGGCTACGCCGATGTTTTAACATACTACAGTTTTTGAAAGGCACTACCATTGATAACAAAAAATTTTCTCACGAAAAATTTTACCACGATTGGTGACGCTTCGATGGAAAACAAATAAGTTTTTCTCATTAGAACTAGTTTTTGGACCGATCGTTCCTATGGCAGCTATATGATATAGTCATCCGATCCGGCCAATTCCGACAAATGGCCAATTGGTCAAGATAGCTTGAAAACTGAGGGAGGAGATAGCATAGAAACAGACGGACAGACGGACAGCCGGAAATGAACTCAGCTCGTCATGCTGATCAAGAATATATATACTTTATGTGGTCAGAAATGATTCCTTCACTGCGTTACAAACATCGTGACAATTTTAATATACCCTCTGCAAGGGTATAAAAATGATGTCGGAAATGAATGCGTTGCAAACTTCTGGGCAAGTGTATGAAAACCGTTTTATTCTTTATCTACAAAGATTATCATGAACCTTCCGATTCTATCATTAGTAGACTTCTCCATCGACTACTGGTGGAAAAGCGATCTAAAAGTGTGACGATTAAGGGTAGCATTGCATTTAAAAGGGGGAGTTTGTCTTTATAGCAACTTATATAACTAGCAGAAACAACAATAAGCATTAATGTGATACTTACGTCGTCAATAACGGGCTGGAACTCCTTGAAAACCGCAAACAATAAGTCAATTATAGTGTTGTAATAGCCACGAAGTAAGTTAGTAACACGACGAATGTAGTTTATTAGGTGATGTTCAAATAAAGATATGGCGACCGCACCAGTAAAGGTGAACCTTAACATAGGGGTGTCACATATATTTTCACATGTGCGAGCTATATGACGATTGGCTCGTTTATATATATCCAGAGTTTCTTGCAACTTATTTGTATGCTTAGCACAGTCTGCTATATATGCATCGCTTAACTCACCGCCATAAGTTAATTTAAATACTCCAGGTGCAATTTTGCGATCGCAGGCTTGAATAAGCGCACGGAAAAGTTTTCTTTCCTGCTCTGACAAAGCCGATAGTATATGATTATAGTTTAAGCAGACCTGTACTACGCTATTGTAAACAAATCTCAGGGTTTCATACTTTTCAAAAATTTTGCGTACCAGACCTGGTACAGTAAAGCCGAGGCGCTCAAAATGTTGCGCCTGCTCACAAATACTTAAAACAGCCCTGTCGATATTACATTCAAGTAATCCTTTTTCTTTTTTACTCCGAATAAGAAGATATCGATCCAGTTTTTGATTTAAATTAGCGCTACAACAGTTTTTCTGCCATTCGTCATATGACTTTCTAATCTCCTTTTCGAATTCCTTTCGGAGACTTTCAAATTTAATTAGAACTATTGATGCATCAGATACATTCGGAAGCCATTCCGACGAGTTCAACCGATTTCGAAGCCACGTTAATCGTTCAATGTTTACGCAATAGCTGATGGCACGTGAAGCATTGTATGGTACCCAAGTCTCGTGTAACTTACTGCGATCCATTAGCATATGTGAAGTGCTGTCCATTTCATTTAAAAACATCAACCATACGATTGTAACTTGTCGTAGGTACGTTTTTCGTATTGTACTACGATATGAATAAAATAGCATTACATTTAAAGATTCGATGGCTTCTTCTACATTACATACGTGCTGAAAAACATTGGACATAAGTCGCTGTACGGTTTCTTCCATACTTTGAACCGTTCGACGATACTTAAGGACTTCCTCATACCATTCATTTTTATGAACATTAAGAATCAGCTCTTTCGAGTCGGTACTTAAAGAGGCTAGGGTAGCTAGAAATTGACTTTCCACGCCTTCGGCTGTTTTCTCGAACTCCGATCCGCTAGTACCACCAAATTGTGGCTTTGGTATGTTTTCAGTTTCATCTAGACGACCAAATACTATCATCGACTCAGATATGTCTATAACATCATTAAGCCGCTCCATAAAGGCGTCCACATGGTTAAATATCATGGCATTGTCAAGATTCCAGCCAATCCCATGATCGAATTGGATGCGTTCTTTTGACATAAGATCGTACATGCCTTTATAAGTCAAACAGCAATCTATACACATGTTGCACATTTTTATACCAAATCGCGAACTACCACAAAGAATCTTGTCAACACTAGTCTTTTCTGTGCAAAAACGTATAATCTGGTTGCTTAAGTTTCGAAAGAGTCCAGTTATTAAGTCACGTCGATTATATTGGTCCGAGTTTAACCAAATAAACCGAACAAGGTAAATTATTCGTGGTATAAGCTGCGATAAAGCCGCAGGACTTTCAGCCCAATTCATCTTAAAACATGGTTCCATTAGCAGGTGTAAAAATTTTATATTTGACATTGCCTCCTCCATTTCATTCTTAGATTCGTAAATAAGTTCATCAATTTGTTTGATATATACTGAATGAGTATTGCGTAGAACCCTGATAATTTGTTGTACATCCACTTGCTCTAGCTGGGTGTTGAGTCCTTGCAGAACTTCAACTAAAATACAAAATATAAATAAAATTAATTTAGTAAGGAGCATAAGAAATCAACAGTTAGAACCGAAAATTTAATGAAGATTCCTACGTATTTCACAGCTTACGCTGCACAATACCTCGTTTGCCCAATTTAGCTTAGCAAAAATCATATCTTTTAATCGGAAAGAGATATTTTAAAAATTTTAAAGGAACGATGAAAGAGAACTTATGTATCTTTTAAATGAGCGTGCGGATGTCTTTGTAGGTCTAGGGTGACTTAGTATCGGCTGGTAAAGTTCATATTTTTTTCAACGATTTATTAACGAGAAGGCAAAGCTAACTGTGCGACTGTGTCGAAGTATTAATACACTTGAAAAACTTTACTCTACACCCAGAGAAATCTAGCACGATTCGGCAAGACTGAAATCTGCTTCAATTTAGTTTTTTTCGTCTTGAATTTTCAAGAAGAAATCTGCTTGAAATCGAGAAAACTTGTGTGTTTGGTGGCAAGGGAGGTGAGACAAAAAAATAGAGCTTGAAAATTCATGCTTGATTTCAGTATTTTCTTCTTGAATCCAAGATAATTCTGTCTTTGCCGAACTTCTGACACGAAATCTGCTTGATATCAAGCACAATCTGCTCGATTTTTTCTCTGAGTGTATTATTATTGTTGTTGTTTATAGTTCGACAATGGGCTGTTAAACTGTACATATATACTAACTTAGGCTAAATACATTAAAAGTAAAAGAAAAAATACAAAGTACAAGAATACAAAAAATACAACATGAAGGCTAACTAGATTGACATGTCTCATGCGTCGAACAGTGTGAACTCAGCCTAACATATACCAAGATTAGTGACGCTACGATGGAAAGGCCTGAACTCAGATGAGATAAAAATTTAGTTTTTCACAATATTTCATATAAATAAGGAAGCTATTCAATAGTATTCAGCTTTCAAAGCTGCTTGAAAGTGTTTCTATTTATATGAAGTATTGTGAAAAACTACGTTTTTATCTCATCTGAGTATAGGCCTGAAAACAAAAAAGTTTTTCTCACTAGAAGTAGTTTTTTGACGGACCGACAGACGCACAGACAGACGGACACACAGACGGACTGATAGACGGACAGACTGACTGACAGACTGACTGACAGACAGACGGACGGACATGTCTATATCGACTCGGCTATTGATGCTGAACAAGAATATATATACTTTATGGGGTCGGAAATGCTTCCTTCTGCCTGTTACATACTTTTACTCTACGAGTAACGGGTATAAAAATAGGGTTAGCCCCTATTAAGGAAGAAAATGCGAATACTGTGCCGAGGCTGGAGCTGACAGCAGCGCTGGTGGCTTCAAGATTGGCTAAGTATCTTATAATCGAAATAAATTTAAAAATAACGAATCCTTTTTTATTATTCCAGCATAGTCCAGAAATGGATTTCTGGAGATGGAAAGCGACCGAAGCCATATATCAAGTCCAAAGTAAGCGAGATCAACAAATTACCTAATGTGTACGATTGGCATCACTGCGAGGGCAAATGCAATCCAGCGGATTTGCTGACCAGAGGCATAAAGGCGAACAAGCTACAAACGTCAGAGCTATGGAAATATGGACCATCATGGCTCTCGGCTAGCAGCAACACTTGGCCAATATTAACAGCGATAACAGCCACGTAGCAAACTACTTTATCGATCCATAACCAAGAAGTTGAGGATTTAGCAAGCGATATGGCGATGCAATCAATATTTCCTGTTCAGCGATTTTGATCTCTAAGGTAAATGCTGCGGGTAACAGGATACGTTATGCGCTTGATTGGGCGCATAAAGGAAAAAAATGAATATCGCAAAAAAGACGAGACCGCAAGTAAGAAGGAGCTGTCAGCCGAAGAATTGAAGGTGGCTGAGCTCTACTGGATTAAATTCATACAGCAGCATGAACGCGCTGCAGAAGGGTCAAGGAGTGTCCAAAGAATCAACAATAATTTGTCTGAACCCCAAATTAAGCGATGGAATCCTTAGATCTTACGGTCGTGCGGAATGGTGGTGGCGGGAAATTTTGGACGCGACGGGCGCGCAAGAGCCTGCGATGTTCGAGTCAAGAATCAGCAAGTGCTGCGACGACCAATACAACTTCTTTATCAGCTAGAGATAAATTCAGTCTTTGGCGGGGCCGAGGAGGTAGAAAATTAAATTAGTTTTTGAACTATAACGTCTCAAATCATATGTTTTATTATCTTTGCTTTAAATATGTTATCAACTAACATACCACTGTTATTAGCTGTTACACATACACATATATCACACATTGTTAGATCAAAGAGAATAACTAGTCAGTAATAAAAACCAACACGCAGCATACAGTCGTTCTGTTCCGGACTTATTTAAAATTAGACATTATTTTTCACACGGTATAAGCCTGAGTACTGTGTTCGACTCCCTTCAGTCTGGTGTTTTCGCTTAGTGGTTGCTTGCGCCGGCTGCTTCCTCATGATTGGAACCGTCTCCTTAGACTTGGTTTCCTTTTTGTGGGCATCAGCCACCTTAATAGCTGGCGCCTTGTGCTTTGCCTTCTTAGGCTTCGGTTTAGCTGAAAGAGATATAGGATCATGGGCCTGGTTGCCATCCACTACTTTGAGCTGGGACTGGAGGAGCGTCTGCGCCGCTGTCTGCTTCCCAATAACATCCTGTGTGTAAGAGTACGCTTCTCTTTGTAGGAAGTCGATCTCATCTACTAGGTCTCTTATGACGTTAGTTATGGATCATTTTGGGACAGCCATCAACCTTCTTAGCTCCCTCGGGTTGGCTCCTATTTTAGCCAGATTCCCAAGACTATCGTCTTGTTCCTTGTCTTTCCGCGTTGGTGGGGACTTAGAGCCCTCCTCGACCACTACTACTACTGCTCCTGGTTGCTCTGGTGATCTTTGGATCGCTGTGCTCTTCTTGATAGGGTTACTAATGTCCCAGTTAATTGAGCTCGTGAATATGGGTAGCGTTTGCACTTCTGCCACTCGGTGCCTCCACAGTCAAGTGGCTCGATTGGCCATTCTAATCTTCTCCAGATGGATCATCCATTTGCGGATTCCAATTCCAGTTTATTTGACTTGTCACCTTGGCAACTGACCTGTGTGGGGATCGAACCTTCGTCCTCTGGTTCGGGGGTTTGCACGCACAACCAATGCACCACCGATGGACTTGGCTGCTGGCTGGCTTAGCCCAAATATTCGAGTGTGGTCTGCTTGACCGATAAGCAGTGGCTGCACTGCACCAAAACTTGGCCAAATATGCTGATTTAAATGCAAAAAAAATATATATAATTAGAGAAAAAGTTCGGCCATATGCTAAGGATGTTCTAATACAAATCAAACAACCACACTGGCCTAAAGTAAATTATTTGTTTCAAAATATTACTATAAATCGTGAATAGTCCGACTTAAAAGTCCAACTCTGACCCTTTTGGCTATAAATATTTTTCATTGGTATATAACCTGTCGCATAGACACCACAAGTTCAGAAATGAATGCCAAGTAGAGCCACTAATAAGTAAAAAGAGCATTAAATTTGTTTTTTCCTCCAAATCTTGCGACCAAGAACCGATGGAGCTAAACCGAAGCCAGTTTGGAATCTGGGCAGATAACTTTATCATATTTATATACCAGCAAGTCTGGCCATTTTTTTTTTAACACAATGTTGGTCATTTTTTTGACATGTGTTATTTATGAACCTAAAGTTTAAAATGGGGCGGCTAAGTTTTTATTTTAGACCTATGGTTTCTTGGGCAAATGTTCTTAGAATTGTCCATAGATTGCGATTCTGCTATACGCCTATTTCATTTTTTTTGCCCCATACAAATCGACCCGCCCTAGTATACATATTCTAGAAAAATTCTCCCGATGCGACAACCAATTATTGCGCGAGGAAAAATATTTTGTTATTTAAAATTTATTGGACTCCTAATTTTAATTATGTGAATTCAAGGAAGTAGTTTTAAAGCAACATTTTAATATTCTCCGGGGTTGACAATATTTGAGAAATTTTTTTTAATTAAATTATTTTTAATTCAAATCAATTTTATTTTAGAAATATATTTTTCCTCGCGCATTAATTGATTGTCCCATCGTGAAATTTTTTGTAAAATACGTATACGGATGTCCTTAACTAGAAAAAAAAAACATCTTTGAAAATAGACAAAAAACCCATTAAAGATTGACAAAATCCTACTTAAGAACTAATTTTTTTAAACCTCAAACTTTTTTTTGGATAAAAGACGTGATAATAGTAACTTAACAATTTGGTTCGCATAATTCGGATGCTCCGTTGTGAAGCAATTATTTTTTAAAGTTTTTTTTCTTTGTAGTTGATTTTGCGATCTGTTAGTGGTGAGGATCAAAAAAAAAAGGGTTATACTATGAGTTTTTATTAAAACAGAAAAAAACGAGAGCGTAAGTTAAAGTCGGCCCTGCTCGACTTCGATATACCCGTTACTCAGGATATTAACATGTCCAAATTGTGGGAGATATGAGTTTTTTCCAATTTGCGGGGAGGCAACTCTACTATAGCTCATCTGATCAGGAAATGATGTATGGCTGATCGATAGGTAATAATTATTAAAATATATGTCTAGAGGGTTCGAATAATCTATCTTCAAAATTCTGGGAGATATTAGGTATTTTCACAAATTGCGTGGGTGGCAACATTACTACCGTACATCTGATCGGGAATGGATGTATGGCTGATCGATAGGTAATAATTATTAAAATATATGTCTAGAGGGTTCGAATAATTTATCTTCAAAATTCTGGGAGATATTAGGTTTTTTTCAAATAGCGAGGGCGGCACCTCTTCTATCGTCCATCTGATCGAAAAATGATGTATGGCGGATCGATAGGTAATAATGATTAAGATATATGTCTAGAAGATTTGAATAGTCTATTTTCAAAATTTTGGGAGATATGAGGTTTTTTTCAAATTGCGGCGGCGGAAGGGGGCGTGGCAAAAATTTGAAACAAACTTGGTCTGCGTGCAGACAATACAAATCTACACTCAAAATTTGGTAGCTCTAGCTCTTATAGTCTCTGAGATCTAGGTGTTCATACAGACAGACGGACAGACGAACATGTCTCTATCGACTCGGCTATTGATGCTGATCAAGAATATATATACTTTATGGGGTCGGAAATGCTTCCTTCTGCCTGTTACATACATTTGCACGAACTTAGTATACCCTTTTTACTCTACGAGTAACGGGTTATTTTTTAATTTTTTTTTATTTGGGTAAAAAATTGGGTGGCTGAGTTCACATGGAATGACCCATTTACAACAAACTATACCAAACTTTTTTTTGTATTTTTTATTTCGACATCAGCAAGAAAAAAACAAAATTTGTACACGAGAAACAAATATTTAAACTGCCTTCCTGTATCATAATACTTTATTGCCAATGGGTTTCGCTCTACTTCTATTTCTACGGTGACGTTTCATACACACACACCCATACATTTGCAAATTTCTTAGCGTCAGTGCTTAAGCTGCACGCAATCTTTTGCTCTTGTATTTTTATCTAAGCAGAGCTTAAGCTGCATAAGCTCTAAATCTTTTCACTTATCGAAAGTTGCGATTGGACCGCAGCATTAGATGCATCCTTTATACGCAGTTTAGACCGGCCGCATCATTGATTTTTTTAAAATCGGAATTGTTTCCTATAAGAAACCTGTGGATAGAAGAAGAGCCGCATGTTTAATGATGCGGCAATGATGCGGAAAGAGTGACCGTATATTGAGGAGTATCGAGTATTGTTTCACAGCGTCGCACAGTGGCTCGATTGGCCGATTTTGATGTTCGAATTTTTTGACGAAAATAATTTATTTCAATAAAGGAAACTCCAGATAGCCAGAAAAACTTTTGTTTTTGGAATTTGGTCGATTACTTTAGATTTTTGAATAATTTTTAAACATTTGAATTTGTGATTTTTTTGGTTTCAAATGTCAACTTTGGGAGCGTATAAAGACCAAACGGATATTCCGATTTGAATTTTGTTGATTTTATTCAAAAGATGGATCAATTCTTAATTGAAATGCTTTTTCAATATATGTTGGAACTCGGTTTTGTGGACACTATTTTTGGGTCAATTTTTACCATTAATTGTCTCGGAAAAAAGGTTTGCTCGACACAATTTATTTGTTGCACATGTGCGTACCGCATAAGTAGACGCTGCAATGATATATGCCAAGGAACGTGCAGGTAAGACAGGCCAATCCCAGACGAAAATAAAAGTGAAAAAAATGTTCTGATTGAATTTCAATGCTTCTTGACTATGATTAAAGGAAAAGTCTTGAGCGATATCGCAATGCCAAATCAAAATTGACATGTGCTATCAGCAATAGGATGCAAAAGGAGTTTCAGGAGTTCGAGACATCGGAAACGGACGAGCATAATTATGAATACGGCATTTCTCCATTGCATGCAAGGATCTTACTTATGGAGTTCATGCTTAAATGGGAATATACTCTTCCACAACAAAGAGGCGACTCTGATGACAGTGCCAACGCAAAACCAAGGGAAAGTATAAGATAACCGGATATACAAAAAAAAGTTCATGGCAGAGCTCGGGCTAAAAGTCGACTACCCCAAGCAGGGCTATTGAAACAAAAATGATGGAAATAACGATGAGACAACTGCTCAGATAACAGAAATTCATCTGGATGTCATCAAAAGGTAAAAGATCATTATCAATGTCTTAAGCTATGGTGAAAATGTTGATGCTTACAAATATGGAAAATATGCTAAGGAGACAAGGAACCTTTTATGTACAAAATATCCGAAAGAAAACTATCTCCTACTGTTCATAAAATATTATATCATGGTGAGCAGATAATACAGCGACAACTATTATCGATAGGAGAGTTGTCAGAAAAAGCCCAAGAATCTAAAAATGCTAGTTTACAGTACAAAAAGGTATAGATATGGGAACACGTGCAAAATATATCGACATCAAGAAATCACGGACATTTTCAACAAGTTGTCGGCCTCCTCTGATCCCCGTATCTTATCTCTCAGACACATCCGAACACTCGACGAATTAACTGAAGAATATTCACCAGAAATATTATATCTATTAAGTACTAATGATATGAATACCTATATTGACAACATGTTTAAAGAAAATTAACTATTCCAAAGTTAGAACTAATTTTTTTATGAAAATAAATTTTTTTAAGTAATTTCAAATTATATTTTTTATTAAATTTAGTTAATTGTAGTTAGTTAAAAAACATAATTTTCAATAAATCGTTAAAAAAATTAAAATGTTTTGCCTATTTCATGAAATTTTTTCAGTGTATTCGAATATGAACTTTAGGCGATCCTGAGTTACCCTGTTGACCTACAAAGACATTTTAGCTCATTTTAAAGATAATAAATTCTCTTTATTCGTCCCTTTGAAACTTTTCAAATATCTCATTCCGTTCAAAAGTTATGATTTTTGCAACGCTAAATCGGCGAAACGAGCCACTGTGCGTCGATAGCGAGCAGCTGATTCTGCAACATAATTGGACCGCATATTTTAAAAAAATAAATGATCAGCATAAACAAGCTCTATTTTAATTTTGGTGAACGCGCAGTGCCGTTGCCAAATACACCGCGTGCCACATTTAAAATATTATCGCTCATAATTGTCTCTATTTCAATAAATTACATTTGTTCTCTTCTTCTTACTATTTCGGTTTGTTTACGTGTAACTCCGGTATTACCTTGACTGCCCACTTGAAATGAGTCGCTATCTATATGGTCCTAATTTTAGCTTATTCTCGCATCAAATAAACTACAAATTTATTATCGAATCCTTTGCTTATTCTTTCGCAAAATATACAAACAAAAAAGATTGTTAGTCAAACAGTGGTGACCTCGGAGTCTAAAAACATTAACTATTAAAAATTGCTAACATTTTGGCTGCGCAAACGAAAAAACATTAATTGCCAGTACGGTTGGTTTGGTCGTTTCGTTTAGTTCTTTGGCCGGTGTCTTTGAACGCTCGCATACAGTTTGTTCGATAAAAACAATTCTGCATGTGATCGATTTAGTGAAAGACGTTGGCAATACATTAATATAAAAATATTTTCGTGATTTGTGCGTTTATTTGTGGGCCTATTAGTACATCTAGAGCCCGTGCCAGCTCACACGCATTCATACACAAACACTCTTGCCAAGGCAAATAACTAGAACAGTTAGCTGGGGCCGTTATTTCTTCGGTTTCTTTGCTTTGAGGTTCCCTTGAAGATTTTATTCATTTAATCGTGAGAGCAGATTAAAATTTGTCTAAATCGTTTGATCTTGCTCAAAATAGCCTCTTGAACACTTAAATATAAATGAAATCGTTACTCAACTACGGTTAGATTTCGATTACTTAGCGCAGTCATTAGAAATATTAATTCGTATTGAGATCGCTAGGCGCCGAAACCGATTTCCGCTTTGCTCAACTCATCATCATTACTCTGTTAAACTTGTAGTGTCCAGCAGGGCTGCAAACTCCTCCAATTTCGGCATGGGTTCGGTTTGCGGTTCGAGCCCTTACACTACTCTTGCGATTCGGTTCCACAACCGGTTTCCTTCAAATTGAGATCCGGGGTTCCCGAACCCGGGTTCGGGTTCCAAATTGCGTTTTATATATTTATGTACACAATTAATAATTAAAAAGAATTCGAAGACGATATGCCTTATAAACTACTGCTTGATGCCCTATAAATGCTTTGAAAGTGAAGCACATAAATGATCTCTCTAGATAGACTGGACAATCCAACATTGTATTTAAGAGTTGAGCGATACTGCCAACTTGCATCCACTGCGAGAATCATTTTTCTTTCACGGTAGTGGGATTCCTGACACTGATGTGACTGACTGATGCGACCACTTTTGGATTATAAATACAAGATGACCTTTGACTGTGATTGGCCATATCGGCGTAACTGTGATTAGTGTGATTTGATAATTGCCAGTGACTTTATCACAGATACGCCGGTAAGTCTCATCCCAAACTTATAGTGTGGCCGAACACTTACAATACATAAAAAATTTCCGAGAATTCTAGTCAGAGCTATTTTTTATACGAATGGAACAGAAACAGCACAGCTTTGACTGGCATAATGTGAGAGTCAAATGCTAAAAGTATTTTAATTGTAACCTTGTTAAAAAAAAATGAAGAAATTTTCCCTTGTATTCAACGTGCCGTTGCATCTCCATACCAACACAATAATACCCAGAAATACGGTTTCAGATGCAAATTAAATTCCCTCGCTTGGGGTTGTGTTGTTTTGTCCAGTCTTTTGTTGCGGATATGAAAATGTCGCCACGGGAAAATGAATGAATACTCTTTTGTTCATAATAATAAAATATTTTTAATCATCAAAGTGCAAAAATAAATTCTGTGCTTGCAATTTTATTTTTAGAACATACAATGCAAAAAAACCCCTCAATACCATCTGTTCCTAACATAATTTGGCGCCCAACGTGGGGCCGATACAGACATCTGTATTTCTGCAGCAAACCCTCAGATGCAGCGGCTCCATTTTCGGAGTTCCCAGAAAAGTGGGGTAATTACACCTGACTTATAAAAATTTCGACGTACGAGATACTAACGTATTCGAATGCAAAAATTGTAGCTTTAAGAATCTCGATATCGTTTGGCTTTGAGACCATTGTGTCGACTCGAGTGAGAATATTTGCGGATGTGTGTTCAGTAACTTTTTGATATTGTTGATTACAGTTTATTGATATCCATTGTTAGTACGGTTCCTTTCAAGAGTTAAGTTAATATTTCAAAAATTTGTTTTGCTTATGCTTTTGGTTGAATAAATAGATAGTCTGGATCATAATAAAGATGGAAGTTGGTTGGAATCACTTGTACTATGTACGTGTTGTTGCAGATCAAGACCACTGACATTCAGCCTTCTTTTGTGTTTTAGTGAAACTATCTTTTTAATTTTTCATAAAACCAAGTATTATAAACTGGTTTGGTGCCTTTACAAAAACTACTTTACTTCTAGTGCGCTTGTAATCTATTTTTTTAGGTTGCATGATCTGATAAATGACCGTGAACATTGATATAAAGAAAGCTTGTAATAATTGCCATACTATTGGATACAGTAGATATAATAAACAATTTAAATTTATTAGTTTTTTTTTTCCGCAATATATTGCTGACCAGCTAAGACGTGTTTTCTTGTGCTCCGCTATAAAACAGTCTAAAAGTGTTTTTTAAAAAAGTGAATAAATAAATCACCTACCTCCCGCGACAAAAGACGCTAGTGGGCATACAAAAAGTGCAACTGGTAAAAGTACCAACAACACCATGAGTCAGAGAGACCTCAACAACAGCAAGACGAACGCCGACTTTCTGTCCAGCGCAACAATGCTTAATTTGCAATAGTTTCCCCCGAGCCCACCAGCACGCTGAAACCAACTAATAATGCGAGCGTAAGCTCCCTTACTACTACTACCACTCCGACTTGGAGTGCCCAATGCGCCTCCCTCTCCCCTCAACCCACCCTGATCACCGTTTCATCAAGTGCAACAACAAGTACGGTAACTCTTACTACCGCTTGATCAACATCAACTAGCACGAAATAGGTTCCAAATTCTTCATAATGGACAAACTAATAGGCAATAACAACTTCTACGTAACATCCGTCAGCAAAGGAAATATTCGTGAAACAAAGCTCCAAGTTAATACTGAGGAAAATTATCGCGCAGTCGAAAAATATTTAAGAGAAGATAATAAAAGCTTCTACACTTACCAACTCAAAAGTAGTAAAGGCCTAAAAGTCGTTATCAAAGGCATTGAGTCAAGCGTACCATCAGAGGAAGTTGGTTTTGCCTTGGTTGAACAGGGACAAGAGACCTCAACCACTATCAAAGTGGAACTAAGCCCGAAACACAAAGCTACCAAAAACAATAAGGTGCACCCGATTTACAAACTACAGTTTTTTTTGCATCGCAGAATTACTGTACAGGAGCCGCACAAACGTACAAGTCGAGTGCAATGCACCAATTGCCAAGAATTTGGACACACTAAAGCCAACTGTGCTTTGCGATCAGTTTTTGTTGCATGCGGAGAGCTTCACGAAACTGCTTCGTGCCCTGCAAACAATGAGGATCCGACCGCAAAAAAGTGTAGAAACTGTGGAGCCACACTGCGAACTACAGAGGCTGCCAAGTCTACAAAGATCTGAACAGCAGGATTAATACACGCATAGAAACTGCCCTCAAACAGCAACAACAACACCATCGAAGGAAGGTAGTAGATTAACTAACAGCTACATAGAGCGGCTCATCACTGAGAATCGCCGTGCAAGAAGAGAATGGCAGAGACATAATATCAAATTATTTTATATAAGATAACGTTATAAACATTATTCTCCATTGTTTGCCCTCCAGCGTTGAATTCATTTTTATTGTTTTGCACCCAGCATTTGCATCCATCTTTTCGCCCATCATCAAAAATAAATGTAGAAAATATATTCCTGTGTTGTGTGTCAGAATTTTTAGCATCCACACACGCAAACGATAGGCCAACTATCGATAACAAACTGTGGATTTCGTTCATGTTGCTGGATACCAATGACAGGAAAAGGTAAACAAAAAATTCCTGGCACAGTTTTTTTTATATGAAGTATGCCAGGAATTTTTTGTTTTCGCAGTGCTGGATACCCGGCTTTATCAGACCAAATATGAAATAAAACGAGAAGGCAAAGCTAACTTCGACTGTGCCGAAGTTTTAATACACTTGAAAAACTTTACTACAACTGATTTAACCAGTAAAATATATATAGGATATAGATATCAGATAATAAAAAAATTTTAAATCATTGATAATAAAAAAGAGAAGATACCGCTAAAAAACCGAAGTTTTAATACAGAAAAACTTTACTCCAACCGATTTAACCTGTAATATATATATAGTCATCCAATTGATATCAGATTTATTAAAAATTTTAAATCATTGAAATAATATAAAAATTTGACGATACCATGAAAAAAACAACTTTTCTTAGTAAATCACATTTTTCCGACCGATTGGTCCTATGGCAGCTATATGCTATAGTGATCCGATTTTGATAAATTTTTTCCAAAAATTATGTAAAATCAATATAAAACTATCATATACCAAGATTAGTGACGATACGATGGAAAACAAAAAAATTTTTCTCACTAGAACTTGTTTTCCGACCGACCGTTCGTATGGCAGCTATATGCTATAGTCATCCGATTTTGATAAATTTTTCCTGAATTGTATGGAAGCATATAAAACTAATATATACCACGATTGGTGATGCTACGATGAAAAACAAAAAAGTTTTTCTTACTAGAGCTAGTTTTTTGACCGACCGTTTCTATGTCAGCTATATGATATAGTCATCCGATTTTGATAAATTTGTTCAGTATTATGTGAAAGATGTAAAACTAATATACACCAAGATTTGTGACGCTACGATGGAAAACAACAAAGTTTTTCTAACTAACACTAATTTTCCGACCGATCGTTCCTATGGCAGCTATATGATATAGTCATCCGATCCGGCCGGTTCCGACATATTAGTTGCGTGCAGCAAAAAGAAGACTCTGTGCAAAATTTCAGCTCGATAGCTTTAAAACTGAAGCGGACTAGACAGACGGAACAGACAGACAGACAGACAGACAGACAGACGGACAGACAGACAGACAGACAGACGGACGGACGGACAGACGGAATTGAACTCAGCTTGTCGTCCTGATCAAGAATATATATAGTTTATGGGGTCGGAATAAAACTTTAAAAATTGAATATTTCTAAAGTTTAGAAAATTTTAGAGACACATACATTTGCTGGTTACAAACTTCGGAATTGGAATGCCAAAACTTTAATATATACTATTTTTCAAGTGTATAATAAGATACCATAAAAACGAAATTAATTCAAATTGATTTTAAAAATGTTTTGCTATGTCAACACCACTTTTCCGACCGAAAGTTTATTCGGTCCTATGGCAAGCAAATATGCTATAGAAAAACTTTATCAACCGATTTAACTTATAAATTTTTTCGAAATTTAAATGTGGAAGCATATAAAACTAATATATACTACGATTGGTGACGCTAGCCGATGAGAAACAAAAAGTTTTTCCCACTAGAACTACGATGGAAAACAAAAAGTTTTTTTGACTTTGTCCCTTTCTATGGCAGCTATATGATATAGTCATCTGATTTTGATAAATTTTTTCACAATTATGTGGAAGCATATAAAACTAACATACACCAAGATATGTGTCGCTACGATGGAAAACAACAAAGTTTTACTAACTAGAACTGGTTCTTAGACCGATCGTTCCTATGGCAGCTATATGATATAGTCATCCGATCCGGCCGGATCCGACATATTAGTTGCGTGCAGTAAAAAGAAGACTCTTTGCAAAATTTCAGCTCGATAGCTTTAAAACTGAGAGACTAGTTTGCGTAGAAACAGACAGACGCACAGACGGACAGACAGACGGACAGACGGACGGACGGACAAGCGGAAATGAACTCAGCTCGTCGTCCTGATCAAGAATATATATAGTTATGTGGTCGGAAATGAATATTTCTATGAGTTACAAACTTCTGGGCAAAATTAATATACACTTTTCAAGGGTATAAAAATATCACATTGAGAGAAACTAAAATGCCTGTCACGCCTAGTCCAAATACTCAAGGGGATTCTTCTATCTTATACCGGATTTACATAGGGCGCATCATTGTCGAAGATGCGAAAAAATGATGAAGGCGTTTAGACCGCAGCCGCATCATTGAAAGAGCTGTTCGCCATGCCAAACGTAAACAAACCGAATTAGTAAGAAGAGAACAAATGTAATTTATTGAAATAGAGACTTGAAAAGTGTATATTAATTTTGCCCAGAAGTTTGTAACGCATAGAAATATTCATTTCCGATTAAACTATATATATTCTTGATCAGGACGACGAGCTGGAGTCATTTCCGCTTGTCCGTCCGTCCGTCTGTCCGTCTGTCTGTCTGTCTGTTCGTGATGTTTTATTATCGAGCTGAAATTTTGCACAAACGGCACTGATCGGTGTATCTTAAGCCATAGGAACGATCGGTCAAAAAAATAGTTGGGGAAAAACTTTTTTATTTCCATTGTAGCGTCATATTGGTATATATTAGTTTTAGATGATTTTACATATGGAAAAATTTATCAAAATCGATAATATACAAGCATATAAACGGTGTCGAAAAACTATTTTATGGGAAAACTTTTTTATTTTCCATGTAGTTGTCACTTATCGAAATCTCGCATATAGCTGGCATAGGACCGATTGTCAAAAATGTGTTTTTGAAAGTTTTTATCAATGTTTTAAAATTTTAAATATCTGATATTTCACTTTATAAAGTTTTTCAGTTATTAAATCTTCGGCACAGTCGTATTACTCTTACGCCTTTGTTGTAGTTGCTTTCGTTGCTGTTTGCACCCTTTCCGCATCATTGCCCCATCATTAAACATGCGGCTCTTCTTCTATCCACAGGTTTCTCATGGGAAACAATTCCGCACCTTCCTTTTAACGGAAAATTTCAGTGATGCGGCCGGTCTAAACAGCGTATTAGAGAGTGAAGAGGTTTGTAGTATTTGCCATACACTGATGGACACAAATACAGCATGCGTTATTGTAAGCACATATTCCACCAGAACTGTTTAATGAATTGGCTAGCCGATAAACAGGAATGTCCCGAGTGCCTAGCATTATGTCAATCCCAAGACTTACAATATGTTCAAGTAGGGCCAAATATGGGAGAAGAGATTCTCGCGGCTCAAGATCTAGGTCAAGCGAAGGGAGCAATCCCGAAACGACCACACACACACGTGGGTTCAGCCAACCACAACCATTAGTAACGGGTTTGAAGGTTGCCAACCCAGGCTACAAGAAAAAGCAAAGACGAGGTCGACCACCTCAACAAACGGAACAACCGGGAGAACAGAGAACAGAATATCGAAAATGATCTCAAAGGCTATACAGACAATGCTTGCTAATTTAAATCTGAATAATACGGCAGCCAATAATACTCGTTCTTGTAGTTTATCACTTATATATGAACGGGATGAGCCATCTGCAGACTACCCACATAATGGAAACTCAAATTCTTCAGACAATCGATCTTCTAGGCACAATACTACAGTCAGTCCAGAAAAGATCGCTTCAATTACGAAGAACTGACATTTTATTTGACGCAACGGCAAATGGTTTGCATATTGATGAATTTTTGTATCGAGAGCGAATATTGACTCAAGAATCACTTCAGGGTGACTTCGCAGCAGTTTGTACTAACTTACCAATTCTACTCAGCGGGAAAGCAATAGATTGGTACTGGCGGTACCTGGTATTTCTAGCGCGATTCAAGATTTCCTGCATAGTGAGATTTTCCACTGCTATGGAGTGGATTCCATCACGTATATCTGCACCGTACTCACCACAAGCAAACGCAAGAGAGCGAGTAAATCGATCTCTGTTAGCGGGAATTCGTGCGATTCTGCATCAGGATCAAACCCTATGGGATCCAAACTTGAGCTCTATCAGTTGTGCATTATGTAACAGTGTCCATCAGCCACTAAGATGCTCTCCTTATTACGCACTCTTTGGCTTGGACATGGTAACGCATGCTTCATCTTATCAGCTATTACAAAATTTGAACAGTTTGGATAAACCAGAAGTCCATTTACAAAGAGATGACTCGTTAGCGTTACTTCGAGCAGAGTTAAAAACGTCAATACGATTTTCGTTCAAAGCCAGTGAATTACAAAATAGGTCAGTAGGTGTTTCGTCGTAAATTTGCCCAAAGCAACTTTGTCAAAAACTTTAACGCAAAGCTAGGCCCATTGTTTTGTAAAGCAAGAGTATGGGAAAAGGTAGGAACGGGAACTACGTGCTAGAAAACCTTCAAGGAAGGCTGTTAGGAACCTATGCATCTAAGGATATTCGACAATAACCCGCCCTTCTTCCATCTAACTTACACATTTGCGAAGAGAAATGGCAAGAAAAAATTTATTAAAATTGGATGACTATAGCATATAGCTGCCATATAAACGATCGGTCCAAAACTAGTTCTAGTGAGATAAACTTTTTTGTTTTCTATCGTAGCGTCACCTATCCCGGTATTTATTAGTTTTATATATTGTCACACAATTCTGGAAAAATTGATCAAAATCGGATGACTATAGCATATAGCTGCCATATAAACGGTCGTTAAAAAAACTAGTTCTAGTGAGAAAAACTTATTTGTTTTCCATTGTAGCATCACCAATCGTGGTATTTATTAGTTTTATATGCTTTAACATAATTCTGAAAAATTGATCAAAATCGGATGACTATAGCATATAGCTGCCATATAAAGGGTCGGTCAAAAAACTACTTCTAGTGAGAAAAACTTGTTTGTTTTCTATCGTAGCAACACCAATCTTGGTATATATAAGTTTTATAAGCTTTCACATAATATTGAAAAAATTTATCAAGATCGGAAGACTATAGCATATAGCTGCCATACGACCGATCGGTCGGAAAATGTGTTTTACTAAGAAAAGTTTTTTTTATGGTATGAAATTTTTATTATCAACGATTTAAAATTTGTAAATATCTGATATCTATATCCTATATATATTTGACCGGTTAAATCGGTTGGAGTAAAGTTTTTCAAGTGTATTAAAACTTCGGCACAGTCGAAGTTAGCTTTGCCTTCTCGTTTTCTCTGTGAAGTTATTAGTTTGGGAGAAATACAATTTTGCACAAAGTTTTTGTTCAAAAAACTTAGGGAAAATTCGTCAAAATGCTATTTTATAATTGGTTAAGGAAGCTAATTAAACGACCGCCCAAATACAAACCGTCAGATTTTACTTAGCAGCCAATTCACTCCTCCCAGCCTCACTGTAAGCCAAAGTAGCTCACATTAGCGTCGTCGATAATTTAATCTCAACGTTAACAATAAAATACACTTTCTTGAAAGGCAATTTTAAAAATCAATACGTATTGATCGAATTGAGCTTAAGCCAAGCAACCGATTCTTTTTAACCTCTAAGCGATCCATTTTGGTGATCAATGCACAAATATAACCCAATGTGTATCGACATAAACATTTATAAATATTTCCGTGTAAACGAAAATGAATATGCAATTCAATTATGGCTTAAAGCTAGCGCAGTTAAGTAACTGTTAGAGAGATAAGATCATATTTACATAATTATAATATTATGATATTTAATTATTATTAAGCAAAAGTAAAGAGCAAAACCTTTCAAAGGTGGTTTTAAATAAACTTTAAACTATGGGTAAATGATTGGTAGTTATTACGATCGATTTGGCAGCTAGTCTAGTCTAGATATCTTAGTAATAAAATTTGATTTAGCGTGAGTGATATCGTCATCAATCGTTTTTTACAGATGAAAGAGATATACGCTGATATATTTGCTGATTAACTAGTTATGTCTAGAAGGTCTGTACATTTAAACTAAAAAGTTTTTGCTAAAATTTAAAAATGCTTTTTATTCCATTTAAGGAACTCATCTTAAAATAGTTGTTCTCTCCCAGAATGTATTGGAGCTATATAACACAGTACAACACAAAAATTACCCCGGTATTAGACCCATAAATTCTGAAACTTGATACTTCTGCAAGCATCACAGCTTTCCAAAAAAGCCCAGGATTGCGTTCTATGGGTACTTTTGTACTAGCAACATACAAGAGCTTTAACTGGATAGTAAATAGTTTAAGAAAAATTCTACGTAATACAGAATATACGAACAGGGTCATTGGGAACACAATAAGAAATAAAATCAAACAATTGGTTAAGCTACCCCCAGAGGAGTTCTAACATAAATTATTCAATATTTTCAAAAATGCACGGTTGATATTGTTATAAGTTAAAAATATAAATGTTGTAATTTGCTTTAACATGTCCCAAAGAAATGTTACTTGGCTTAAAAATAGACTGAACTGCGTTTTCAGTTTTATCAAAGAAGGCTTGGTTCGCGGACTATGGCAATTTTTGTACATTTACCAGCTGCACCAAAAATTATGCAATTAATCGTATCGTATGAACTAAATGCTTAATTGCCAGCAAGAAAATTTAAAAATTCAGTTTAAAATGTCTTTAGTGTTTTTCTTGTTGTCTCGAACTGAAGTATTTTATAACTTCAATGGAGATCAGTAAATACAGCGATTTATTAATAAAGGGCAATGATAGCTCGCAAGTATTTTTCGATTCTAAACATTCCCTTCAGATCGCTGTACTAGTACATGGGTGTCGCTAACCTAGGCTTTATTTGAAAAAAAAGGGTATGAAGTGATGCTTACAAATGTCTCAAGTTTCAGAATTTATGGGTCTACTACCGCAGTAGTTTTTAGTTTTGTACTGTGTTATATAGTGATTTATACTTAATTCCCTGGTAGAAGAATTAATTTCTCCATCTATCTTTAGGAGCTCTGCTTTTGATTTTAGAGATTTTAGAGTGTAGTCCCACATCTTGAGCACGCTGCTGTACCAAGCTGCTGATGGCCGTACTTTGGCTTGCCAGTCCCTCTCCAATGACCTCTACTTGACCATGGGTCACACTATTGTCAGCTGAAAATACACAATATATTTACTGAATTTTAAAATATTTATGAATTGATTTACTTTTACCTTTCTGTTCATCCAATTTTGCAGACTGCTGATCAATTTTTAAAGACTTCTCCTCCACCTTTGCAGTCAGTACATCAATTTTTTTCTCCATGCGTTCCAACAAATTTGCGCAGCTGCAGTTGGATTGGGTTGGCTGCTTGAATTGGGGTTCTAAATTTTTACACAAAAACTTTCATTATAATGAATTATAAATGAAAATAAACAGTAACTTACTTGATAATTTGAATAAAGGGCGTTTCAATTTGCGGCTTGGGCTGGACATGATGAATTTCCTAAAGTTAATACAAATTGATATAAAAATAATACAATTAAAATTTTTGAAATGACCGACTAATTCCAACTTACTTTAGGCAGATCTCTATAGAATCCAGCCAAAAGTGAAATTGGAATATATAAAATAAATATAATATATAAATAAATTAAATTAATCAACCCTTTTAGACATTTTTTTTTTTTGTTAGCGCAACATGGTAGGAAAATCTTCCTAAGATATCCTTAACGCCGTCGCTAAGGGTATGCCCGATTCGCACTCAGCATAAAGCTTTGTGCGCCTACGGACTAAAAACCTCCACTAACAAGTCTTATTTATTTGTTTATTTATTTGTTGAAAAAAAAGTCGACAAATGGTGGCTGTCAACCAAAAAAGGAAAACTGAATACGTTATAAAAAGGCTTAATGAACCTAACAAGGAAAATCTAACAAAATTACAAATCGACTAGTAACGACTCCGACACGGTGGGGGAATTTTATTTGCACGTCCGGCCGCGTTACTAGACCTAACACAAATTTAAATAGTATAGAAGTCGAAAAAGAGAAAAAGAGAAGGGTGAGGAAAAAGAAAAAGAGAAGGCTTAAAAATATGTTTACAAAATCATAAACACAAACAATAAATAAACAATATTATAGAATGAACAAAAATAATACAAAATAAAACAATAATGAAAATAAAATTAAAAAAAAAAAAAATTAAAATAAAGAATTAAAAAAAGGGATAAAATTAAATTAAATATAATAAAACTAAAATAAATATTAGCTAAAATAATGATGAATTAAAGAGTAATTTAATAATTAAGAAGAGAGAAAAAAAGCATTTTTGTTTATTAACAAATTAATTTTTAAACGAGAAGGCAAAGCTAACTTCGACTGTGCCGAAGTTTTAATACACTTGAAAAACTTTACTCCAACTGATTTAAGCATTAATATAAATATTATATAGGATATAGATATCAGATATTTAAAATTTTTAAATCATTGATAATAAAAATTTAATTCCATAAACAAACATTTTTTTAGAAAAACACATTTTCCGACCGATCGTTCATTTGGCAGCTATATGCTATAGTCATCCGATTTAGATAAAATTTTCCAGAATTATGTGAAAGCATATAAAAGTAATATATACCAAGATTGGGAATGCTACGATGGAAAACAAAAAAGTTTTTCTCACTAGAACTAGTTTTTTGACCGAACGTTTCTATGGCAGCTATATGCTATAGTGATCCGATTTTGATACATTTTTCCAGAATTATGTGAAATCATCTAAAACTAATATATACCAAGATTGGTGACGCTACAATGGAAAACAAAAAAGTTTTTCTCACTAAGACTTATTTTCCGACCGATCGTTCCTATGGGAGCTATAAGATATATTCGTCCGATCCGGCCGGTTCCGACATATTAGTTGCGTGCAGTAAAAAGAAGACTCTGAGCAAAATTTCAGCTCGATAGCTTTAAAACTGAGAGACTAGTTCGCGTAGAAACAGACAGACAGACGGACAGACAGACAGACAGACGGACAGACAGACGGACGGACGGACAAGCGGAAATGAACTCGGCTCGTCGTCCTGATCAAGAATATATATAGTTTATGGGGTCGGAAATGAATATTTCTATGCGTTACAAACTTCTGGGCAAAATTAATATACACTTTTCAAGTGTATAATAAAACGAGAAGGCAAAGCTAACTTCGACTGTGCCGAAGTTTTAATACACTTGAAAAACTTTACTTCAACTGATTTAACCGGTAAAATATATATAGGATATAGATATCAGATATTTAAAATTATGAAATCATTGATAATAAAAATTTAATACCATAAAAAAAAACATTTTCCGACCGATCGGTCCTATGGCAGCTATATGCTATAGTCATCCGATTTTGATAATTTTTTTCAAAATTATGTGAAAGCATATAAAACTAATATATACCAAGATTGGGGACGCTACGATAAAAAACAAAAAAGTTTTTCTCACTAAAAGTGGTTTTTTGACCGACCGTTTATATGGCAGCTATATGCTATAGTCATCCGATTTTGATCAATTTTTTCAGAATTGTGTGGAAACATATAAAACAAATATATACTACGATTGGAGCCGCTACGATGAAAATCAATAAAGTTTTTCTCACAACGACTTATTTTTCGACCGATCGTTCCTATGGCAGCTATATGCTATAGTGATTCGATTTTGATACATTTTTCCAGAATTATGTGGAAGCATATAAAACTAACATATACCAAGATTGGGGACGCTACGATAGAAAGCAAAAAGTTTTCTCACTAGAACTAGTTTTTTTGACCGACCGTTTCTATGGGAGCTATATAATATAGTCATCCGATTTTGATAATTTTTTCCTGCATTATGTGAAAGCATACAGAACTAACATATACCAAGATTAGTGACGCTACAATGAAAAACAAAAAAGTTTTTCTTAGTAGAACTAATTTTTGACCGACCGTTTCTATGGCAGCTATATGTTATAGTGATCCGATTTTGACAAATTTTTCCAAAATGGTGTGGAAGCAAATAAAACTAATATATACCACGATTGGAGACGCTACGATGGAAATCAAAAAAAGTTTTTCTCACAAAGACTTATTTTTCGACCGATCGTTCCTATGGCAGCTATATGCTATAGTGATCCGATTTTGATAAATTTTTTCAGAATTATGTGGAAGCTTATAAAACTAACATATACCAAGAGTAGTGACGCTACGATGGAAAACAAAAAAGTTTTTCTAACTAGAACTAGTTCTTAGACAGATCGTTCCTATGGCAGCTATATGATATAGTCATCCGATCAGGTTCCGGTTCCGACATATTAGTTGCGTGCAGTAAAAAAGAAGACTCTGTGCAAAATTTCAGCTCGATAGCTTTAAAACTGAGAGACTAGTTCGCGTAGAAACAGACAGACGGACAGACGGACGGACGGACAGACGGAAATGAACTCAGCTCGTCGTCCTGATCAAGAATATATATAGTTTATGGGGTCGGAAATGAATATTTCTATGCGTTACAAACTTCTGGGCAAAATTAATATACACTTTTCAAGTGTATAATGATGAAGCATTGGCAGGACTAAGAAATTGGTTTGGCATGGAATGCCAATAGCCTTACTCTCCAAGTCTGATAACAAAAAAACCTCTTCTAAATCTAATGATTTAAGATCTACTAAATAAATTCTTAAGTCTGTCGAGTCGATAGGTTCTTTATAAAAGCTTCTTAAGTTAGTAAATTTGCGGCCTTTAATAGATCCGCCATTATCTGTTGTAAAAGAAGTAATCAAAATGGGTACATAACCTTTTACAAAACAAAAGTTGTCAGGAGTCTTTTCTGTAAGTATACTTCCCTGAAAAATCACTGATTTACCTACAATTTTTGGTTCATTTTAACAAATTGAACCATCAAACTTTTGCTCTTCTATTTTTCTTTGAATTTCTTGTAAAATGTGGGTGGGCTTCCGTATACTGCGCTTTAAAATTTATAGGTCATTTTCAAAGGCGTAGGAGGAACCCTTAACTGGGTCGCCTACCTGTAAAACCGTTTCTTTTAAGTGCAACAAACTGTGTACGTTATAAGTAACACTGTTTTCGCCAAAAATAATAGGAAAGTTTTCTACAAAATTGTTGAACATGAGTTGATACAATTCCAAATTAGAATGGCGTTGTCTTTCGCAACATAACATTCTGTAAGCACAGTGTAACAGTAGAAATAGATAATACTGATCGTTAGATAGTTCGTTTTTAAAAATGAATATCCCAGTATACAATAAAAGTTGTCTGAACTCCGTAGCTTTCCAATTAAAAAGTTCAGGTAAGGGTCTTGGTTTTCGGGCAAATTCTTTTGGAATATATTTGCGAACTGAAATCAATTTTTCAGAGATATTATCTTTACTGCTCTTAGATAATTTATCAACAATTTTATTTGTGACCAATCTACATAAAAATTTTCTCATAACTCCCAACTCGACCAAATGCATACAATCTAAGGCTGAGTTCACACTGTTCGACTCATGAGACATGATAATCTAGTAGGCCCTTGTGTTTTCTTGTTTTCATTCTGAAAAGCTTGTCATTTGATATTGATAACAAGGCAACATGAAGGCCTACTCGATTATCATGTCTCATGCGTCGAATAGTGTGAACGCAGCCTAACGGAACCTGAGTAACCATTGACACATTCAGTTTCTCAAAAGGAGACTTATTTGTCATGTACTGGGATGAATGATGCTCAGGGTATTTTCTATTTGAAAATCATCGTCTGCTATTAACACTCCAGATTTAGTGTTGTATGTTAAAATACATTGCAATTTATGTGCCACCTGGGTGCATTTTGTGCAGCCGTGTGAAGATGTGTGGCCAGGTGTGCCACTTACAAAAGCCCTAGCAGGTGCATCACAAACAATCGCCCTTAATATAATTTTAATTTTTATACACTTGAAAAGTGTATATTAATTTTGCCCAGAAGTTTGTAACGCATAGAAATATTCATTTCCGACCCCATAAACTATATATATTCTTGATCAGGACGACGAGCTGAGTTCATTTCCGCTTGTCCGTCCGTCCGTCTGTCTGTCCGTCTGTCTGTCCGTCTGTCTGTCCGTCTGTCTGTCAGTCTGTCTGTCCGTCTGTTTCTACGCGAACTAGTCTCTCAGTTTTGAACCTATCGAGCTGAAATTTTGCACAGAGTCTTCTTTTTACTGCACGCAAGTAATATGTCGGAACCGGCCGGATCGGATGACTATATCATATAGCTGCCATAGAAACGATCGGTCTAACAACTAGTTCTAGTTAGAAAAACTTTTTTGTTTTCAATCGTAGCGTCACTAGTCTTGGTATATGTTAGTTTTATATGCTTCCACATTATTCTGAAAAAATGTATCAAAATCGGATCACTATAGCATATAGCTGCCATAGGAACGATCAGTCGAAAAATAAGTCTTTGTGAGAAAAACTTTTTTGATTTCCATTGTAGCGTCTCCAATCGTAGTATATATTTGTTTTATTATTTTCCACGCCATTCTGAAAAAATGTATTAAAATCAGATGAATATAGCATATAGCTGCCATATAAACGGTCGATCAAAAAACTACTTCTAGTAAGAAAAACTTTTTTTATTTTTATCGTAGCGTCCCCAATCTTGGTATATATTAGTTTTATATGCTTTCACATAATTTTGAAAAAATTATCAAAATCGGATGACTATAGCATATGGCTGCAATAGGACCGATCGGTCGGAAAATCAGTTTAACTAAGAAAAGTTTTTTTTTATGTTATCAAATTTTTATTATCAATGATTTAAAATTTTAAATATCTGATATCTATATCAAATATATATTTTTCCAGTTAAATCAGCTGGAGTAAAGTTTTTCAAGTGTATTAAAACTTCGGCACAGTCGAAGTTAGCTTTGCCTTCTCGTTTTATTTTCTAACTTAAGCCCATTTTCTAAAACATGAGCTAACTCGGAAGTAATACACTTTACTAAAATATTCCCTCTGGCAAGACATCTCCTTCTTATCACAACAACTAGGCTTACTTTCATATTTGTTACCTCAAAAATATTCCTAGGAAAAACAGTTGGTACCCAATATCGCAGTTTTTCATCGAATGTTACCATCTCTTGGGGACACTTTTTATTGGTCAGTATCTTAATTAATAATAAATCTTAGACAATTCTTATCGAGTGGTTTTTCAAATAATCAAGTTTCAAAGTTTGACCTCTTCGCGAGGGGTACTAACCACTTGTCCATTTTAGGTGGGAATTTTCTATGACATTTGTAGTGACCCTCTTGATCTCTCGATGAATTTTCAGAATTTTTAGCTCTCACTTTGTTTTAACAAGTATCAAATGTTGTTATTGTGTTGCTAGTATAAGATGCCCATTAAACGCGATCCTGACGTGGAGTGGAAAAACTGGGTATGAGGCGTTGCTCCCTGAGGGGCTCTAGTTTCACATTTTATTGGTCCCGTTCATGGGTTTTCCTGAGTGTCGCACTGTGTTATACATTTTGACAAAATCCAATTTCTTGATAGTAGACCGATAAATTCTGAAACTTGAGACATTTGTAAGCATCACTTCATTCCCACTTTTTTCAAATAAAGCCTAGGTCAGCGATTTAGGTCAAACCTAAATTCTTGAATATCTTCAAAAGCGCACGGTAGATTTTCATAAAAACATAAATTTATTGATTGATTCGATCGAAGTGCATTTTTGTTATTGTGTTCTAGCAACAATTTTATGTTACTGAGTGTTGCTAGTACAAAAGTACCCATAATCGCTAACCTAGGCTTTATTTGAAAAAAGAGGTATGAAGTGATGCTTACAAATGCCCTCTCAGAATTTATGGGTATACTATGCAGTAGTTTTTAGTTTGTACTGTGTTAAATAGTGATTTATACTTAAATAAGATTCCCTGGTAGAAGAATTAATTTCTCCATCTATCTTTAGGAGCTCTGCTTTTGATTTTTTATAGATTTTAGAGTGTAGTATCTTGAGCACGCTGCTGCACTTAAGCTGCTGATGGCCGTACTGTGGCTTGCCAGTCCCTCTCCAATGACCTCTACTTGACCATGGGTCACACTATTGTCAGCTGAAAATACACAATATATTTACTGAATTTTAAAATATTTATGAATTGATTTACTTTTACCTTTCAGTTCATCCAATTTTGCAGACTGCTGATCAAAGTCTTCTTCTTCTTTAAAGTCTTCTCCTCCACCTTTGCAGTCAGTACATCAATTTTTTTCTCCATGCGTTCCAACAAATTTGCGCAGCTGCAGTTGAATTGGGTTGGCAGCTGCTTGAATTGGGGTTCTAAATTTTTACACAAAAACTTTCATTATAATGAATTATAAATGAAAATAAACAGTAACACTTGATATTTTGAATAAAGGGCGTTTCAATTTGCGGCTTGGGCTGGACATGATGAATTTCAAATTGATATAAAAATAATACATTTAAAATTTTTGAAATGACCGACTAATTCCAACTTACTTTGGCAGATCTCTCTAGAATCCAGCCAAAAGTAAAATTGAAATATATAAAATAAATATAATATATAAATAAATTAAATTAATCAACCCTTTTAGATATTTTTTTTTTTTGTTAGCGCAACGTGGTAGGAAAATCTTCCTAAGATACCCTTAACGCCGTCGCTAAGGGTATGCCCGATTCGCACTCAGCATAAAGCTTTGTGCGCCTACGGACTAAAAACCTCCACTAACAAGTCTTATTTATTTGTTGAAAAAAGTCGACAAATGGTGGCTGGGAACCAAAAAAAGAAAAACTGAATACGTTATAAAAAGGCTTAATGAACCTAACAAGGAAAATCTAACAAAATTACAAATCGACTAGTAACGACTCCGACACGGTGGGGGAATTTTATTTGCACGTCCGGCCAGCTATGCCCCAGTTCACAGCCAATTAAAGCCAGAGACGTTACTAGATCTAACACAAATTTAAATAGTATAGAAGTCGAAAAAGAGAAAAAGAGAAGGGTGAGGAAAAAGAAAAAAGAAGGCTTAAAAAATATATATACAAATGCTCTTAGATAATTTATCAAAAATTTTATTTGTGACCAATCTACATAAAAATTTTCTCATAACTCCCAACTGACCAAATGCATACAATCTAACGGAACCTGAGTTACCATTGACACATTCAGTTTCTCAAAAGGAGACGTATTTGTCAAGTACTGCGATGAATGATGCTCAGGGTATTTTCTATTTGAAAATCATCGTCTGCTATTAACACTCCCAGATTTATGTTTTTTATTTTACAGATTGGTGCATTTTGTGTATGAAGATGTGTGGCCAGGTGTGTCACTTACAAAAAGCCCTAGCAGGTGCATCAAAACAATCGCCCATAATATAATTTTTAATTTTTTTATTTTCTACCTTAAGCCCATTTTCTAAAACATGAGCTAACTCGGAAGTAAATCTGGCAAGATACTCATCACAACAACTAGGCTTACTTGTACTACTGGAAAAACAGTTTCCTTCTTGAGATTATTTACTCTAACAAGAATTGGCCAAAGTTGCGCTCTTGAACTCTTAAACAGGGGAATTCCATCAGCATTGATATCTAAGCTCAACATATCGCCAAGTATCGCTACTTGCGAAATTTGATTGAGTTGGTGAGGCAAATCAACATGAAGATAGGAGCCCCCTGCAATTTTAGCTATGTCAGGATTTCTTTGTGGGATGTATTTATATTTTATATATATATTCTTTCACTTTAATTTATTTTTTATTTCAATTGTTTTATGAATTTATTTCACTTTAATTTATTATTTTTATTCAATTTTAAAGTATGTGTGTTAAAGTTTATATATATTTTAATATATTTTTCAAGCGCACAGTGACAATCAATCGTTTTTTTGGAAGGAATAAAGCAGAACAGAAAAAGAAGTGGCAAGCTAGAGAAAAAGGTAACGGGACCTGCTTGAAAATTGTTAGTGTGATTTCGAGCAAGCGCCAGCTGCAGTCAAACACGCACACATACATTTGCTTATTTTACATTTTCACCTTGCATTGCTATTCGTGCAATGGGAAGCTCGCACGTACAAAGCAAAAAACGAAAACGGCCTACTAGGACTGGGCCGGTCTCGAACACACGCGTCGTTTACTTCGTACGGTATACCCAATCTTGGTATTTTTCTGAGTTACTTACTGTAATGCGAAGAGGGTAGTCAGTACCCAACCTTGGTACTCACTTTAGTACCTACTAATAAAGAGTGAAGAGTTAGTCAGTACCAATTGGTACTTACTTTAGTACCTACCGGTAAAGCGAAGAGGTCGCTACTTTCTTTAGTACTTACGAGTAAAGCGAAGAGGTAGTCAGTACCCAACCTTGGTACTTACTTTAGTACTTACTGGTAAAGCGAAGGGGTAGCGTTCGCCACCAGTCAGTAGTCAATGTAAGTAGTTCAAGTAGCTATTGCCACCTCCAGAACTGCAGGGTTTTTAACTCAATAACATTAACTCAAACAAAGTAGGCTATTTAGAAAATTTTAATTTCATAAACACCACATTTTGTTTTAAAAATAAAATATATTTCACCTAATTCCAACTAACAGCATTTTGTGATGCCCTCGACACGCTTATGCCATCCGTTGCGTGTTGTTGTCTCTCTGATCTTCCCTCAGATTTTCCTAATCATGAGAACCACCCTACCGCTTTAATCGATATTGGATAATAGAGGGATTCCTGAAACTGATTTAGATTTGATTTTAGATTTGATTTAGATTTCGTCGAACAGCTGTCAAAGCTGCTTCCATACAAAACGTGCAGTGTGCCCAGAAAAAGTAACGAAATTAAGGTCATACTAAATGTGTTAACGAAATCAGCTCCGAATCTGATTTAGATATGATTTGATTTTGCTTTTCAGTGCGATATGGAATTTCCATATGGGAAACTTTGTAATTTTTTTATATTTTTGGTTGTAAAATTAAAAAATGATTTATTTAATGCATTTTAGAATGCATTAGAGCCAAATTTGAAGGACTCTGCAGTCTGCAATGTTTTGGACGGATACGAGCATTTATTAGAGGACAGCCAGAACATCGACGAAATGGAAGAGTTGGAGTCTGTAGAGGAATCTCAAACTAGCTCAACCAGCCGGTTCGTGCGTGCCTCATCAAAGCCAAATAGCTCAAAGCCACGCACAACTCCTCGGAAGGAATGTTTGCTAGGTATAGTGACCACCATGCATCAATGAAAGGTCGACATGGACATAAAAATGGTGGATATAGAAAAGGACAAGCTTGCTTGGGAGAGAGAAAAGTATGAACGGGAATCCGGAAAGGCTGATCTGGAGAAAGAAAAACTAATATGGGAACGCGAAAAGTTCAAAATGGAAATGGCAGCTAAGAAGGAGCAAAGGGCAATGGAGCTGGAACATGAAAAGGAGTTAAAGAAGATGGAAATAGAAAAGGAGCTAAAATTCTATAATTACAGCTAAAATATATTTTAAATAAAAACATAAGAACAATTAAAATTAAATTATGAAGAACTTTTATTTAAATATTCATTAGCCGACAAATAAATTTGCGTTTTTCTTCCGCGTCAACTGTTGAATTCACATTAAAAATTTCTCCCAGTTTACCCTATTGAATCGCTTGAATCTTCCATCATCTAAATTTGGTAGCACTGGATTGGTAAATTGGGTGCATTTGGGAATAGAATGCTTAACATTAGGGTTTCCATATCTGCACAGTTCACCAAGAATGTTGTATGTCACAATCTCCTCCACAATTTCATCCTGCCGCTTCCTCTTACGATCTGCAAAATTGCAAAAGAGATTTTACGTAACCATAAACAAATAATTAATTGATCTCACCGTTGTATAGTTGCGAACATTCCAAAGCTGCATATTCTGCCAGTAAGCTTTCATTTAAGACGCTTAGAAAAATAGATTTTACACTTTCTCTCGGCATTTTTGTCTTTCACGCCTTTAACAATAATAAAACGTTTTCAATTGTCAACTATGCTGTCAGATGTTTATGAAATCTAAATCAAATCAGTGCTCAAAAGGTCGTTCCGTCAACTGATTTAGATTTGCTTTCACGAAATCTAAATCAAATATAAATCAGTTTCAGGAATCCCACTAATGTCTTTTGTGGAGCTCTGCTGTGTTAGGAGAGGAGAGCAAGGAAGTTAGCTTGAGAGTAGGATGGTTTTTTTTTAATTTTTCCTAATCACAAATTGCCGTGCACCATGACCAATTTAAGTCATGTGGGTTTTCCATATATATCACAATAAAATATTTGACATCTTTTACCCTACAGTTCTCGTCACCCAAGCTAAAAAATTCATAAAACAAACATTTTAAAATGAACTAAATCTTTAGGATCGGTTTACTTTAAAGTTGTTTAGTAGTTTGGTGCAGAGTTAGCCATCCATAGCCCCTGGGCACCAAACAAATTCACCAACTCACTTGCATATAAGCCGACTTAATTCTATCTAAAAATATGCAAAATCCGCTGTCTGGTAATAATTTATTAATTAGCTATTACTCATATAGCTATACCCGGACAACTAAAAACAGCATATTATTCTAAAAAGTATAATACATTTCTTTTGCCCATTTTCTCCTCTTCAAAGTTATTCCAATATAATTGTTGTTTGGTAATCAATTGTTTATTTGGATGCGGCTGGCAATTTCGAGTATTAGGTTGTTTTTTTTAGCAGTATATTTGTTTTTTTTTAGTTTTAAATAAGTAGCACAAAACAAAACATAATAATATTGAAAAAGCTTTTTATTGTTTTCTCTACAGTTGTCGTAACCCAAGCAAAAAAATTCATAAAACAAACATTTTAAAATGAACTGAAGCATCAGGATCGGTTTACTTTAAGGTGCTTTAGTAGTTTGGTGCAGAGTTCGCCATCCATAGCCCCTGGGGACCAAACAAATCCAGCAACTCACTTGCATATAAGCCGACTTAGGTTAGGTGAGGTAATTCCGGCTGGCCCCTAAGGGGGACCACACATAGACCGTTTAGTCCTTATTGAGACCGGGTTTTTGTAATGGAGGTTCTGATACTTAGTAGTCTGTAAGGTTCCTTTACGTTCTGGCGAATGTCAGTATATTTGTGAAGTGTCCCCTGGCTACTTCTTCCAGTAAGGCAATCCAGGGGTCGTGGAGGTGTTGCAATCTTTGCCTTGCTACTGCTGGACATTCGCAGATGAGGTGTTCCAGAGTTTCCGTTGCTCCCTACATTTCCTGCATGTGTAATCTGTTGTTATGCCTAGCTTCTTCGCGTGAGAGGCTGTTGGGCAGTGGCCGGTTAATATGCCTATTAAAGGTCTGCAGTCTTTTCTTTGGAGCTGTAGTAAATAGTGCGTGCGGTGTTCGTCTTTTGTCTTGCACATGATTTTGGAGATTCTGCAGCCGGTTGTGTTTCTCCACTTTTCCGCTGCCTCGTTTGAAGCTATCTCTTCCATTTTGCAATGTCGCGTCTTCCATCTCTGCTGCTTTCTTTATTGCGAAGTCTTCCGCCTGAAATGTGTGCAGTGGTTTGGCAGTTTGTAGCTCAGCTTCATTTCCGGCTCTTCGCAGTATATGGCAGCTCCGACTTCTTCAGTCTTTTGTCTTGCAGATTCTTGGAGATTCTGCAGCCGGTTGTGTTTCTCTACTTTTTCGCAGACTCGTTTGAAGCTATCTCTTCCATTTTGCTGTGTCGCGTCTGAAGTGAGATAGGTAGGTGTATTGTCGCTTCTTGGCTAAGTGCAACTCCGGCTTTTGCAAGGCTGTCCGCCGTCTCATTTCCGTCAATGCCCAGGTGGCTTGGGATCCAGTAGATCTGCACCCTTCTAGAGGTGCTGAGAGAATCTAGTGCTTCCCTACCAGACAGGACATTTTTGAAGTTGATGGCGTGCCTATGCATGGCCTTGATTCCCGCTTGACTGTCAACGTATATATTTACTTTTTTGTTGCTTGGAGCGAGTAGTTCTGCCATCTCTGCTGCTTTCTTTGTAGCTGAGCTTCATTTCCTGCCAGTCCTGTGCGCCAGTCATCTGTTCCCACTGATATTGGTGTGCATGTGAAGTTGGTACTGGAGATCATGTAGTCTGTGCTACTGTTGATCTCTCTGCCAATCATGCTGTGCCCATAGCTTTGTAGTGCCATGGTGCCTGTCGCACATAGACGTTGTGCAGTCTTTTGTGCAAGCAGGCGTGCTTGGATGTTCAGGGGGTTGACATCTAGGATGAGATCCAGAGCTTTGGTTGGGGTGGACCTCAGCGCCCCCGCTATGCAGAGCATGGCCTGCCGCTGGGTCCTCTCCTTTAGCTTGAGGTACGTGGATTTCTCCGTGGCCTGCCACCATACTAGTATACCGTGGAGTATTTTTTTTACGATTGAAATGAAGACCCAGTGCATCAGTTTTGGTGAGAGGCCCCATGTGCTGCTCAGCATATTCTGGGATGCATATAGTGCAGCGGTTGCCTTTTTCAGCCTTTCCTCTACATTGAGTCTCCAGGACAGTTTGCTGTCAATTACTACTCCAAGATATTTTACGTTCTTCTTTGGTGTAAGTGTCGTTCCATTAATCTTGGGTGGAGTCCATCGCGGAACCTTGTATCTCTTAGTGAAGAGAATGAGGTCCGTCTTCTCCGCATTGATACTAAGTCCGGCTTCCGTGGCCCACTGTAGTATTTCTTTGAGGGTGGAGTCCATGATTGAGCTGAGGGTCGATGGATATTTTCCCGTGATAATTATGTTTATATCGTCTGCATTTGCGGTTATCTTGGGTGCTTTCCTGCGGAATTTAGTTAATAGATCGTTGACCACGAGGTTCCATTGGAGGGGTGAGAGTACTCCGCCTTGAGGCGTGCCTCCGTGTGCCTTCTTAGTTATGGTCGCGGTACGCCACTCAGCTTGGACACTTCGGCAGCTCAGCAGGTTGTGTATCCAGTAGTCCAATGCCTTGTGTGTTGCTGTGGCTTCGCATTATCGCAAGTCGAGTAGAGACGAGTAAGTAAAATAGTAATCGAGTTATACTCGCCGAGTATGATTACAGACGAGTATGATTACCTAGTAGTCAAACTGGCACCGTGGCACCGTCAGCATCTTAGGAACCGCACCGTTTTAATCATTTTACTCGTTTTTATTTTTGTCAGTTTTTATTCCGAATTATTTCTGAAACGTACTGTTCGTTTAAAATTTTTTTTAAAATAAAATGGAAATAACTGAAAAGCTGCAATCAGGACAATACAAGCGAGTTGAAGCAGTGACGTCTGGATTTTTTTTTGGCAAAATAGCGGCCACTAGAATTGAATGGACATGTTCAGTGCAAAAAATGCCTAAAACTATTTATTACCTACAGATTGATATTGAGGTTTTTCACTAGTACTCTTAAAATGGTAAATGGTAAATTTACAACATACTAGCTACTGAACGGCCCTTTGTGATTCATGATAGTAATTTTATTAGTAAACCAGAGTAGATTCAAAGCTTAATATTTACGACCATTTCTGCTAGCTCGGTGACGTAGGGCGCTGAATGCATAACTCTAAAACTGATGGTTGTGTGTTCGATCCTTGAAGGGGGTGGGTGATAAACACTTTTTATACACTTGCAGAGGGTATATTAAAATTGTCACGATGTTTGTAACGCAGTGAAGGAAGCATTTCCGAACACATAAAGTATATATATTCTTGATCAGCATGACGAGCTGAGTTCATTTCCGTCTGTCCGTCCGTCCGTCTGTCCGTCTGTTTCTATGCCATCTCCTCCCTCAGTTTTAAAGCTATCTTCACCCAACTTTGCAAAAAGTCTTTAAATACAAATACGCTGCACATTTGTCGGAATCGGCCGGATCGGATGACTATATCATTTAGTCCAAAAACTAGTTCTAATGAGAAAAAATTTTTTGTTTTCCGTCGTAGCGTCACTAATCGTGGTATATATTAGTTTTATATGCTTCCACACAATTTCGAAAAAAATATATCAAAATCGGATGACTATAGCATATAGCTGCCATATAAACGCGCGGTCAAAAACTAGTTCCAGTGGGAAAAACTTTTTGTATTCCATTATAGCGTCACCAAACGTGGTATATATTAATTTTATATGATTCTACAAATTGATCTAAATCGGATGACTAAAGCATATAGCTGCCATATAAACGGTCGGTTCGAAAACAAGTTTTAGTGAGAAAAACTTCTTTAGTTTCTTTCGTAGCATCACCAATCGTGGTATATATTAGTTTCATATACTTTCACACAATTCTGGAAAAGTTGATCGAAATCCGATGACTATAGCATATAGCTGCCATAGAAACGATCGGTCTAAAAACTTATTCTAGTGAGAACTTTTTTGTTATCAATGGTAGCGCCTTTCAAAAATTGCAAAGGTATTTAAAACATCGGCGTAGCCGATGTTAGCCCTCTATTTTTTATACACTTGAAAGTGTATATTAATTGCTTAACAAGTTTGTAACGCATAGAAATATTCATTTCCGACCACATAAACTATATATATTCTTGATCAGGACGACGAGCTGAGTTCAATTCCGTCCGTCCGTCCGTCCGTCCGTCCGTCTGTCCGTCTGTCTGTTTCTACGCGAACTAGTCTCTCAGTTTTAAAACTATCGAGCTGAAATTTTGCACAGAGTCTTCTTTTTACTGCTCATAGGAACGATCGGTCTTAGAACTGGTTCTAGTTAGAAAAACTTTTTTGTTTTCCATCGTAGCGGCACTAATCTTGGTGTATGTTAGTTTTATATGCTTCCACATAATTGTGGAAAAATTTATCAAAATCGGATGACTATATCATATAGCTGCCATATGAAGGGTCGGTCAAAAAACTAGTTCTAGTGGGAAAATTTTTTTTGTTTTTCATCGTAGCTTCATCAATCATGGTTTTTATTAGTTTTATATGCTTCCACGTTATTCTGGAGAAATTTATCAAAATCGGAAGACTATAGCATATAGCTGCCATATAAACGGTCGGTCTAAAAACTAGTTCTAGTGAGAAAAACTTTTTTGTTTTCTATCGTAGCGTCCCTAATCTTGGTATATATTAGTTTTATATGCTTTCACACAATTTGGAAAAAAAATGTATCAAAATCGGATGACTATAGCATATAGCTGCCATAGGACCGATCGGTCGGAAAATGTGGCTTACTAAGAAAAATTGTTTTTTATGGTATCAAATTTTTATTATCAATGATTATGTAATTTTTAAAAATAAATTTAATTGCAAAACTATTGTTTGCAATAACAAAAAGGTTGGACCTGGCGAAAGGCGAAAGATTATAGGTGGCTGCTGCGCCCAAAAAATTAAACCGTCCTTCTCCAATCGTTACAAATTTTTGACTGTTTATTGGCGGCAAAGCAAAGCGCTAGGCTGCTGACATTAAATGCTAACTTAGATGCTAATACAGTTGAGAGAGAAAGAGTGGAATGAGAAACTTAACATAGATAATTAACAGTGGTACAATTCATGTTATTTCGACTTCAATTCTTGACACTTAATTCTATCTTAACCCAATTGACCCAACATTACAGCCACGTTGGAGGACCACACTTGGACCTTCAAAAAATAGGTAAAACCGCTAGCTTTTGAATTGCCGTTGCCGTTTTGACGCTTGCCATGCGAATTTTTCCATCCGCTCCGGTTACTCCTTCCACAACCCTGCCTATTATCCTGCGCTGAGGTGGGTGTTGTCCTCGTGTATCACGACCAGCATTCCTTCCACCAGATTGGTTTGAGGTGCCTGCCACTTGGTGCGCATTTGGAGTGTGTGGATGTAATCCTTGGACCACGCTTGCCAGAACCGCTGTCTGGGCGTGGACAGCAGCTGCCACCTGCGCATTTATGTAATTGCGCTGCCTGATTTGTCCGGCTCGGATCCTTGCGGCAGCGAACGAAGGGGCTGGCCTATTAGGAGATGGCCTGGAGTTAGGGCTTCGCCATCGTTCGGATCGGCGCTGAGTGGAGTTAGCGGCCGAGTTGAGGATTGCCTCGACCTCTGCCAGATGACCTCTGACCTCGCTTTCCACCAGCGACGCGTTTGCGATTTGACGCACCAACAAATGCTTGGCCGATTTTGCTGGCGGCCTCCCATAGGCCTCCGAAATGAGGTGCTCGGGGAGGTATAAAGTTCCACTCCATCCCTTGTTCCGCTGCGAACGACTGCAGACTGGCTTGCTGCTTGTTGAACTCCGCCTGGAGCTCTTTCAGCAAGTTGTTGGTCCCGACGAAGTGGTTGCGTTGTCCGATACGTCCGTTCGGGGACGCCACGTCTTGCGATGAAGCTTTTTAAGAGTAAGAATGAAACAATTAGTGGATAGGACTGCAACAAGTTCCAAATGAACTGCTTTTGAAGCAAAGCACACAAACACAGCAATATTCATTTTAACCGGAGGACGACCTCGGATCCGCAAAGATACATTAATGGGCCCGCAAAAATCTACTCCACAAATTAGAAATGGTCGCATGGCCGTCACGCGATCAGCAGGTAGATTTCCCATTACTTGTTCCATAAGCTTGGGTCGGTATCGAAAGCAATGCACGCATCTGCGAACAACTTGGGTGCATTCTCTTCTAGCATTTACGAGCCAAATTCGCTGTCTAAGCAATGCTATCGTGGTCTTAACACCTGCGTGACAATTCCTAATATGCAAATCTCGCAAATACATGCCCACAAAATGAGAATTTTTGGCATCAAAACAAGAAACTTAGCGTCGTATTCTAATGGAGCATTTGATAGTCAGCCTCCTACACGAATCAGTGAAACGTCTCTGCCACATTCGAGAATTTTTTTGAATGAATGGGGTCAGCGACTACAAACTTGATTGGAGTATCTGTCCCTTTTGAGCCTTGCGAATTCCTCTCTGAACTCCGAATTCTGAACAATTTCTAAAATTTTAAGGAACGCAAAGTTTAGTTCTTGTGGACTTAATTCAGCCGTACGTTCTTGACGTTTCGAATGGTTAATAAACCTGTACACATATGCAAAAATTCGAGGTTAATTTGCGAAATGACGAAAATCGAGAAATGAAAGTGGATAGAAAATCTGGACTGGCAGCTAAACAAACTTGAGCAGACTTTTTGACTCACTGTTGATAATGTCTGCTGGTAAAACAAAATGAGGATTTTGGGGCCAGTTCATATTGTCTTCCTGTAAAAATTTTGGTCCTTCTAGCCAAATTGATTGTATGAGCTCTTGAACGTCGCAGCCTCGTGATGCAATGTCTGCGGGGTTCATCAACGAAGCACATGTCGCCAAGTTGCATCTTAGGACATTTCTTGGATTCCCGGAACTCTGTTCGCTACGAACGTTGTGAGCATTGAAGGCGACATGTTTATCCAATGTAGTGTGACTTCAGAATCTGTCCAGAAATGCACACTCTCGATTCGACATTTTTGAAGTACCTGTTTGACATGTGACCACAATTGAAGTCGTTTTGCAGGAAGCATAAAAAACGGCTCGATGCTTGGTGGTACTACTATCAGGCCTCAGGAGGCACTGATGAGGTATGAAATAATGAAATATGAAATAACATATCAGCAAGAATAGGATCTTTTGATAGTCTGCGTTCAAGAGCGAGAAAACGACGTTTAGCTACATCAAAAGATGAGCCTAATACTTGAGGGTCAGTCTTGAAGGGTAACCTGACTTCAAATCGACCTGAAGGTAAGATGCGTACCCTATTTGCAAAGTCTTGTTCACAGGCCAGTTGCTCAGCTGATAATTTTGTTAAGGGATGAGGGATGTGATGAGGATTGCGCTTGAGGCATAGACTCCGAAGTCTGATCTTGACTTTGGCTATTTCCTTGAGTTGCATACCTGTGAAGCAATGTGTTATGTAGGCGATAAGCTGTACACTTGGACACTCTATGTCCTGGGTGCAGGCAATTTATGCATAATTGACGAAGTCAAATCGTTCACAAACTGGCAATGCACTAAAACCTGACAATTTCCAATATGATGATTTGTGTTGCAAAACTGACACTTAGGCTCATTTGGGCCTCTAGCCTTTGAGCATGTAAACGATGACTTGCTATTCGAACTCCGTCTAGGTGCCGGATCAGACTTGTGAGTAGGTCTAGAACTTTCTTCGGCCGAAATATGTTGATACCGCCGATTTAGTGCTACAACACAATCCGACCAGTTAGGCAGACAATCATAGTCCAGTTGCTCTTCATACTTGGATTTGGTACTATGGTCTACTTTCGACATAACTATATGTATTAAAATGGCATTGACAATATCACGTTCATCTCCTAGCGACAATAGCGACTCAAAAATTACAGATACAGTGTCAATAATTGATCTTAAACCGGATGCTGAGGTCTTGCTCATTGGAGCTATATCGAACAACTGGGTAAGCGTATCAAAGAATATCAAACGCTTATTATCGTAAACGCGCTTTAAACTAGCCAACGCCTTACAATAGTTATCGTTGGAAACCTGGAATGCCTTAATTGTTCCTAAAGCCTCGACCGACAAGCACGATATTAAGTGATTAAACTTTTCGATCCGAATCCACCAAGCTCTCAAACAAACTGATAAAACGTTTATAATCCGCATGCTTTCCACTGAATTTAGGCAATTTCATTGTCGGCAAATGTGACCGATGACTAGATGCATGCGAATTGTCAGCTGCCTGAGGTTCTTCTAACACCGATAAATACAGCGACTTTGTGATAATACACATTTCTTCAAGAGACGCACGATTATTATTATCCGGGTCAATAAAATCTATTTCAGATTGTAAATCCATGGCCTTTGTTATATAGGTGTTCAAAAATTCTAACCGACATTTAATTTCAATTTTGTTGTTTTTAAAGAAATGGTTTTATTCAAAAATGCAGTTTTCATCCGATCTATGTCTTCCTCAACTTTTCCTAATTTAGCAAACAAATTTGTTAAATTACCACTTTGTAATCACCAGCTTCGATCACAGTATCGTTTGGATTATGTTTCGTTGGAGCCATGTTGAGTACCTACAATTATATTTTTATGTACGTTTGTGATTTTCTTTTATATGTTGATGTACGCGTATAAACTGTTCCCAATAAAAGACTAAGCTAATTTAGTTTAAGCCAAAAAGAGCACAACTCGATTAAGGTGATATGCAAGTCTTAAGCTAAGAGTACTCAGCGAAATTAACTTCAAATTCAGTTCCCAATCCCAACAACCACAAGAGAACCGCCAATTGATTCCACCAACAAGAGAGAGAGAGACACACAACTGTTGTAGAGCGCCCACTGAATACAGCCACGCTTTGTAAGCAGAGGCAACGTTTAAACAAAGCGAGAAACGAAAGAATAACTGGGCGCAATTGCAGCTGCAATGATCTGTATGTATGTGCGAGGGAAAAGAACGAATGTGTATGTGTATGTGAATTTCGAGGGGTGTCACCAACTTTTTATTTAATAAATTTCACTTTTATGTTTTTGGTATGTGTTGCTTCAATTGTTTAAACGTATTAATTGTTAGACCAATGCCAAACTGTATGCACATATGCATGTATATATGTATACTTATGTATGCTTATATGTGTGTGTTAAAATTGTATGCAGCTCACTATTTTTAATTTATTTTATTTTATTACTGCTTAGCACACAGTTATGCATACATTTGGCACTGTTACCTGGTTGTCTGATGAGTCGTCGCTCACTTCCTGTTATCCATGAATGTTCGATGTCAGGCGATGTTCACAAAACTCCCTCGAAGCCAAAGGTCAAACGACTTTGTTCAAAGCGAGCAGCCAGCCAATCTTGAAATGTCTTCTTACTTGAAGACCGAAACAAAAAAACCTTTTTCGAAGTCCCTGCTCAGGCGCCATGTAATTTTTACAAATAAATTTAATTGCAAAACTATTGTTTGCAATAACAAAAGGTTGGACCTGGCGAAAAGGCGAAAGATAATTGGTGGCTGCTGCGCTTGACAAAATTAGAAAAGCCGTCCTTCTCCAATCGTTACAAATTTTGACTGTTTATTGGCGGCAAAGCAAAGCGCTAGGCTGCTGACATTAAATGCATACTTAGATGCTAATACAGTTAGAGAAGAAAGAGTGGAATGAGAAACTTAACATAGATAATTTACAGTGGTACAATTCATGTTATTTCTACTTCAATTCTTGACACTTAATTCTATCTTAACTTAATTGATCCAACAGATTTAAAATTTTAAATATTTGATATTCATATCCTTTATATATTTTACCGGTTAAATCAGTTGTAGTAAACGTTTTCAAGTGTATTAAATCTTCGGCACAGTCGAAGTTAGCTTTGCCTTCTCGTTATACACTTGAAAAGTGTATATTAAATTTGCCCAAAAGTTTGTAGCGCATAGAAATATTCATTTCCGACCCCATAAACTATATATATTCTTGATCAGGACGACGAGCTGATTTCAATTCTGTCTGTCCGTCCGTCCGTCTGTCTGTCCGTCTGTCTGTCTGTCTTTTTCTACGCGAACTAGTCCCTCAGTTTTGAAGCTTCTTTTTGCTGCGCGCAACTAAAATGTCGTAACCGGCCGGATCGGATGACTATATGGTATGGAAAATAAGTCTTAGTGAGAAAATCTTTTTTGTTTTCCATCCTAGCGTCCCCAATCTTAGTAAATATTAGTTTTACATGCTTCCACATAATACTGAACAAATTTATCGAAATCGGATGACTATATCATATAGTCATAGGAACGATCGGTCAAAAAACTAGCTCTAGTAAGAAAAACTTTTTTGTTTTTCATCGTAACGTAATAATCGTGGTATATATCAGTTTTATATGCTTCTATACAATTCAGGAAAAATTTATCGAAATCGGATGACTATAGCATATAGCTGCCATACGAACGGACGGTCAAAAAACAAGTTCTAGTAAGGAACATTTTTTTGTTTTCCATCGTATCGTCACCAATCTTGGTAGATATTAGTTTTATATGATTTTACAAATTTCTGAAACAATTTATCAAAATCGGATGACTATAGCATATAGCTGCCATAGGACCGATCGGTCGGAAAATGTGATTTACTAAAGCTGTCTTTACACGACCTGATTTCTCAGCTGAGTTTTCGTCTGAGTTGATGTCAGCCCGTGTAAAAAGGAGACTGAGTTGTCATCTGACTGCTCAGCTGAAATCAGGTGAAATCGATCCGGTTCGTATTGACCTGAGCGCTCCAGATGAGCTGTCATCTGTCATTTCATAGTGTTTTTATAATTCAAGTGAGCAAACGTTTCCACTTCCCGAATTTTTGTACAATCGATATACATTTATTATCGATTTTTATCTATCGGTTTGGTAATTTGTGAATGTCAAATAAATTCTTATTAAAATTTAACAAACAAACTGCAAGTTTTTTTAATCAGAAAAGTTAGATCGCCATGACCCAACCAAATAAGAAGGTAAGTGTGTATGTCTTTCGCTTTTATTGTTCTTCTTTTTTATATGTAAACAAATAAACGTCACTATTTTCAAATGAACTAGATGATTTCAATGAACCTATGGTTCCAATGGCTCCTCAGGCATGTGTAAAAGCAAAACTGAGTTGCTCAGCTGAGTTTTTTGACACTCAGGTCTGACGAAAACTCAGCTGAGAAATCAGGTCGTGTAAAGACAGCTTTAGAAAAGTGTTTTTTTATAGTATCAAATTTTTATTATCAATGATTTAAAATTTCTAGAAATTCTGCATTATTAATTTTGCCAAATTGGTTCGGGTTTCGATTTTTATGCTATCATCCATTTTTTGCTCAAACTGGATTTTGACAACTTTTTCGATATTTTGATACGGCTATATCTCGTAAACCGAGAGAAAATTTTTTTTTTTGTCTTCAGCAAAGTTGTAGGTATCGAATAGGAGAAAAAAATATGCGAAACAAACTTACCCGAAGAAATTGCATCTTGTGCCTCAAAATCGCAAGAATTTAAATTTTTTAACAATTTTTCTACAGTTTTTGGTCAATATAGCTGAGCGCTGAAAATCTGTTTGCTGTCAACTTGAATTTAATTTTTATACCCGTTACTCGTAGAGTAAAAAGGGTATACTATGTTCGTGCAAATGTATGTAACAGGCAGAAGGAAGCATTTCCGACCCCATAAAGTATATATTCTTGATCAGCATCAATAGCCGAGTCGATATAGATCTGTCCGTCTGTCCGTCCGTCCGTCTGTCCGTCTGTCCGTCCGTCCGTCCGTCCGTATGAACACCTAGATCTCAGAGACTATAAGAGCTAGAGCTACCAAATTTTCAGTGTAGACTTGTCTTGTCTGCAGGCAGATCAAGTTTGTTTCAAATTTTTTTCCACGCCCCCTCACGCCCCCGCAATTTGGAAAAAACCTTATATCTCCCACAATTTTGAAAATAGACTGTTCAAACCTTCTAGACATATATCTTAATCATCATTACCTATCGATCCGCCATACTTCATTTTTCGATCAGATCAACGATAGTAGAGTTGCCGACCCCGAAAAGTTCTCGCCCACGCAATTTAAAAAATACCTCATATCTCCCACAATTTTGAAAATAGATTGTTTGAACCCTCTAAACTATATTTTAATAATTATTACCTATCGATCAGCCATACATCATTTCCTGATCAGATGAGCTATAGTAGAGTTGCCTCCCCCGCAAATTGGAAAAAATCTCATATCTCCCACAATTTGGACATGTTGATATCCTGAGTAACGGGTATATCGAAGTCGAGCAGGGCCGACTTTAACTTACGCTCTCGTTTTTCTTGTTTACGCGATGTATGGTTGCGTCTTTAGTTTATCATGCGTGTTTTGTGCAACGAAACAAAATAATTTAGAGCAGCGGTGGGAGGGCGATAGTTCAGTTTGGGAGCATTCCAACAACAAGATCAATGAAGGGAACGAGCCTCGACTCCAAACGCCGACTGCGCCCAAGTCTGGTCGCACTCACTGCATATATTTTGTTTTTGTTTCCGTCTTTTTTGAGACTTGACGCCATGAATTACATGCATTTTGTTTTGTTTTATTCATTTGCGAATGCCCAATTGCGATCCCGCCAAGTTTGCGGCAATTGCCCAAAATTAAGTCGAAGCAATGGGAGCTGCTGGGAGCATGGGCTTGCCCATCGCTGATTTAGAGTGACAATTATTTTAAAGCAGAAAAACATTCAAAATTTCAAAATGAAGAAATTACCAAAGTGCCCAAAAATAAATGATTTTGTTCCGTTTGTGGTCCCATAGTGTTGAAAAGAAACGAAAAAGGAGCGAAAAATTTGTTTAGTGCGGAAATTCATAGAAGCTACTACTGCATATTTCGATGAACCTAATTTAATTGCTGAAGATTCTTTAAACACCGTGAGCAAAAATGCTACATAACACTTTTGGATTGGAACATCAAAAGAATCACATTTTACCCGATTTTGAAGATGGTGGACCACAGAAATAGATATGCCATTAAATCCTTTATGTTCAGATTATAATGAAAATGATAATGAAGACTCAGATGATAGATTTTGGACCACCACGAGAAGATTGAGATAATCAGAACCAGGGTCATCAAATTCTATGGATGTCAACAATTAACATATTTTCATCTCTATTTCATAAAAAAACATAACAAAAATAAACTCATATTTTCTATGTAATAAAAGCCATAAGATAAATTGGAAAACATTTGTTTCATCATTCAGAGAAATAAGAAAAAAAAAAAAAACAAACGACATATTTGGGGATGTGTTGTCGAGTTATTGACCAAAAATTGTAGAAAAATTTTTAAAAATTGAAATTTTGCGATTTTGAGTCACAAAGGTGCAATTTTTTCGGGTAAGTTTGTTTCGCATATTTTTTCTCCCATTCGATACCTACAACTTTGCTGAAGACAGAAAAACAACCTTTCTCTTGGTTTTACGAGAGATATAGCCGTATCAAAATATCAAAAAAATTGTCAAAATCAGTTTGAGCAAAAAAATGGATAATAGCATAAAATCGAAACCCAGACAATTTGGCAAAAGTAATAATGCAAATTTCTAGTTTTCCAAGTACTTTCAGTGGCGATTCTCAAAAATTGTTTCAGATTTTATGTGTTGCACTGTGTTATTATTGTTTTTTTAGATTATTATCTACTCGTAATCATGAATAGATTACCTGTTACAAAAAAAAGTAACTGTAATCGTAAAAAGTGGTTTCTCGATGGTGGCTACTAGCGAGTGTAGCGCTGTTTCCATCGACTTACCTTTGGTGTATGCGTGTTGGTTTGGTTCCAGGTTCAGGTTCATGCCTTCCCTTATGTGAAGGTCCAGTATCTTTCCCATTGTTTTAAGCAGGAATGATGTTAGGCTGATAGGCCTGAAGTCTTTTGGTTGCACGTGACTGCATTTTCCTGCTTTTGGCAGAAAACAACACGTGCTGTTCTCCAGGCTACAGGTATATATCCCCACATCAGACATGCTGTGTAAATGGTTTGGAGCCATGGGACGATCAATTGTTTGGTCGTCTTCAGTATGGCTGGAAATATGCCGTCCAGTCCAGGGGATAAAAAGCTCGCAAACGAGTCTATTGCCCATTGGATTTTCTGTGGGGTGACTATGTTGGTTGGGAAGTTTGTTTTTTGTGCTTGTATGTTGTGGATCGAATCTGGCTCTGTTGCCATTATACAGCCGGGGAAGTGTGCGTCGAGAAGACCGCATGTGGCTTCCTGGCTACTTTCGGTCCATTTTCCTTCATCGGTTTTAGTTGACTCTGCATAGGAGGCTGCTTTGAAAGCAGTTTCCTGAGTCTTGCTGTTTCTGAGACCTTCTCGATGCTGGAGCAGAAGGTTCTCCACGAGTTTTGTTTCGCTCTGCGCGCCTCGTTTTTGAAGATGCGAAGTCTTATTTTGTATTCGTCCCAGATGATCGTTTCATCCGCTTGTCTGGCGAGCTTAAAACATTCTTGGACGTCTATCCTCTGCTCCTTCAGTGCAGGAGTCCACCAAGGGGGTCTGGTTCTCCGCTTACTGACTGTAGGTCTGCATGAGGTTTTGAACGCTTCTGTTAGGTGGGATGTGAGTGTCCTAACGGACTTCTCAATGTCGACCACCGAGCAGATGTCCAATGGCGTGGTTATTTTCCGTTGAGCTGTTGTAAGGAACTTTCTCCAGTCGGTGTTGCGAGGGTTCTTGTGGTCTGAGAAGAAATTATAACATCTCAACTGCAACACTTTTCTAGTTCTATCATTTCACCTTTCCAGCATGGCTTTGTGAAACGTAGATCTACTACCATAACCTTTTAGAGTTTACTTCTCTTGTGATCAAAGGGTTCTTAACCAAAATCCAAACTGACGTCATTTATGCTGATTTTAGCAAGGCGTTCGACTCCGTAAACCACTCACTTCACCAGTTAAGTTTAATCGGTTTCCCAATTATCTTCTTAATTGGATTTCCCAGTACCTAAGTGATGGAACACAAATGGTTCTTTTTCGGAATTCTTATTCTAAATGTATCCAAGTAACCTCTGGAGTACCTCAGGGTAGTCACCTGGGTCCATTACTTTTTTACTTTATTTATTAATCATCTTCTTTTGTCCTCAACCATTCACGCGTACTCATGTACGCCGACGATGTGAAGCTTTGTCTAACTTATAAAGACTTGATCTCTCGCTATCTTTTGCAAGAAGATTTGGATGCGTTTCAAACTTGGTGTCAAGTTAATCTTCTAAACCTTAATGGCTCAAAATGTAAGGTTATGACATTTTTAGAAGCTCACCTCAGTTAGTCACTTATTCTCTTGATAGTGTACCATTGGAACGCTTGAACAATACTGCCAATAAGGTTAACGATCTAGGGGTTATTCTGGATCATCAACTTAAATTCGACTCGCATGTTAACTTTACTGCAATAAAGCCAAGCGATTACTTGGGTTCATAAAACGTTGGTCAAAGGAATTTGACGATCCCTATACGACCAAGATTCTTTATACTTCTCTCGTTGGTCCAATTCTTGAGTACGGATCGTGTGTGTGGTCTCCACAGTATACAACCCATCTGGATAGAATTGAATCGGTGCAAAAGCAGTTCTTGTTGTTTGCACTTCGAGGCTAAACTGGGATCCCTAATATCCGACTACCCTCGTATTCTAGTAGACTTCTTTTAATTAACCTTCCTTCCTTAATTAACCGTAGAATTATGCTTGGAGTAATTTTTTACATAAACTTATAAGTGGTGAAATTGACTCATCTGAGTTGACAAGCCAAATTAATTTTAATGTCCCGATAAGACCTACCCGTAACTTTATACCCTTATCCTTGAAACGGTGTAGTACTAACTATGCTATGCATGAGACTTTTCGTGTCCTCAGTTTGGAGTTGTCTATTCCTGCTTTAAAAACCTCTATCTGAACACATTTAGCCCGCAATTAATTTTAAATTCACTTTTAAGACTTGTAGCCGATTTATTTTCATTTTGGTTTTATTCTATGTAATTTTCCACCGTGATTTCGAGTCGCACGTTAGCGGCTGTGCCCCTCGGTCGGTTGGGCGGGAGGTGGGCTTGCTATTTTGCCTGGGGTTCGCGCGTAACAGGCTACGGCTTGGTGTCGCTTGGGCCACTTGAACGTACTGTGCATTGTACGTCAACGTCCTAATTAAATTAAATTTTACGCGCGCTCTTTCTAACCCTTTCGATCTCATCTTCGAACTCGTGTTTTTGGACAATTTCGACTATTTTCAAATGCTTCTTTGAGCTCAAGTGCAGACGGAATATTTTTCAAATTTGATTGTTTTTTTCTTTGCATTTTTCGAATAAAAGCGGAACATATAAGCGAGCACTCTCAGCAGTTTAAGGTCTGACGAGTATCCTTCGATGATTTCCAACAAATCTAAATTTTTTCTTGCAACTGTCAGCCCGACAGCTGATTTCCGTTTTGGTCTTGAGCGGAGCTACTTTAGATTTAGAGGTCAACAACGACACTTTAAAACCTTCTGCAGTCCAACAACGTACGTAAATACACGCACCATATGCTCTCATGGAAGCATCGGCGAAGGCATGAATTTGAACCGGTGACGTAGGCTCTATTTGTACAAATCGTGGAACAGCCACCTTTTGTATATCCGACAAAGTTTGTTTTAGAGCTTCCCACTCGGTTTCCAACTTCATTGGAAGCGATTCATCCCAGTCCAGTTTTAATAACCAAAGTTACAATTCTTGGCAAAGTGTCCTGTAGTTCCAGAATTGCGGCAAGCCCGACGTACGTCAATCCGTTGGTCCTGGACCATCTTGTTGGTCTCTTCTCTGCAGGCGTCTTTGTTGGGCTCACTCCCACCAGATTTGGGTTAGGAACTGCAAACCCCACTTGTGGGACTGGGGTCATCGCTCGGGGTGGAGCTAAGTCAAAACTGGAACTATTGGAACAAAGAGATTTGGTCGCACAATATCTTGCTCCTTCTTGGACTCGTAGCTAATGATCAGCAGCATCAGTTCCTCCAGTGTGGTAAACTCGTGTCTCCGGGTGAACAATTGGAACTCGGGCAGCAAGTTTTCGTACAGTCTTTCTAGCTCCTGCTCTGGGCTATAGCGTGCTCGCTGCATCATCAGTCTGAGTTCCTCCAGATATTGTTTAATATTGTCCCCGGGAAACTGACGACGAACCCTGATGGCATCTTCCAGACGTTGGAAATATCTCGGTGGTAGGAAGAAATCCAAAAACTGCTTCTTAAAATCCAACCAGAGAGTGTTTTGCATCTTGAAAGTGCGAAACCAGCTTTCGGCTCTTCGGATAGCAATCCCACGATGGCCCGGAACATTTGACTCGTGTCCACTCGGTAGGCAGCTGCCCGTTCTTCCCTGCGCTCGATGAAATTCAATGGATCAGAATTCCCATCGAACAGCACTCCCCCAATTGCGATGTTTTTCAGCCAAGGCTGCATATGAAATTTCGTCCTGGGGTACTCGTCGGGGGGACTGGTAGTACTTGTTCGCCCTCCATTGTAGTATAAATATGTATTAATATTTATGATAAGCAAACACTAAACATTGAACCAGTGTTCGGGTCGATCATTAAGCTTAAGCCATTAGAACTTAAGCCAAAGCTTTATTCTTAATGTATACATCTAAAAGCTTATCATAGTAAAGCTCCACACCTATGCATCAAAGGAGATAAGACATAGATGCACTTACAGTTATTTAAGCCTAGCATAAGATTAGCATTAATATCTACTCTAACGCATGTAAGCATACCTAGCCATAAGAAACAATGTAACCAAATCGTATAAACAGTGGCCTTGGTGCCCTAATAAAATCATTCTAAGACAAACCGTCCACCCGCCTTCTACATGGCGATCCTGCCTTGAATCGGCAAAAATAAAATAAAATAAATAAAAGATCCTGCCTATCATTGGCAAAGGGTCCTGCCTTTAATCGGCAATTAAAAATAAAATAAAAAACATCCTGCCTAACCTTGGCACACTAAAACAAAAAAAAAAAAAGTCCTGTCAATGAGCGACCACAAAATCGCTCTTGAGCAGGCCATTGCGGCACGTCCAAAGGACGGGCCACCCCTAGTCCTTGAGGAATACCGGGCACGGCAACCGGCATACAGGGCTGCAAAGGAGCTAAGAGCCAAGGAAGAGGCTCGACTCACCCAAATCCCAGTGGTAAGGACCCCAAGAGACGAGGAGGAGCTAACGCCAAATTAAGGCGCAACAGGGCTGCCCTTCTTGCACGGGTTAATGCAAACCCACCCCCCCACCCTGGAACGAAGCAGCATCAATTTGGCTGCAAATAGATGCCATCGAGCAGCAGCAGCTGCAGCGAAGAGCAGCAGCCACTCAGAAGCCAACAGCAGAGCAGCAGCAATAATAAAAAACAACAAAAACAATAAATAAAAAAACAAGAGTGCCTAACGGCAACTTGGCGTTACGGCGATACTCGCCCCCGCAAAATAATATACAAATACAAAATCACATACATTAATACATACACTATACATAAATATATACATAGATTTAGACACACATATATACATATACCTAATTTAGTTAATACATTTTAAAAATGACATATGTTTTACAAATGTTAAAAGCATAAAACACAGAAATATAAAAAAAAAACAGAAACAAAATTTTCCCATGCACATTAATTGAGAAGAAAAGAATCAAAATAAAAAAAATAAAAAATAACAGAGCATCCAACAAAAATTCATCTTGAAAATCATTGCACAGTGGTACAATGTCAAACAAAAATTTCACGAGCACAGTAGTTTGAAGTTACATAAAAACCAATAAATTGTATTAATAAATAAATATATAGCAAAACAAAGACTGAAAATCCACAAGACTTTTTTGTGGCAGGAAAATTATTTTGAGACGCGTTTGACTTAGTGGTTTTTTTAATTTTTTATTTGGGAATTAATTTATGGTGCCACTTGGCCCGGGTCTGCAATCCCAGCACGTATTCCCGGGACCAACGCTGCCAAAACGTGCGCCTGAGAGACGCGAGACAAGTCGCCATCGCTTCAAGCAGCTGAGACCCTGATGGTCCGGGATCCCGACTGCTGGTGGAGCGATCAACGACCCGCCTATCAGCAGATGCGCTGGGGTGAGAGCCTCTCCATCGCTTGGGTCTTGGCTCAGCGGTCCCAGAGGTCGAGAGTTCATCACGGCCTCGACTCCCACCAGCTCCGTCTGAAGCTCCTCTGCGCTTAGTAGCACGCTGCCCACCGTACGTTGGAGTAGGTTCTTGGCAGTTTTTTACACCTGCCTCCCATAGACCCCGAAGTGAGGCGCTCTTGGAGGTATGAACGCAAACGTGCATCCGCTCCTTGACGCGAATGCCCGAATTGCGCTCTCCTCTGCCTCGATCTTCCTTCGCAGCTCCTCGAAGTGGCGACTTGCTCCGACGAAGTTCGTCGCATTGTCGCAATGGACGACTTGGGGAACGCCGCGGCGACCAACGAACCTTTGAAAAGCCAATAAAAAAGAGTCAGTTGATAAGTCTGATACAAGTTCTAAGTGTACCGCCTTGATTGCAAAACACACGAATAGAGCAATATAAGACTTATACGGAGGCTTTCCACGAATCTTTAGGGACGTATTTATTGGGCCACAAAAATCAACGCCACATGTCGAAAATGGGCGGAGAGCACGAAGCCGATCTGCTGGCAAATTTCCCATAATTTGCGTCATCAGTTGAGGTTTGCACTTAAAGCAACGGATACATGACCGCACTGTCTGACGACAGACCTCTTGAGCGTTAACTAGCCACAGTCGCTCTCTGAGATGGCTTACGAGTGCTCGAGGGCCTGAGTGGAAGTTGGTCTGGTGAAGGTGGCGGACATAGCTCTGCACAAACTGCGAGCGTTTTGTCAACAAGAGTGGAAACTTGGCATCGTACGAAATAAGAGCATTTACTAGTAGTACCCCAACTCACAACAACGAAAAGGCACACCAAGTACCCCGGAACTCATTAATAAAGGATTTAACCGCTGAAGACTTGGGCCTACACGCGCGCTCCTTCTAACCCTTTCGATCTCATCTTCGAACTCGTGTTTTTGGACAATTTCGACTATTTTTTCAGATGCTTCTTTGAGCTCAAGTGAAGACGGAATATTTTCAAATTTGATTGTTTTTTTTTCCTTGCATTTTCGAATAAAGCGGAACATATAAGCGAACACTCTCAGCAGTTTAAGGTGTGACGAGTATCCCTCGATGATTTCCAACAAATCTAAATTTTTTTCTTGCAACTGTCAGCCCGACAGCTGATTTCCGAGATTCCATTTCAAGAATTTCTTTCGACAACGAAAAGTGGGGTTTATAGGCCAATCTTCTTCCGGTTCTAGTAAGAATGATGGACCAGTCAACCATATTGACTCTATCAACTCGTCAACGTCACAACCTCTCGATACAATATCTGCTGGGTTCTGCTTTGTTGGTACATGCCTCCAAGTTGCATTCTCTGTCCACTCTTGAATCTCGGCCACTCTATTCGACACGAAAGTCGACAACGATGAGGGATGTGATCGAATCCAATGGAGCGTTATTTCTGAGTCAGACCAGAACCTAATGCGTTCGATCGGAGCCTTAATCCAAGACTTGACTCTATGACAAAGTTCTGCTAGAAGGTGAGCTGCACATAACTCAAGCCTTGGGAGCGTTTTGGTCTTGAGCGGAGCTACTTTAGATTTAGAGGTCAACAACGACACTTTAAAACCTTCTGCAGTCCAACAACGTACGTAAATACACGCACCATATGCTCTCATGGAAGCATCGGCGAAGGCATGAATTTGAATCGGTGACGTAGGCTCTATTTGTACAAATCGTGGAACAGCCACCTTTTATATCCGACAAAGTTTGTTTTAGAGCTTCCCACTCGGTTTCCAACTTCATTGGAAGCGATTCATCCCAGTCCAGTTTTAATAACCAAAGTTATTGCAGTAATATCTTTCCTTTTATAATAAGGGGACTGAGCAAACCGAGGGGATCAAATAATTTAGACGTCACCGACAAACTGTTCCGTTTTGTCGCTCGTACACTCATGAAAGATTCGTCTGGTTTAAATTTGAAGACGTCTTCATGAGGTAGCCAGAGAATTCCTAACGCTTTTGTTGAGTCTGAGTCTGAGATCGTTATTGGTTTGACTGTGCTCTCAGATGCCGGAAATCTCAGGGGAATTCGAAAACCATTTTGATAGCTCGAAGCCTGCCTCATGCAATACCTGAGACACTTCAGACTTAATTGTCTTTAGTTCTTCAACGCATGCAGCACCAGTCAACATATCATCGACGTAAAAGTCGGTCCGAATAACGTTTGCTGCCTTTGGGTGCGAGACTTGAGCAGTCTCACTCAACCTTTTTAAACACCGGATCGCAAGAAAGGGAGCTGGCGCAGTGCCATATGTCACGGTGTTTAATGCAAAAATTCTCAAAGGCTCTGTTGGATCTCTCCTCCAAACTATAAGCTGAAACTGTCTATCCGCTTCATTCACCATTACTTGGCGATACATCTTTTTAATATCCGCTGTTAACGCATACTTATTTAATCTGAAGCGGAGTAGAGTAGTATAGAGCTCCTCCTGAATCGTGGGACCAACCATCAGGATGTCATTCAACGCTATCTGAGTAGACGACTTGCAAGACGCATCAAAGACAACGCGCAGCTGTGTGGACGTACTTTGTGGCCTTAAGACGCATTGATGCGGAATGAAATAGTGATGTGCGTTAGGAATTTTGTTTTCAAGTTCTGTCATATGTCCCAGTGAAAGGTACTCTTCCATAAAATCAATATACATTTCCTTTACAACATTATCTCGGGACAACCTTCTTTCGAGCGACAAAAACCGCCGTTTTGCAACTTCAAATGAGTTGCCCAAAACCTTAGGATCGGATTTAAACGGCAGCCTAACTTCGAATTGGCCTGATGACAGAACTTGCATGTTACTGGCAAAATGTTTCTCACACAACTGTTGTTCTGGGGACATAACCTTATTTGGAGATGGGAGGCTTTCCAGTGACCAAAATTTTGTAACGTGTTATCTATAGAAACTATCGAGTCCTCTTGACAACTTAGGGTTTTTTGTAAGATCGGACAATTTGGATCTTGTTTTATCTGACCGATAGCTAACAGTTCAAAAAATGTTTCAGCTCCTGCCGCTCACGTTCACTGTGTGGTCAGGCTGATAGCTCGAAATCGATTTTAATATCCAACGAGAAGGCAAAGCTAACTTCGACTGTGCCGAAGTTTTAATACACTTGAAAAACTTTACTCCAACTGATTTAACTGGAAAAATATATATAGGATATAGATATCAGATATTTTAAATTATTAAATCATTGATAATAAAAATTTGATAGCATAAAAAAAAACTTTTCTTAGTAAAACACATTTTCCGACCGATCGGTCCTATGGCAGCTATATGATATAGTCATCCGATTTTGATAAATTTTTTCAAAATTATGTAAAAGCATATAAAACTAATATATACCAAGATTGGGGACGCTACGATAAAAAACAAAAAAGTTTTCCTCACAAGAAGTAGTTTTTTGACCGACCGTTTATATGGCAGCTATATGCTATAGCCATCCGATTTTGATACATTTTTTCAGAATTGTGTGGAAACATATAAAACAAATATATGCTACGATTGGAGACGCTACGATGGAAATCAAAAAAGTTTTTCTCACAAAGACTTATTTTTCGAGCGATCGTTCCTATGGCAGCTATATGCTATAGTGATCCGATTTTGATACATTTTTCCAGAATTATGTGGAAGCATATTAAACTAATATATACCAAGATCAGTGACGCTACGATGGAAAACAAAAAAGTTTTTCTAACCAGAACTAGTTCTTAGACCGATCGTTCCTATGGCAGCTATATGATATAGTCACCCGATCCGGCCGGTTCCGACATATTAGTTGCGTGCAGTAAAAAGAAGACTATGTGCAAAATTTCAGCTCGATAGCTTTAAAACTGAGAGACTAGTTCGCGTAGAAACAGACAGACAGACAGACGGACAGACAGACGGACAGACGGACAGACGGACGGACGGACAGACGGAATTGAACTCAGCTCGTCGTCCTGATCAAGAATATATATAGTTTATGGGGTCGGAAATGAATATTTCTATGCGTTACAAACTTCTGGGCAAAATTAATATACACTTTTCAAGTGTATAAAAATCTGCTGAAAATTCACTGCAATTAACTCGCGACTTCACCACTGTATGTATATTTTTCTTGACTTGAGAATTGGCTTCTCCAATTCCTAGCAAGCTGATACATGAATCTTCCCTACGGATCTGCAATCGTTGTGCAAGCTCTTCAGTTACGAAGTTGGTTTGCGAACCAGAATCGAGCAGCGCTCGAGCTAATATATGTTCGCCGCTTTTAGTTCGAACACTTACGATGGACGTAGCCAAGATCACCTTCTCTAATGCAGTCGCATGCATTGCATGTGATGTGGAAGGATGATCTGAATCGGAAGTTTGGTCATTGGGTGGTGGTGGTAACGCTTAACTATTACTAACAGCTGTATACCTGTGGAGGAGCGTATGATGAGAACGGCTACAAACTCGACACTTAGCTGTTCTGCACCTTGCAACAGTATGACCCCTTTGTAGACAGTTTAAACATAAGGGAGCTGACTTTGCGAACTCAAACCTCTGTGCGACTGATAATGACGAGAATGAAGAGCAATTGCCAATTGAATAACCTTCTGAATTACAGTACACACATTTTTGTACCCTTGATGGGGCTTGAGCCGCAGAACACGAAAATGACTTCGCTTCTTACGTTAGTTTGGTAGACTCTTCAGCTGACATATGCTGGTATCTGCGATTTAAGACCTTCTCGCAGTCTGCCCATACTGGAAGCTTATCATAATCTAGTTGCTCTTCCCATTTTCGCTTGGTCACTGAATCAACTTTGTTCATAACGAGATGAATAAGCATAGCTTTTGCGATCTTTTTATCATCGCCAATTGATAGCAATGACCCATACACAAACTGTGTCGATAAGGCTTCGTAAAGCCGATGCTGAGGGTGATGCATTTTTGGGAAGACCGAACAACACTGAGATATGATCCTTGAAGATAAGGCAGTCGTTGCCATAAACATTTTTCAAACTTGCTAAAGCTATTTCGTAATTGCTCTCGGTGACTTGAAATGCACTGACAGTTCCTAGAGCTTCACCAGAGACAAGATATCAAGTGATTAAATTTTTTCTATCGATGGAATTGAATCATCGTTATGAACTAAAGTCTCGAAAAAGGCTAATAAAATTTTTATACTCCGAATATTTTCCACTAAACTTCGTTAATGATAAATTCGGGAGACGAGAACGCATGTGTCCAGTAGAAGTAGAGGCAACTACTGTCGTATTATTAGCATTTGCCGTTTTGAGAGCAGTAATTAGGGATATAAGACCGGCCTTTGTCAAAATAAATGTTTCTTCTAATTCTGAACCATCCTCATCTCCAACATCAAACTCGTCTATTTTTTGCTTGTAATTGCGTTGCCTTATCGATATATTTATTTAAGGCTTCTAGTCTGCACTCAATTCTACTAATTGAAGCGCCAAGCTTCCTGAATCAATTGTTTTATCATCCTTAAAATATTTTTAATCGGACCTTTAATTTTAATTCTTAGCTCCTCTAGAGCAGCTTTTGATCTCTTCTGATCCTCATTATCCATATTCAACTTTTTTTTTTTTTTAAAAAACTTAAATGCTCGAATAAGTGTAGGGTAGCAGTATATATGTGGCAACACTAATTGAGAATAAATTTAATAAAATTAAATTAATAAATTTAAAATAAAATAAATAACGATTTGCAAAAATGCATATGCCTGACCAATTTTAGGGGAGCGCGCGAGTTATGTATCCAAAAGGCGGATACAATAACGACGCCCAATCATCACCTTCCCCTTTGCCATTGCCCATTGCCTAATTCTGAACAACAGCCACCCGCTTTACTTCCCTTCCCTGTCGCTACAGGTGGCAAAACTGCAGAACTTTTCCTTTATCAGCAACCGACAAATTAACCCAACAACAACAAGCCAACCGATCCGCTGACCCCACCCTCTGCTACATGTGTCAGTGGCCAGTTGCGGAGCACCGACCGCTGCAAGCTAACTCAGCGATCCAATTACATCGAACCGCTGCAAGCTAACTCAGCGATCCAATTACATCGAACCATTTCACAAGCGGATGCAGGCCAGTCGATGCGTCGGCATTTTTGGCATAAAATAAGACATTTGTACTTTTAATTTAATTCTTAGAATTTTAGTTGCTTCGCTGTGACGAAGCTTAGGGTTTAAATATTAAATCCCCAAAAAACTAGTTTGTGCACGTATATTATGCTTAAAAGCATAAAACAAAAGAGTAAATAACAAACAGGGATCAAAGGTGACCATATCCTTAGCTATCCTGGATAGAAAGTGGATGTCAAAAATTAGGTTTCTACCCTATAGGAAGGGAACAAGCAGAGCTAGGAGTACGTCCGATCTTACTGACCGAGTAGATATGTCTATACCTTTAAACATACCCCCACCACAAACAGCCCAATCTTCGAACGCCAGCCGTTCAAACCAGCAGCTATGAACCAAGCCAATCTTCATAGCGTATCAGAGCAACAATCCCCATTGACTCTTTACCAACATTTGCGAATTCCTGACCCCATAACGCAACTTCAAGAATTTGACGGCAATGTTGGAACTTTACACAAGTTTGTAAACAATGTAGAAGAAATACTTCTTCTTCTAAGAGGTACCGATCAGACACCAATGGGATCGATGTGCCTAAGAGCCATCCGTAATAAAATAACTGGTGAGGCAGTCGAAGTTCTAAATATGTACGATACCCCACTAAATTGGGACGCCATAAAAAATAACCTAACGTCTTACTATTGTGACCAAAGGTCGGAGTCATCCTTAATAAACGACCTAGGCAACCTGAGGCAACGTGGCTCAACATACCTCGAGGTTCATAAAGAAATCATGCAAATGCAATCTTTATTGTTCGGCCATCTCACTCTTTACGAGACTGATCCGCAAGCAATGATTTGCAAGAAAAAATTATTTTCTCAACTTTGCAAGGATACATTTCTTGCCGGACTAAATGAACCAATTGGATCAACAGTCAGAGCAATGCTGCCCACATCTCTTGGACAAGCTCTCGCGGCTTGTAATAGAGAATACGAAATTCGAAGTCGTAATTCCAACAACAACCAGTACTACCAAAGGCAACGGCCTAGCGGTAACAATTTCGGTAACAGAGAACACACAGGAGACTTCAGGTCCAGACAGCACCACGATGACCGAAATAACTTCAGGCGTCAAAACCCATTCAAAGCTGGCTACAACACGAATAACCAATACAAACAACAACAACGGTCCATGCCTTATCCTAATAGGAACCTTTCGCACTCTAATAACACAACCAGCCCACCTCGACAATTGGAAGCTATTAAATCAACACCTAGTTCGAGAGCCATGAAACCTTACACAGAGTTTCATACCATAGAAACAGATAATGAAAGTGGTACAGCCGAAATTTCAAATATTGAAGAATCGGGAAATTTTCTGGCACCAGCCTATCCAGACCATCAAAAGTGATAAGCTCTAAAGCCCTCGGATTTATGTTAAAATACATAGAAATAGACTCTCCTTTTGGTCGCCCTCTTAAATTTCTAATCGATACAGGCGCAACATCTTCCCTAATAAACCCAGAATTCGTAAGCCCCAAGCATGAAATTGCATGCAAACCAGTTAACTTGCAAGCTATTTTCGGCTCACAACAAATAGACAAGAACCGGAAAAATTAAAGCAGGAAGACGTAGTTTTCAGGAAAGAGAACAGGCGAAATAAACTAACAGCCAGGTTTACCCAACAAAAGGTAGAAGAGGATATGGGAGTCACATTCCTTACAAAGAAAAACCAAAAGATTCATTAGTCAAAAATAAAGAAGAAAGTGAAAAGAATTGTTTAAAACATCCCATACATATACACACTTATATAAAAAAAAAAAACCCCCTATTCATAAGAAGAGTCCTCTCTGGATCAAACACAACACATAATAACAAGATTCCTTTGAAAATCAATCAAAAATTAAGGATTTCTTTGAGAATCAATACAAAATTTTTTAAAGATTCCTTTGAGAATCGGTTCCTTTGAGAAATCATTTTAATGATAAAAGATATAAACAAGAATATTTACTCTAAAATCGGGTAAATAATAAAAACAATAACACAGAGCTCCTTGAGGGAATATCATTGGACTCTCTATAACTAAAACAATAATCTATAAACAATATATATTAAAACTCTTTTATCGATTCCTTTGTGAATCAACATTTTGAGAAAATTATAACAACTGAGTTAACTCTAAAATCGGGTTAATAATAAAATAATAACTCAGAGCTCCTTGAGGGAATATCATTGGACTCTTAATAACAAAATTATAAAAATAAATAATAATAAAAAATATATATATATATATTTTCTCGATTCCTTTGAGAATCAAAATAAAATAAATAAAACTCATAACAAATCAAAATTTTTATATTTTCCTTAGATTTACTCTGGTGTCCACACGGCATCTCAATGTTCAACTTATTCACAACGATCTATCTGTAGTAGAACTTAAGTTAGGAACAGCTAGAATAGTCCAAAATTATAAAAACATTGTACATGTTATTAATCTAAATTCCCTAATGAAAAGTGCTGATGCTTTACATCAAACCATAAACTTCTTAACTCAAGAAGATGACCAGGACATAATAGAAACAATTCAAATCGTCCGATTGAAACAAGAACAATTAGAAAACAAAATTCAAAACTTACTACCCACAAAAAGACAAAAAAGAGGTCTTATAAATGGACTGGGGTCAGTAATAAAGTTTATAACTGGTAACATGGACGCAACAGACGCAGTCAACCTAGAAGACAAAATAAATCAAATAAATAACCTTGACGCGGACACAAAATTAAATTTGGAACAGCAAAAAAAAATTAAACGTTTTCCTCATAGAAAAGCTACGAAATGTGACAGCACATATTAATAGGGAACAAGAATTAATAACAAACTTTTTTAGGAAAGGATCATATGGTAACAGAATCGAAAAAAACGAAAATAATATTATAAAAATCCAATACTTAAACAGGATAAGCTACAATATCGACTTGTTATATAACCATGTTAACGATATATCCGAAAGCATAATTTTGGCAAAACTTAACGATATTTCCAAATTTATTTTAACTGAACAAGAATTAGAAGTTATCTCAAACACTTTTGAAGAAGAATCTATTGCCATACAATCCACACAGCACATGTACGAACTACTAAAACTACAAGCGTACTACAACAATAACAAAATCATTTTTAATATTAAGACACCAATAGTTTCAAAAGATAAATTTCAATTATCACATTTCCTATCGTTGCCGATAAACATAACAAATTACATAAAAATACCCAAATTTGTAACTTACAATAGAGATGTAATATATACTTACCAAGCAGTGTGCCCAAGAGTGGAGGAAATCTACTACTGCGAAAACCCAACGTCAACGGAGCCTTACAAATTTTCATCATGTATCGGCAATATAATCAAAAACCAACAACCCACTTGCGACATTGTCAATATGGGCACACAAATTTCCATCACTCAACCAGAACCAAACCTAATATTTTTTAATAATATTCCAAAAACTTTCATCGAGGGTACTGCCCTATTGCATCAAGACAACTGCAGTGTGATAGTAAACCGTATCACCTATGAGGGAAGACCAATCGTGGTCACGGACGACATATCCATAAGTCTCCCAGCCCACCCAAAAATAATCGCCAACACGACAACAGACATGCTGTCACTAGAAAAACTGGACCGGGCCGTTTTCACAAACAACCTGGCGACAGTAGAGCTACAACAATCCACTACAACCCACCATTCAACAACATACAGCCTGATAGCCCTACTGGCCATCACATTGGTGATTACTCTGGGAATCACTTTCCATCGGAAGCAAAATATAACCTTCGTACCGGCTACTGTGTCAGAGCCGATCGCTCCGGCCCTTGTTCAAAGCTCTTCACTATGGCCTTCGCTCTATACTAAGGGGGGAGGAGTTATGTATCCAAAAGGCGGATACATTAACGACGCCCAATCATAACCTTCCCCTTTGCCATTGCCCATTGCCTAATTCTGAACAACAGCCACCCGCTTTACTTCCCTTCCCTGTCGCTACAGGTGGCAAAACTGCAGAACAACAACAAGAACTTTTCCTTTATCAGCAACCGACAAATTAACCCAACAACAACAAGCCAACCGATCCGCTGACCCCACCCTCTGCTACATGTGTCAGCGGCCAGTTGCGGAGCACCGACCGCTGCAAGCTAACTCAGCGATCCAATTACATCGAACCGCTGCAAGCTAACTCAGCGATCCATTACATCGAACCATTTCACAAACGGATGCAGGCCAGTCGCTGCGTCGGCATTTTTGGCATAAAATAAGACATTTGTACTTTTAATTTAATTCTTCGAAATTTAGTTGCTTCGCTGTGACGAAGCTTAGGGTTTAAATATTAATTCCAAAAATAATTAAAATTCAGTTTCTTATGAGCATTCAAAACGACCGGTGTATTTATTTTTCATCGTTATATATTGAGGAACCTAATTCGCGTCACTTGATCTACAGCTGCACAGGCGCGCGCCAATATCTAACCGTCAGCAACAAGAACAATACCGGTGGGCGACAACGAAAACGAAAGAAAGGTACCGTTGCAGTTGCTAACACGTATGTATGTATGTGTGTGACGCGCTGCGCTGTTGGTATGCGAGAGGGGCGACAGAACAGTTATTTTATAAAAGCGAATTTGCATCCAAGTTGGGTTAATATTAATAAATAACTCATGCAACTTAATAAAAATAATGCCAAGCTCTACTATTAGTACTAATGTGCCAAGAATTGAAAGGGACGTGCTTAAGTTTCAGCACCGACTTTAATAGAAATTTACTTATTCTTTTGACCTTTCAATTTTTAGCACAATACCTCTGGGATGCAGTTTGGGCTCTTAAGTCCAGCAGCAACCTTCCTTTTGCAGTCCAAGCAATCACAGTGCTTTTGATTTTGCTTTGGCATTACACGGCCGACGCGGATAATTGTGTTGTTTTGTTGTTGTTAATTGCATTAACCGTCGCGGGCCAATTTGGTGTATTTGTGTATGTGTAAATTTGTTTTCCTGTGGTTGCACTTGTATTTGATTTGTTTTAAATTCCACTTTTCACTTAAACTTTTTATGTGTCACAGTCACTTCGATTTGATTGCCAAACAAAAAATTAAATCAAACTTGTCCCTGCTCGTTTGGATTTTATTGGTTTATTAATTTGGCAAATAATTTGGGCGAAAACGATAATAAAGCTGCGCTCGGGATCAATGATATACGATAACTAAACTTTAATATTTCAACAATTTTCTCTAAGCCTAACTTAAGCTAGGGTGGCGAAACGGGGCGAATTCGCTCAGAGCGACGAAAAGATAGTTTTTTGCGCTCCCGCTCCGCCCTAAACTAACTTTCACTAGACTTCAAATTTGACCTTTCAACTAACTTAAACCAGGGACCGAAAATAACATGGAAGTGAAAAAAATTACTACGAAATATGGATCCCCTGATAAAATGGAATACACGAATCTTCATAATTTTGAATGGCGAGTCATTAAATGGGATAAATTTTTATTTGCAATTTTTATTACAAAAAAATTTTGAAATTGTTATATTATAATTTTTAAATAAAATTTTGTATTAACTGTTAAATGGTAATTTTTATATACAAATTTTTGAATAAAAGTTAAAAACTAATTTTTATTATAAAAATTTAAATTAATTTATATTTTGTAATTTTTATAATAAAAATTACTTTTTAATTGTTATGAAAAAATTTAGTAGGCGTTTGTAAGTCATAGATTGTCTTTGATAGAAGGAAACAAGATTTACCTAAACTTACTAGATTAGTAATTTTTATAAAAATTTTTAGCATTTCACTCTAACAATTTGCCAGTCAAAGCTGTGCTGTGGCGGTCTCATTCTTGGAAAAAATAGTTCTGACTAGAATTATTGGAAATTGTGTATAAAGGTGTTCGGCAACACTATAAGTTTGGGATGAGACATACCAGCGTATCTGTGATTAAGTCACTGTTACTGGCCAGTCAAAGCTGTGCTGTGGTGGTCTCATTCTTGGAAAAAATAGTTCTGACTAGAATTATTCGAAATTGTGAATAAAGGTGTGTTCGGTCACTCTATAAGACATTCCGGCGAATCTGTGTTGGGCACTGTCACGGGCAATCATCAAATCATACAGTGACTGCATATTTAAAGTATCAGTGTGATTTGATGACTGCCAGTCACTGTTACTCGGAGCTCGCAAATAACAGTATATCGTTTTTCTCTTTGCGGTCTACGCAAAGAAAAAAAGCTCCCAAATCCTATTCAGATTTTGTGGAATTTTTCGGAAACGACTTGCATATGTCCGAATTCGGAATGTGTATAAGTAATAGCGATGAACCTTTTTATCAAACAACGGTTATCGAGGCGAATTTCTCGTATAGCATGTTTATTTCACTTCCCATTACAAAGGTCATCACGTCTTTTTTACCTCCAGCAAGACGTCATTACTTAATGGACGCAACATTTTTGGTTGTTCCGAATTTCGATTACAAGCAATTGCTTATCATATACATTGAATACGAAAATCACGTAAATACTGAATATTCTAATGTTCTGTAAAATGCAATGTCCCAGTAAATAGTGCTAAACGTGACATACCAAATATGGCTTAATATTATTGTTATGTTGGTAAAGCTGTATTTTCACATGTCTGACTTCTCATATGAGTTGCTCAGATCATGGTGGAATTATATAAGGTGAGGTCAGTAAAGTAGGCTGCCTCTTTTTGGGGTGCCAGTCACAGTCTCTCCCGAGAGGGGCCAAAACAATCAAAACGGAAATAATAATAATTATAACCGAAACAACAATCAACAAGTACGAATTGGAAAAATCGGAAAACCAGCAACACCTCTTGGGCAATCAAAATGCTAACCAACAGTAAAGGTTTACAATTTCAATGTAAACCTAAATAATTTAATAACTTTTCAAAATGAGGATACAAAAAATACAATCACACTTTTAGTAGACACTGGTGTAGACATCTCTCTAATTAAAAAATACCACAAATTATTCAATAATATAGACACTTCGGTAGAATCCAAAAAATCTGGTATTGGAGAAGGAATTATTCTATCCCTTGGTTCTACAAACATCCCACAATTAACAGGCAAAGGCTGAGTTGATATGGAATATCCCATATATATATATTGAATATATGATTTGCATATGCAGTTGGAACTTGAACTAAAATCTTCAAATCAGTTGATATAGGTTCTCGTCGTAGTCCAAAAGACACCGTCGCGATGGTGGGGGAAAACCATTTTAAGGTTTTCTCTCGTATATATAGTTCTTCTAAATAACAGCGATTAAAAATTTTTTGGGGACAAAAAAAAAATTGGGGTGGCTATGGAATATCCCATATGTGTTTTTGCTTAAACAGGCTGTAGCTTTTCCAAATAAACTGGTACAAATGCAAAAAAAGTTACATAATTAGAAGGGATATGCTGAAATGGATAAAGTAGAAATCCAATAACCGCTCTAGCTTAAAGGAGATAATTTATTTTGTGAAAATAGCCATAAATCGAGAAACGTCTGAATTCAGAGACCAATTTGGAACCTTTTGCATGATCGAATATTGCGTGTTTGAATTTTTACAGAAGCATTGATATGTGCTCTGTCGAATAGGCCAGATAAATTCCAAAAAGAATGCCTGACCACAAGAAACTCGAGAGGGCAAAATTGACTAGAAATCCGTTTTTCCGTCATATCGTGGGAACAAGAGCTGATGGAAAAAAACCGATGATGCAGTTTTGTTCAGTGCACATAAATGAATCATAATTTTTGATCAACAAGGCTGCACCTCACAAAGTTGGTCATTTTGTTGCCCTGTGTAATTTGACCAAATTTTGATGAAAATTTGTATAAATAGTCATTTTATTAGATTTTGCTGGATTTCAAGCTATAGTTAAGGATTAAACAATAAACAACCAAAATTTCATTAAATTTTGGTTCAATTATCCATCAATTAATGTAATTAATGTTGCTGTTTTCATTTCAGGTTTTTTTTTCTTTGCTTTTATTCTGATGTCCAATAAAAACACGGAGGCATATACAGGGTTGCCCATATTCTACGGACCCATCTGGCAACGCCATAGCTTTTGACAGAGATGTCAGATCGCTTAATTACATACCGCGTTTGAAGCGTCAGTCCAAGCAGATTTTTACCATGGAACAATACACGCCACGCGAGCGCTCTGAAATAGTTGAAATTTACATTCAACAGAACAAGTCAATTGTGAAAACTCAACGTGCTTTTAAAAAATTAAAAAATGTGAAAAGTGCGCCTTCTAAGAACACCATTAAGCGTTTATACGAAAAATTTTCGACTGGTGAGGCTCTTTCTAATCCGAAGAGGCCAAATAAAAGTCGACCAAGGCGATCGGCCGAGAATATCGCTGCCGTACGAGCCAGTGTTGAGAGGTCCCCAAGAACATCCCAAAAACGCCGTTCTCAGCAGTTGGGCATGGCTCGGTCCACTTTATAACGGATTATTCGCGTTGATTTGCATTTGTTCCCGTACAAAATTCAATTGACGCAAAGATTGTTGCCTGCGGACAAGCCTCGTCGATTGGAATGGGCCCAAAGAGTCATCGAAATGGCCGAAGATGACGAGCAATTTTGGAACAAAATTATCATGTCCGATGAAGCCCATTTCACATTGAATGGGACCGTAAATAAGCAAAATTGCCGTATTTACGCAACTGAAAATCCTCAGGAGATTCAAGAAGTGCCTCTTCATGACGAAAAAGTCACAGTTTGGCGCGGCGTTAGTGCGAAAACGGTCATTGGGCCGTTTTTCTTCCAAAATGAAAATGGCCATGCTGTTACCATCAACCAGGAGCGTTATCGCGACATGATGACCAATTTTGTGATGCCAATTATTCGTCGAAAGCGTATGAGGCAGTTCTGGTTTCAACAAGAAGGCGCTCCACCGCACACAAGTCGCATAACAATCGATTTTCTGAAGAAATTGTTTCCGGGCCGTGTGCTGTCGAAAAGTGGCGATTTGGACTGGCCACCGCGTTCGCCCGATTTGACGCCGCCTGACTTCTTCTTGTGGGGATATTTGAAGTCAAAGGTTTACGTTAACAAGCCAAGGACCGTAGAAGAGCTCAAGGACAACATTCGTGAAGAAATAGCCGCTATTCCGGCCGAAATGTTGGCGAAAACGATGGAAAATGCTGCAAAAAGGGCACAATACGCCATCAACGCCAGAGGCGGCCATTTGAGAGATATCATATTCAGAAATTGATGTAAACAAATCTACTTGGAACAAATTAAATGATTAAGATTGCCAACCGCCAAAGTTTTATTTTTTTCTTTGATTTTTAAAAAAAAACATGGGTCCGTCGAATATGGGCAACCCTGTATTTGTGACACCTTGTTCGTATCACAGTTGTTGGATTTATTTTGCTCAAGACATCACCAAGATGATCTATTCAGTTTATCTTTATAATTAATCGTAATAATTAACTACATATATAATTTTGATTTGCTTAAATGAATTCAAATATTTGAACATAAGTCTCTTGCATCGATCAGAGAAGTGAAGAGGAGTGTGTGTGTATAGTAAAGATTTTTTTATAGCCATTATCGTCATCTGGAGCTCCACGAGGGCAGTGTTTATGTGAGTCAAAACGTAGTTAAATCTTATATCTCTACAAACATACCCCTTCTATTATATTACCCTAATTATATTTCTGAAAGATGCAAACATATGTCCAAATGATCGATCCTAAGATCTATTAACTTTTCTTCATATTCCTAAATATCTATATATATTCTTTCTTTATTTACCTTAAATTTGTATTGTTTATAATCTGAAATCAAGAATAGTGAATTACTATTAAAATCCTTAATGAAGTCAAGGACGTTTAAGTTTCCAATCATGACTTTTGCATATCTTTTAATAACAAATCATGTACCATTTTAAATTTAAAATGAAAGCTTAAGTTTTTTCCTGATGGTCCGTCGCCGATCAAATAGCCAATGCCATCCCATACGTAAGTAACAACTTTGAGTTGTTATAGGGGCATACCATAATGTTGCAGGTATTGCCAAGGAAGGGTGGGTGCAGAATAGGGTATATCTAACAGCTTAATACCCTAAATCTAATCAGTCCTCACTCTAAACTGTCAGTCATTCCTAGCCTTTGTAGTTTTCTTTTATTTTTCTTGTGATAGTGCACTTAACTATTGTTTATTTGTTGAAAAAAAAGTCGACAAATGGTGGCTGTCAACCAAAAAAAAAGAAAAACTGAAAACGTTATAAAAAGGCTTAATGAACTAAGAAAGCCTAACAAGGAAAATCTAACAAAATTACAAATCGACTAGTAACGACTCCGACACGGTGGGGAATTTTATTTGCCCGTCCGGCCAGCTATGCCCCAGTTCACAGCCAATTGAAGCCAGAGACGTTACTAGACCTAACACAAATTTAAATAGTATAGAAGTCGAAAAAGAGAAAAAGGAAGGGTGAGGAAAAAGAAAATTAGAAGGCTTAAAAATATGTTTACAAAATGATAAACACAAACAATATTATAGAATGAACAAAATAATATAAATAAAACAATAATGAAAATAAGATATAAAATTAAAAAATTAAAAAAAAAAGGAAAAAATTAAATTAAATTAAATATAATAAAAATAAAATAAATATAAGCTAAAATAAAGATGAATTAAATCATCCGGAAAATCTGACCCGGTGGGGGAATGTTTATTAGCCGGACCGGCAAGCTAGGCCCCTGCTCCTGCTGGATGTGGTCAGAGATTTTGCCGGAGATGTGCAAAAAGAGATAACTTTATGGAAAAGAGAGTTCTGTTGAGAGCAGGTGATAAACATCATTATAATTTTGACATAAAACCCGAAAACGGTTGTGCTGTGCGTAGTCGGTTGTGCATCTAGGCAAGATTAAAGGCAAATAATTTCTAGTTGGTCTAAAGGGAACAGAGAAGTTAAGGCGACCTAAGAGTTCAGAAGAGTATACATCACCGATAATTAACTTATGAAGAAAAGAAACGCCTAGGACAGTTCTACGGTTAGCCAACGATGGAAGGTCAATAAGCAAAAGCCTACTAGAATACGATGGCAACCGAAGGTTGGGATCCCAATTTGAAGCCGCGGAGGGCAAAAAGCAAGAATTGCTTTTGGACAGACTCAATACGATCCATATGCTTTTTATACTGCGGACACCAGACGGATGAGCAGTATTCAAGCACCGGGCGAACTAAAGATGTGAAAAGAACTTTTTGTTGTATAGGGATCATTAAATTCCTTCGACCAACGCTTAATGAATCCAAGTACACCATTCGCCTTATTAACTATACAGGATATATGATCATTAAAGCTTAATTTGCAATCAAAAATAACTCCAAGATCAACGACAGTTGATATTCGTTGCAAGGGTTCATTGCCAATCCAATAGGAAACTAGCGAAGGTTTGCAACGATGAAAAGACATAAACATACATTTTGCGCAATTAAGAAATAAATGATTAACCAAGCACCAAAAATGAAGCGAGTTTAAATCATCTTGCAACCTAATAGAATGCATCGGGTCGTTGTAAGATAAAATGAGTTTAACGTCATCGGCATACATAAGTATACGAGAATGAGATATTGTCGAGGGAGATCATTAATAAAAAAGAGTGAAAAACAAAGGACCGAGGTGGCTTCCTTGAGGTACACCGGAAGTTACGTAGACAGGTTTTTGAAATATTAGATCTGAGCAGAACTTTTTGAGATCTATCTTTTAAATATGAAGAGATCCAAAAAGAAAAGGGGAGGGAAATCCAATACGATCAAGCAAGGAGGAGGAGATCATGGATCACGGAGTCAAAAGCCTTACTGAAGTCAGTGTAGATGACATCAGTTTGGCATTTCATAAGGAATCCATCGTTAACTAATGATGAGAATTCAAGCAAATTGGTCGTAGTTGACCGACTCTTTACAAATCCATGCTGAAAAGGTGACAAAACCGATTTGCAGTAATGTTGCAATGTAGAGGTTATAATTTCTTCAAACAACTTAGGAATAGCAGATACCCCGTAGTATTTTGAGTCGCCGCCCGCCTGGAGAATGGCAGCCGGGTTCTGACTGCGACCGGCGCCCACCTTACCAGCTCCCATACCAGATTTTATATGGGATGTCCCCAAATCCGTAAGCTACTGCCAGGCGGTCGCCGGAAATAACTAACCGTATGGCAGGCGGTTTGGGCTAGCAATATGGCAGGCGGAATAGACTGTTCATCGGGCAGCCGGTTGTATCGAACAAAAGGCCAAACCAAAAAAAAAAAAAAAATTCTGTGTTTTTGTTTTTCCCATTTTTTTTTTTGTATATTGTTAAACCTGCCCCCACTGTGATTTGAACTAGGGACTATTCGTGCTACAGTCAAATGCTTTAGCTCAACGCCACTGCTGCTATGATCATAGATTGATCCAAATGTGCTATTTAATTTTAAAATAAAAATTAAACAAAGTTCCTAGTAGGAACTTACAACTTAGAACTTCTAAAAATATACAAATTGTAGTTATTGTTCATCAACCTTTAAACTGGAAACAGAAAGAATATCCAAATTTTATAAAACTAAAGCAACGATAAGACGTGACGACGCGTCGGCTGAATGGAGTCTACTGAGTTGTTTATCCGTATGTGAGCGCCCGACTGAAAACAATGCTCCAGTCTTCCTGTCGGCTCTTTCAATTCGAATCAAAGTGAATACGGTAGCTGAGGCATGATTACTGTGTTGTTTTTGACCAAAAAATCAATAACAAGCAACGATGTATAAGCAAGTCCAGTTTTGTGATTCAAAAAACATTGTTATGCCACAAAAGCGGACCTTTTCATCGTCGGCTTTTTGCCCGCATCTAAAGTGATGATTGAGCTTTGGTCTTGACATCATAACCATTTACCAATGTTTCTTCACAAGAGTTGACTTTTGCAAAATTCGCAGAAATTTGGGTTTTTCTCTTTCTTGCACAAACAATTCAAGCCTCTGTGGTAAAGAGATAGGCCATTTCATATGCAAACTTCTGATCATGCGGATCAGTCAGGCTTAACAGATTGCCGGATGGTTAACACAAATACCCAAACTATTGGCTGTCTCCAAACCGCCTGGCGGATGGCTGGCATTTCGTGTACAAATTCTGGTATTGTTGTGCCGATCGGCTAGGCCGATGGTTACCCTAAGCTGACCGCCGGATGGTTGGCGGATAAGTCCAGGCCGATGGCTGTCTCCAAACTGCCTGGCGGATGACTAGCATTTCGGGTACAAATTCTGGTATTGCTGTGCCGACCAGCCTGGCCGATGGCTACCATTATCAGACAACCGGATGGTTGACGGAAAAGTCCTGGCCGATGGCTGTCTCTAAACCGCCTGGCGGATGGCTGACAAATTATGTGCGAACGTTTGGTGTTGATGTGCCAATCAGGTAGGCCGATGGTTACCCTAAGCTGACTGCCGGTTGATTAACTATATATGTAGGAACGCAAGGTAGTAGTGTTCGGATCGGAACACCTGATGGTTTACGTACGGCTGCACCTAGAAAAAACGACAGGGTAATTTGGCGATACCTCTATAATTGGAGATATCTGATTTTCCACCCTTTTTGTGAAGAGGAATAATGAAGGATTCTTTCCAAAGATTTAGAAAAATAGTAGAGTCAAGCAATAGATTAAAAAGCGTTAGTAAAGGTTTGCATATGGAATTACAACACTCCCTGAGGACACAACTAGGGATGTTGTCAGGTCCAGGAGAGTATGAAGACTTTAGAGATTTCAAATATGAAAGTAGAGAAGATTCAGTAATTATGGGAGCATTAAAAGAGTTTGAAGAAGAAATGTCATAAGGATAAGATTTGTTATTAAAAGGGACAGAGGAGTAAGTTGATTGAAAAAAGTCAGCGAATAAGTCCACGGCAGCGGAATCGTTGCTAGCCTTTTGGTTATGTAAAAAAAAAAAAGTCGATGTTTTACGCTTAGAGTTAACAAATTTGTAAAATTGTTTAGGGTCTTGTGCGAATTGAATTTTACAGCGAGCAAGATAATTATTATAGCATTGAGAATTAAAAAGGGTAAAGTTTGACTTGGCTATCGAGTATTTAGAAAAGTCAAGATTAGAACCAGTTTTTATACTTTTTGAAACATCTAGACTTAATATTTTTTAAATTAGAAAGCTTAGGACAGTACCAAGGGGGTTGAAGAGACTCAGAAGAAGCAACTCTATTTGGAACAGATATATCAAAGAGAGAGTTAATAGAGTCATAAAAAAAGGTAACAGCTACTTCAATGTCAACTGCATTGTATAAAGGAGACCAATCTTTTGAACAAATAAGTTGATTAAGCAGGGTAAAATTAGCTTTGGAAGCAACGACGAGGTTCTACTAAAGTCATTGAAGATGAAGGTGTAAATCCAGGGTTTGTTAGAGATATTTCTAATGTAGGATGGTAAGAATCCTCGGGTAGTGTTAGGGGGGAAGACCTAGAGACAACAGCATTAGAACTGTCAGTGACAAAAACAAGATCTAACAATTTGTTTATATGATTTGGAACTAAATTTATTTGAAACAAAGACAGATTAAGTAAACAATCTAAAAAATCATGCCGTGCAGATGGTACAAGATAAGTTGAACCATTAAGATTTGACCATGCGATGTTTGGCAAGTTAAAAATCACCAACAACAACCATATAATCAATGTCTCGTAATTGGTAAAAACATATTTTATGCAGTTTATATGGTGCATATATACTTGAATATCGGAAGAAGGAGGGTGTTGAAGCCAACAGATCACAGATCACAACAGCATCACTGATGTGTGACTGGCTCTCTCTTTTCCCTAACGGGATATATTAATTTCACTATAGAATTACCACGTACTTTTAAGTCCATGAAGGCATTGTGTAGTTTTAGTTTTTAGTCTTAGTTCAAAACTGAAGTCGAGCAGAAGTAAAGATAATTTGTTAAAGTTGAATATCAGTGTTTTTTTCTCTGGGAACCTACGTTTCTACAAAGTTCATACTTGTACTTATTTACCAACCACCCCC
>JAEIFT010000708.1:0-104698 GCA_018904225.1 Lordiphosa mommai
TTACGTATTGCTAAGCTGGAAATTTGCCCATTCGAAGCTTTTGCACATCAAAATGAACACCAAGATCATTTCCATGAGTATTGCGATCGAGGACATGATTTCCTTTAGAATAGGTGTCCAAATTAGGTGAGGATCGATAAAAAGTCATAATTTTGCTTTTCGAATGATTTAGAAATAAATGGTAATTTGAACAACACATCTGCAATTCATTAATCAATATCATTATTCGAAATTTTTTTTTATTTTACCGATCATTTCTTCAGTGTACTTCTGCAAGGTTGATCCAAACGCATGTTAATTGTATGTTTTCTTGATCGCCATGCAAAAATGAAGGGTCGGCTTTTTGCAGCGCTCAGCTTAACATACATGGGGTCTTATTTATCGACAAGCTTCTTCTTGGAATGGCTGATTCCGAAACGCTTCTCACTTTTATTGATCTTTCAGTTCCCTCGAAGTTCACTAGAACATTCTTTTTAATTACTTTAAGTTAGCAGATCATTTACAAAAAAAAAAAAACAAAACATCATGTTTTGCCCTTCAAAGTATGCTATGTTTATGAATATAAATAATTAAGGAAAATATTAAATTTTCAGTTGCCTTAACAATTATTATTTTTGTATACCTTTCACTGGTCCGACAATCTGATTGAATGCAAAATGTAGATTATGCAAGATGCTGCCCTAACTGACTATAAATTATCTCGTTATTATTTTTTGTAAATAATAATTTAAGATAATAAAGTTAGCATACTTTTGAGGGGCAAAAAATCATGATTACAATAAACGTAGTAATTGTAAACACACTTATAAATAAATAAATAAATGTTTCCAAAGTAATTGAGCCAATTACTGTGAACTGCAAATATGCGTGGGAACAACCTTTCGCTTTAAGTGTCAGTTGCACACTGATGATATGTCAGATATGCAGAGACAGCCTTATATTTACCTTATATTTTCTCTAACCTCTCAGCGTTCTGTCATCGATTGCGCGACTTTCTCCAACGGTATTTCTACTTTGTTCAGCGTCAGAACAGCTAATCTGATCAGTTGATCACATTTAACATTACTTTAAATTATATACATTTTTCTAAATGATGACCGAGAGTGCTGTTTTGAAACAATTTGATTACATTTCACTTATTATTTATTTATTTACACAGAAAAAATTCGATATATTTTAATAAAAATCAATCCCAGACGATTTTAAATTTTAGGTGGATCGCGGAATTTCTCAAAGTTGGTACGAAAGGATTGACTTGAGTACGAATTTACTAATCCACAATTGAAAGCCTTAATTTTTGGGTTGTTCCGAAAACTTGAATTCAACCATTTTGGAATAGACACAATTTTTTCGGATTGTTCCAAGTCTTTCATAACTTAAACTTCAATCCGAATTCGGGATAAAATCAAATTTTTTAAACTGGAATATAGCTACCTTTTTTTCTGTGAAGAGTCAACTGCTACTATTTGGCATACAAAATTGACACCAAATCAAACTCACAAGACTCTAAAAGCAGAAGGCTCAAGATAATAGGATACACCAACTTCATCAATATTTTTCCAAATATTCAGAGGATTTTAAAAATGTGGATTTGGTCAATTGAATGAATTGTTTTATATTTGCGGTGGGCAAGCCCTTGCTTCCAGTTGCTTTTTGGTCACTATCGCCATTTTTTCACACAAGCAATTGCGTCGGTTTGAATGAAAAAAATCAAAATACTTAAATACTGGCCACAATAGAAGGCAGCAAATAAACAAAGAAACACGCAGAGTGCGCTACCAAGACTTGGGCTGAAGAACGGCTGCAAAAATACGAGCACAAATGCACCCTGTGTTTATATTGTTGTTTTTGGACTGCTCCCAAACTCTAAATTTGTGCCCACCGCTGGGTTAAATCATTGGCCGGAGATTCACAGGCGACCGAGTTCAGCTGTTCGGCTTTATCTTTAGTCGCATGGTAAAAGTTTTAAATTTTTTTTCTAATGTTTTATAATTTGGAGCTCTTTATTATGTAAAAAGAGTTTTGAAGCAGCTATACCAGAATTTGGCTGTTGCCGGTTGAATTTTAAAGTTTTTCCCTTAACTCATAGACCATATTCAAAAGACTCTTTCTATAGATGTGATACTAAACATTCCCAATTATTAAAAGCATCCAAAAAGTATCCATAAATTGACTCATCGCTATATAAAATATATTTTTTTTTTTTTCAACTTATTCTATATAGAAAATAATCTAGAAATGTGGCGACTTAAAATTCACAAGTCGTTTATTTGGACATTTAGTGAGTTAAACACCAGCAAAAGTAGTCTGAGGGGGAAACGGATGACGGCACTTTGTTATCTGATGCCTCAATTGGCAACGCAAAAAATGTTGAAATTTTTTTTTTGTTTTTTTTAACCGTTACAAACCTCACCAATTAGCTAACATACTGTATTTCGTTTTGCTTTCAGACAAAACTATTTGCGGCATTTGTCGACAAGACTTTGCATTTTGTAAACAATTTTCATTTGACAAGCGCAATTCCGATTGCCCCGCAAAAAAAAAAAAAAATATGTTTTTTACTCGTTCTAGTATTGTATGTATATATATAAAACGTGGCATTTACAGACTTTTGATGGCTTTACCAAAATTGGCCTTCAAAAATTGGCTAGAAAAATGTCGAATAATTCTAACAGGTCTGCTCTGTCTGCTCGTTTGGTGGTCTCTAACAACCAATTTGGTGGCTCACGTTTTTCAACTCATGCCAGTCACTTGAGCGGCGTGGAAATATTTCAAATAGTTTTCTAATAGCCGCGTGTATGCATGAATGAATTTTTCATTATGGATAGAAAAACGCATTTCATGCCCACAAAGTGATTAAAGTAACGATCCAAAATGCCAAGATTGCGGCAGTTCAAATTGAGTGCTTTAGTTCTAAGAAAAGTTGGGCAATTAAAAAATCAAATGGCGTAATTCTGGCAAATTGTTAGGTTTGCTTTTTTTTATTAAGGCTTTGATGCGGGCGCCCCATAAACAAAATACTCAGCAAATCAGACAAATTGTCGCCAAAAAAAAAAACAAAAATAGGTTGACTTAGTGCGAATTTTGGGAGTGTATAGAGAATATCGATTACCAATGCACTCGAATGTTTATTTTGTTTAAAAGGCCCCACAACGTCTGGCATAAATATTCGAAAATGTCAAAACAACTGAAATACAAAATGTGTGTGGTATAGGGAATTGGGTTGCTGGAGGGGGGAGGACAGAGCAGGGCAGGGCAGGGGTTGTAGCTGTCTTAATAATTCTTTTTATTATTAATAAATAAAGCTTAGCGTTTGCTGCCGCTTGGTCTGCTTATATTTTATTTTATTACTTGCCTTGTTGTTGTTGTTGTTGTTGCTGATTTTGATAAATAAACAAAAGGCGTGTGTCGCTGCCCAAGGCTTTGACTTTGAGCAGCGTTTAAGCGGCTTAAAGCGTGTGTCCGAAACTGAAACTCTGGAGGAGATCTCGTCTCCGTCTCCCTCTGCTGTTGCTGTCATCGCTTAAAAATTTCGCCAGCTTTGTTGTATATGTATTTGTATTATTATTATGTTTTTCTTTGCTTTGCTTTTTTTGTTATTTGGGTGCTGCAGGGTGTGACAAATGATATCGACAGCAGCTAAAAACAACAACAATTCTCGAGCGACGACATGCAAAAACTCGTGGAGCCAAATTGTCTGGTTGGTTGTTTGCTAAAGCCGATTTGTTGTTTTTGCTGGCACTCTTAGGTTTGTATGCATGTGTGTGTGTGTGTGTGTACATTAATTTATATTCATAGAATGCTTAAGCTTAATGTGTAGTTATGATTTCTGGCAAATGTTGACAATGTGACACACATGTCTACACAATAATTGTCACCCACATTTCTGAATATGAAATTTAATTGCTGAGAAAATGTTCATGTTCAAATTTTCGCCTAGGATTATTCTCAATGTAAGTCTTTCGGTTAGAGGCTCTTATTTAATTCAAACCAATAATCATCATTCAATCGCTCGAACAAGCATTGAGGCTTAAGCCAATTGCGAACCAATTGAAAAAGACGAAAAGCACGGCGAGTCCAGTAAATTTTGTAGTTTTCATTTTGATGTGGAACATCTTAGTTGTTATTATAAAGGTTCTCTCGAGCATATGGGTTATCTTCAATCCAGTTTAGATTTAAACGGTCTAATGGATTTTAGGAATGTAACATTGCTGCTCAAATTGCGCTTCCAGCTGATGCAAAATAAAGTATCAATTTAAATCGGGCGACCCTGAGGGTACCCATCCATATATCCATAGGTCAGACGGATGAAATCTTTTCAAAGAAAGTTAACCTTTCCTTTAATAGTTTTAATATGCCTCAACTCTTTCACATACTGAGGTTAACCCCCACATACAATGGAGTCAACAGCCAAAAGTCTAGTCAGTCTTGGAATAGGTAGCGAATAATCCACATTAACAGTCCTTTTCGCATTTCCAAGGGATCGGAAAATTACCCACTTCAAGAACGGACTTAATAAAGAAACTGCCTCATCCGGAAGTGCTTTTTTTCTCTTTTTTTTGCCACAGTAACATCCAAACCAGTTTGTGCATTTTACCGTTTAAGCTATGCGTATTCCTCATCAATTAGACGAACAGAGCTGGGTGCACCCAATGACCTCCTTAAATTATATACAGCTGTGCTCCCATTTTCACCTTACTTTTCGATTTGTCCACGTGAACAGATTGCAATCAAATTGTGTTAGTTTATATATGAAATGACATTTAAATCTGTGGTAACTAGATTGAGTCCAAAATATTCTTCGATTTGAAATCACTTTGTCTTTGCTTACCGATTTTTACCTAAATTTTTCAAATTGTTCGGACTTGATCTAGTAGTCACAGATATGAGTGTTACTTTTCATATAAAAAAAAAGAAATGTGAGAATGGAATCTCACATGCTGAAATCGCAAAGTAATGTGAAAAATGGGAGCTACGGCTATATAATAATTTGATTAGCATCAACAGCCGAGTGGGAATAGTGGGAAATCTCATCAGAAACTGTTTGGCCTTCGCTGCAACCCGAAAGCCTTTCTAAAAAAACTCTTAAGTTTATACTGTGGTTGAATTAATAGGCCATCAATGTGGATCAATTCAGTTAAAGTAAGACAGCTATTATTGGCGTTCACATATCAAGACCTAACCGAAAATTAGATAAAACTTATTTGAAAGAAGAAGTAAATGTGTCACCGAAATAATACGATTTATTTCGTTAAAGTAAATTTTCCTGATCAAACTATAAAATTTACATAATATAATTTTAATCTTTACATCATCAAACGTGTCGATGAAATAAACCGAACCGAACCGATTCCTTTTGCGGTTTTTGGTTTGGATCAGCATTTTTAGAGAGATAGCGGTTCGATTCGCGGTTCGGTTTACAAACGCGAAATAGCAGTTCGTTTTGGGTTGGTGGTTCGGGTACGGTTCAGAAACGGCTTGCATCCCTGTTTTGTATGTATGTATTTATATTATATATGTTCTGTCAATCTGTAAAAGTCATGGGCTATGTCTCAAGTCTGTGAACCGGTTCAAAAAGCGATTTGGTGTCCAGGTTTGTAATGGGGAGTTAAATAATTCCCCTGATCAAATCCGGATTCGAACAAGTTTTTAAAGAGCGAGTTTCTCACAAATTCTGAATATATTGTGTGTTCATATATAATATTAAGGGCCATTTTTTTATGGAAATGATTTTCAAATCTAAGTGGATACTAAGAAAATGTATGTGGCCTACATTTAGGCAGCTCTCTTCGTCTGCATAAGATTATACAGTTTCCCGCTGTCTTTCCATTTTGTAATAAGTCTAAGGAAATAAATAAACCCATATTAAATATAAGTATTTCAAAAGCGGCCTTAAAGTAGCCATTATTAATTTTCTTAAAATCCACCTAGATTTACAAAATATGAAAATAAGAAAATGGGCGTCAATGTGTAGGTTGATAATATGGAGTATGGCATTCTACGAATTGAAGACTAGATTCAAAATCATATTTCGAAATCTTTAAGCTATTTAGCCATGTTGTGAATTCCACTTCCACAAAAATTTTTCTTTAAAACGCGTTTTTAGACCAAATTTGATCACTAAACCACAAAACTTTTGAGTAAGTGGAATTGATAACATGGCTGATTTATTGGAAATTCGGTTTGTAGGTATATCGTAAAAACCCTGTTCCGAACCGGATAAAACTGTTTCATAAGTGGTTCAGAGCCTTATTATTTGAGATGTAAATTTAAAATTCGATTGGTTGGTTGGTAAAATAAAGTAACAGGTTTTAGTGTTTAAGACGGTTTAAGATGGCAACCTGTTTAAATATGTGGTTTCAAAGTGGTTCAGAGCTAAATTTCAAAAATTATTTAAGCACTTTGAAATTTCGTGAGCAGATTGGAAATATGGAGTTAGACATTGTTCTAGTTTAAGACCAGTTCTGAACCAAATTGAACCTAGTTAAGAACAGTTGTAGTATTTAAGTAAAATTGGGTTATTATTTAACATACAAGGATTTTATTGAAGACACACCTAATTTGGGAGATCTAAAGGTTTAGTGTCACTTCAGTTGATACAGCCACAACGGAATTAAGTATACCATTTTGTATTACAATTTTAAATGGCGAAGCGTTGCCTAAGTATTTATTAACTTTTCCTTATTATCAAATTCTGAATTGAAATGTTACTCAGGCTGGACAAAAAATATTACAAAATTCTCGGAACGTCACAAGATTAATTTAAAATAACGAAATAGAAGCATTTTAATATAATTTCCTTAAGATAAATTTGGCAATCCAACTTTAATTTAGATTGTCAAGTTTGATGCAAAAGTAGGTCGCCAATCTGTTCCTTATTCATCCATTTGTTCCCCATTGTGTGATCAAAGCTTTTCTCTCCACGTTTAACACCTACTGTCAAATGACACTTATTTACTTAAGGTTTATAACCCACGCTTAAGCACAGCTTTAACACACCCCAAAACTAACTCATAAATAAGCTTTACATAAAATATAAAAAAAAATTAAGTGTTAACCGCAAAAACCGCAAAATATGAAAATAGACTTTGGCTATTTGTTTTATTACCATTTTTTTCCAGCCGTTTCTGTAACAGAAACAACAGAAAACTGTCACAGACATTTATGTCCGGGGAGGGTGCTGCTGCTGCTGCCTGCTGCTGTCGTTAAGCCAAACGATCATTATTGTTGGAACTGGTAAACGCGTTTGCGGCTTTAATTTGCCATTAAGATATTATTTACTTTTAGTTGTGCCTGCTTTGCCTGTTTTTTTTTTCTATCGAATTGTGATTACATTTTAATTACGTTGACAACATGATTTGCATGACAAATCAACGTCAATGCCCACGCCCACCACATCTGGAGTTTATGGCTCAAAGTCTTTTGTTCTGGTTAGCTTCTAGTTTGTCCCATAACTGTCATGCTTAGTGACCCATTTTGACACACAGTCTCCCAGCTAATTTATATATATTTTTGCGCATTTATTAATAAAATTCGCATAAATTATTAATACAAAAAAAAAAAACCATAAGCAGTTGAAAATTTATGTTTATGCATAATCGTAAAAAAACTTGAAACGGCAAAATATATTTTGACTTATAAAGAACACAGAAAAAAAAAAGTGAAATTGGACTAAGTTTTGAATATTAAAAAAAAAAAAAAAAACTTGTTATCATTAAAAATTCATTTTCATGTGTGTAAAGGTGATAAATAACAGGATCTAACGTTTCCACACACAAGTTGGCTCCTTCAAGTGGCCGCCACTTGTTGTTGCTGTTGTTGTTGCTATTATTCATTAGCGCCGCAGCCAGCAACAATTTTTCATGATTAAAAATGAAAAGTGTTGGCATTAAGTGCAAAATATATGTGTCTATATATATATATGCATCGCGAGAGGGAGACAAAAACAGGTAGCCTCGACACAATCAGCCCAGAGTGTCGGGGCGTCAGCGTTACTCATACGCAACGTTGCACCTGCATCAAGACGACAAAACTTAATTACTAAGCAGGAAATATTAGCGCACATAGTTAAAGCAAATAAAACTAATGAACAAGAAATATTAATTTGGCCAAAATGAGAAACACGCAAAAGCAAACAAACCACAACAGCAAACGCCAACAACTTTCAAGTGGCTGCCACAGCAAAAGCAACAGCCACCAGACACTACAGACACTTTGCCACGAAAACTTGAACATGGATTTTAATTGCTGCTGGCCCAGAGCTTTGAGCTAAGTCTACCAATTTTGGTGGTGGCAAAACAAAATGCTTTGCCACAATTTGTATAAACACATGGCAAAATGTACAACAACAAAAAATCCAAACAAATAAACAAGAAAGGAAAGTTGCAAGATTTTTATACAATGAAGTTGGCAATACACTTGGAAATGATTGCCTAAAGGAAAATTGAAAAAATGATGCATTTTTAAGGACAATTTTATGAATTTGCCAATTTAAACTGAAAGTTTGTCATTTATTAGCTTATACAGCACATTTTGTTGTAAATTAGGATTTTTATTTAAGGCTTTATTTGCCGACAAAGAATCAGTTTAGCTTGCCAATTTATCAATAATACAGGGAGCAATACTTGAAAATTTTGTAAATTTCTTTCGAAAATCGTTGTTTAGTTCGGCAATTATCACAATATTTCAGTTTGGAACAAAGAAAATCCACGAGAAAGGCTTGAGTCTGACATAGAGTTCAGTTTGGATTTTAATTTTAAGATAGCAATTTTTTTATTTTATTGTAAACAAATAATTTTCTTTGTAGAGCTTAAATAATTCTCAAAAATGTTCTAAAAATTTTAAATTTCATGGATTACACTTTTTAGTAACCTTTTTTGTCATTACCAAAATTACTTAAAATTAGAAAAAAATCTAACAACATTTTTTTTTTAATGTCTTCCCTTTAATTCTTTACTTTTTCTTTGTTTTCCTATATTTTAATGTTTTGAAATGTAAATTAAAGAATACTTAGGTCCACGGTTGCCACATTTGGAGAAAACGCTCCAAAATGGATCTTTTTTCCTCATTGGAGCACTGGAGCCTTTTTCTGCAAAATGGAGCTTTTTGAGCAGGACAAAATATTTTTTTATAATTTCAAATAAGTAAATATAGCTTAAAATTAAACCCTAAAAGTTCAAATTTATGCAGGAATGCTCCTTGTAAGAAAAATACAACCCGTCCTAAAAAGGGTGTGAATAAATTAATTGAGCTCTACAAAATTTTCTGTGTGATTTAATATATATTTGAAGAATACAAAACAATGGTTTTTAGTTGAAGTATTCCATAAAATTTGGGGGGCACGGAAGAAGTTTAACAATGGCGGGAAAGATACAGGTCGCAATTCTTATCTGAACGATAAAAGTCGAATAGAATTTTAATTATTTTATTTTTTGAAACAAATTAACCAAAAAGGCTACTGAAAACTTAATTATAAATATGGGTTACCAATAGACGAAAATATTTTATCAAATTTTTCTGCTGTGAAAATTATGTTTAAAGAATTTGTAAATTTTCCGTTTTTTATTTAGATAATTTTGTTGGTGGTTTTACATATTTCGCCATAGCTTGACATGGAACCGTTGAAGAGTTCTTTATGGAACCCTGCCTGAAGGAAGGCTGGCTCAAATGGGTATATCCTGCGCATTTATCCACATATCTTATACCTATGATCAAAGATGAAAAACTAAATGGCCTAAATAAAAAATGGATAGTTTTAAAAATCTTAAAAAATGGATTTGGTAATGTTTAATTTTAAAGAATTTTAAATGAAGAAATATAAAATCATAATTCCATATACTTTTTTGAAATAATGTAGTTTGGAATTTTTTATAAGCATTGGAGCCATTTTTGGAGCATTTATTTCTTAAATGGAGCATTTTATTTTTTTCAAGTGGCAACCGTGCTTAGGTCTATTAAAATATTTGAACACGGAATTTTTTAAAATTTTAAACCATTTGTAAGATATTTTTTAACTTGGGAAAAAATAAATTTTCTCTAAAAAAACGAAATTTTTCACAATAAAATTATAATATTGGTAACATAAGATTAAAATCCAAATTTTAAGTAACATTTCAGCGTCCATAGCTCCAAACGTCTAGTTGCGACACCATCATAAATTTGTGCATGTTAAGCTTTAATATGATATATATATATACAGCCGCCACAAAAAATTTCTTGTCTTGCTAAATTGAAAAGCCAGGATTTAGAAGGGTTCAAAATACCTTCAACAACATCATGAACAAATAGTAGAAGCAGTGAATGCACTACTTATTGGGACAATATTTGTATAATAAAATAAAATATTTGTATAATCCAAAATTTTCGATTATTTTTCTTCAATCCACTCAATTTCATCTAAATCATCAAATATAGTTGCTAAACTTTTCCAAAGATTGGTCAACTTTCACTTATCGGTTAAGAATGTATATTTGCTTTGGAATTTTAATATTTTCAAATGTACATATACACTCAGAGAAAAAATCGAGCAGATCGTGCTTGATATCAAGCAGATTTCGTGTCAGAAGTTCGGCAAGACAGAATTTTCTTGGATTCAAGAAGAAAATACTGAAATCAAGCATGAATTTTCAAGCCCGATTTTTTTGTCTCACCTCCCTTGCCACCAAACACACAAAGTTTTCTCGATTTCAAGCAGATTTCTTCTTGAAAATTCAAGACGAAAAAAAACTAAATTGAAGCCGATTTCAGTCTTGCCGAATCGTGCTAGATTTCTCTGGGTGTATGTGCCAGTGGAATCAGGCTATTAGATTGTTTGAACCTTCTAGACACATATTCTACTCATCGTAACTTATCGAGCTCCCATACATCGTTTCCCGATCAGATGAGCAATCGCAGAGTTGCCACCCCCTCAATTTGAAAAAATCTTCAAATCTCCCACAATTTTAAAGATAGTTTGTTTGAACCTTCATTACATATATTTAAATCATTATAACTTATCAATAACCCATACACCGTTTCCAGATCAGATAATCTATAGTCGAGTTACGAGCAAATCAAATAAATAAACTTGGCAGCACTGCCCGCAATCTTGGTAGGCAGCACTTACACAGTTTGTGCGCCCAACACTTAAAAGTTATCGGTTATATACAATCTTTGACAGGTACAGAGTATATTACAGTCGGCCTTGACCGACTTTCGGACTTGTTGGAAATGCAAAGCGGCTTGTTTTTTCCCAGCAATAAATCGTTTTAATCAGATTCTTTTCCAGAGCTTTTAATTAGACTACGCAAAGAAATCTCTGCGAATCTGAATATAACAAATAATCGATTTATCTTATTGGTAAAAAGCTGAGAATAACCAAAAAGTTGCAAGGGACATTCTCAAATGTTCCCTTAATTAGTACATTCTATAATTTTTTAGTGTTTCGTCAAAAACCGCATCAAAAATGGATCAAGGTTATATCTTAGAAAAATACGCCCCAAAAGCTAAAAATGGAGGGCGATAATGATATATTTGAAAAATATCTCCGATTTGGAAAAATTCATACGCAACTTTGGAAAATGTTGGACAAATAAATTAAAAAATCAAATTTAAATTCACAGCCGAACTACGCAACTTTCAAACTTTGCTTGCGAGCCTCTTAAGTTCGATCAAACTCTATGCAAAAACTAACCTTGTCCTTATACACAGTGTATAATTGAATAAAAAATTGCAAAAGCAATTGTCTGCCGCATGTCTAGTCGTCAGCGTCATCATCAACGTGGTAGTATAGTTGGCAGTTGCTGTTGAAGTTGTCGCACGAAGCTAACGATGTTGTGCTCTATGAAGTCTGCAAACGGCCAAAAGTTGAGCAATCAAATAAAAATACTAAAACTTAAATAAATAAAAAAACATTGTCACGTCAAATTCATGTCATTTAATTAATTTTGTTTACTTGCCGCAACGTTAATTTGTTTGTCTGTTTTTGTTGTAGTTGTTGTTGTTGCTGTGGCAGTGGCGACTTGTTGTCTTTGAAAAAATTTTCCATAGTCGTTTGTGGAAAATGCCGCTTGCTCTATGTTAGATATAATCAACTTGTATGTATAGCAAAGCCGAAAAAAAAAAAAAATATTTTCCCACATGACTGCACTTTATGCAAAAAATTTCGCATGAAATCCAACTTTGTTTTTTTTTTTGTTTAAAGATTTGCCGACAGACTCTTGACGGGCTGTCAAATAAATGTCGCTTTATTCAAATTTCGCTTCGCACTAATTGTCTTTAGTGGAAAGACAAAGGCGACTGAAAAGGCTCTTGCTAACAAGCTGAAGTTTTTTTTTTTTTTTGTTATTCCCCAAGTGCAGATTAGCCGTGTTGTCCTCCTTGGCCTGAGTAGACTTTGTGTCGCATAAGTCTGCCCCTGCTCAATCAACTTTCGATCAAAACGCGCCGCATTTCGCTTTGCTTTTGTTTCACGAACTACAAACACAAAAAAAAAAAAAAAACACCAAAGTTGAAAGAAAGGAAAAAGAGGTTCGAGTGGAACCTTTTGGCGGCATTTTGCATGGCTCATTTGATTTTTGTTTTAGATGCGTTCTGATAGATCAGTAAAAAAAAAGAAAGAAAAAGAAGGCACATTTTTTTCAAAGTGATCACACGGCACAGTGGTTTGAAGCACCTAAAATAACCTTGAAAAATGTCCTGACTGACTGATTCACTGATTGATGGGCCATCTACGCACAGCCTAAACGGTAAGAGCTAAAAAGCTGAAATGTGTGAAAGTAAGCACAATTCTAGTTTGAAGGGGGTAAAAATACCCTGAATAGTTTGAATGTGGAGCTGAAAGATAGATAGATAGATCAGTAAAAAAAAGAAGGCACATGTAAAAAAAAGGAAAAAAAAGAAGGCACATGTTTTTCAAAGTGATCACACGGCACAGTTGTTTCAAGCACTTATATGCTAAATAAAATTACCTAGAAAAAAGTCCTGACTGACTGATTCACTGACTGATGAGCCACCTACGCACAGCCTAAACGATAAGAGCTAGAAAGCTGAAATGTGTGAAAGTAAGCACAATTCTAGTTTGAAGGGGGTAAAAATAACCTGAAAAGTTTGAATGTGGAGCTAAAAGATAGATAGATATTTCAGTAAAAAAAAGAAGAAAAAAAAGGCACATGAAAAAAAAAGTAAAAAAAAAGAAGAAAAAAAGAAGGCACATGTTTTTTTTTTCAAAGTGATCACACGGCACAGTGGTTTCAAGCACTTATATGCAAAATAAAATTACCTAGAAAAAAGTCCTGACTGACTGATTCACTGACGAATGGGCCTACGCACAGCCTAAACGGTAAGAGCTAGAAAGCTAAAATGTGTGAAAAGTTAGTATGGGGACCTAAAACTCGGTTTGTAAGCTTACACTGAAAAAAATATTCTTCCTAAATTTTAGTAAATTGTCAGGCAAAAACGAAATGTGGACTATAATTCAATTATTTAGCTAAAATTTTACCTAAACAGAATAATTTATTAAAATTTAGGAGGAACATTTTTTTGAGTGTAGTAAGCGAAATTATAAGCAAGGCTGCAAACCGGTTTGGTTTGGGTGTGTTGGGACTTAAGTTGAGGACGTGTCGTGTTTTTCATAGTGACTCCCACAAGCACGACTCAACACAACGTATTCGTGTTGCAAAATCAAGTTTTTGTCCTTTAAACACGATTACGAACTTACAGGACAAATCACGTAAAATTTTGAACCAAGCGTGTGGTGTGCGTGTTAGTAATATGACATTCGTGTTAAAGCTGTATTCATCGTGACACTAACACGCACGACTTAACACGACGTGTACGTGTTGCAACTAGAGGTACGCGCGTGACATGGGTTTAAACGTGTCACGGTGTGTCACGACGTTTCACGACATGTTCGTGAGAAAACACAGCCTTTTTCCATAATCCGTGCGTGATTCGAGCGTGTTTAAAATATACCTCGTGAAAAGAAGTAATGCTGTATTCACGAACATTATTTTTCTATTGTATTTAATTAATAATATTATTCCTAAAACTGATTTGCTTTGGATTTCGTGGATACGCTGCTCGCAGCTGATAGAATTAGGGTGTCTCCTTGCAAAAATTTGTGGGTGTTTGATCGTGCGTGATCATTCGTGACCACGCCTTTAATCGTGCATGAATCGTGCGTGACGCAAAACTCTTTAAAAAATTGCGTGCGTGAATCGTGCGTCAAGAGATTTTAATGAGTGTAGGAAAGTCGCTCACGCTCGCACCTCTAGTTGCAACATCAGATGCGTGTTTGTAATATGCCATTCGTGCTAAAGTCGTGTCGTATTCTCGTATTGGGACTCTTGAACCGAACCTTCCAAATTTCTTTCCGAACCTAAACCCGAACCGGACCTCTTCGGTTGAGGTTCAAAAAAAGACACAAGTAACTTTTTAAGAACGTATACAATTTTCACTGTTTAAAAAACATATAATAAATCTGAATATTGGGAGTTCGAGAAGTAAAATAAAGCAAAAGTCAAATTCTGATATAAAATCTCAAGAGGCTACCAGAAACATGTTTTCTCTTTTATCCCGATTTTTTAAAATCAACAAAATTAAATTTTTTTTAAATTTTTGTAAATTGAAATTTTAAAAAAATTGTATTTTGTCCATTAACCAGAGAAAAGTAAAAATCTTGTTGCCTTTTTTGATTTTCCTAATTTAATTATGGCCACCTTTATTGACTTTCGCACCACTGTACGGCGAAGCTATCACGAGTTATTATACGTATTTTCATTATATAGAAATATTTTTCACATGATTTTATTTACTTATCATGCCTATATCAACCCACTGTACCTGAACTACATACGTCGACAACATCGTCAACGGTTCATTCAAGTTGAAAAACGGAAATTATCAAAACGAAAGAGATACGAGTGCAAGGCGAACATACGACACCGGATGTCTGCCCAGGGTATACGAGAAGCTGAAGAAGGATAACCAAAAACTAACTGCCTACAAAATGTCTGCTTAACCTGCGGATGAGTTAATTAAATCTGTCAATACTCCAACACACACACACACACACACATAGAGAACTGCTGCCAGGAGTAGCCATCAAACGACCATGTCCCTGTCCAGTCGACCCATCATCATCATCATCAACAACAGCGGCAGCGGCAATAAAAAATGTAGCACGCCATGTGCGGGCCAAACCGGGATCGGGACCAAAACTTGGCTCTTTTGCCTGGAATGTAACTCGATTCCTATTAACTCATCAAGTTGGGCGCTGGGGCGTTGTTTCTGCTTCATCCTCTTGCTGTTGTTTTTTTTTTTCTTCTTTTTTTTTTTTTGGGTGCCTCTGGTGGCCTGGTCAAGAGCAATGGATTGCGAATTGAGGTAAAAATTAAATCAGTTTTGGTTAAGCAAAAGCCAACAAAAACAGAAAAAAAAGCTTTAAAAACGGCCCCACGGCTTAAGGCAATTTGTAGCTCTGTGCGGTCCTTTTTCCAGCCAGGAGAGTGTATGGGTATGCTTGTGTGTGTGTATAAAAGCAAATATGTTCACACACTTTACTAATAGCTTCATAAATAATATCCAAAGAGGTCAACATGTTGACCAAAATACACTGACAACGAAACGAGGAAAAATAGTCCGTTTCCCACTTCTTCTGTTTCTGAACTGCCCTAAGTCGACGGAGACAAATCATCTCGGTTAAAATTTTCTAATGAACATCTTTGATCTTACTGAGACTACGCCTAGACACACTATACATCTTGTTTCATTCAATCCTCCTAATTGTCTTTAGTAAAATTGAAGTGGATGAGAAATGGGAATCCTTACGGCCTAAGCTTTAACTAATCTAACGCAACCTAGTTTAAGATAATAGGCATTACATCTTCCTAAAGATGTTTGTCTCTACTAGAACAACCTAAAGTGTTCAATTGATACCTGACTTGCTGGAAAAGGTTTTTTTTTGGTTTCGTTTTTAAGACCATTCCAAAATTATCGAATTATGACTTGGAAAATTTTCGAAGGAATCTATTACATCGTTGAAAGATTTTATATATGTTCATTGCCTTTTTTTGCTCTCATAAACTTCTTTTTATAACAGTCTTATTTTGAATACTTTCATTAAGAACTTGATTCGTTGTAAAATTACTTAATATTGTAAACCAAATAAATTACTTTATATTGTTATATTGTAAATAAATAATCTGGTTCGGGTTCGAGGGGTCAAGTGGTCCAGTTCGGGCAATCTAAAAAACTCGAACCGAACCGGTTCTCAAGGGTTCGGTTCCGGACCGGATTGCAGCCTTGGTTTAAGTAATCTAAAAGTGCTAGAAACGAGAACAATTCAACTGAACTTAACCGCCATTGATAGTATTATGTATATTTTGACTAGGTGGGATGAATAGTAACCTCCTTGACCACCAGAGTGCGCTGCTATTGCAAAAAACATTATGGTGCCCTTTAGGCCATTCATATTTAAGCAGACAAGTCAAGTTTCGTTTTGACAGCTGATTGTTGTTGACGATTTTCGATCTCTCATAAAAAATAATTTTTTAAAAAGGCATAGAGGCTATTTTAAGGCAGCATACTTTACAACTGGCGCCATCAGCTGTAAAGGTGACCTTATGTGTTAAAGTTTTAAATAAAAAACTTTTAATTAGATGTTCGAGGCAATATCCAACCCACAACTTCCCTCCCAGTAGGGACACACGCTACTCATTGCATCACACGGCCACACAAGACCACGGTTACACAGGACAATGTCAAAAAAAAAAAATTAAAAGGGTGTTGGCTGACCGGAAAGTGACCGAGGAACTTTAATTTTTGACTGTAAATTCAAAAAAATTTCTATAATTTGATTCGAGTAGAAAAAAAATCATTTAGCAGTCTACTTGTGTCTACAACCTTGCCAAGTACATAAGGGAAAATAAACTTAGAAACCCTAGATTTTTTGAAGTTTGGTAGGAACTGAGACCCCAGAGCCCCACCAGTAGCTACGTGCCTGAATGTAAGGTGTATACCATACGCAGATCGAGCTTGTTTCGATTTTGGAAAATGCTGAGTAGTTTATATAATTTTTGTAATCAAGAGTCTCTAGTCAGTGTTGCCAATTTTGCCATTTTTCGGCCAGATCTAACTATTTTGTAAGGTCGAAATTCAAAAGATATTCAGATTTGCCGAAAACAGCATTTTCAGCAATTTTTTTAAATATTATTTGCCATTTTTTGACATTTTGCATTAAAGTTTGCCATTTTTGCCAAATTTTCGGTTTGGTTGAATGTTTGGTTCACAGTATATATAAATTTGGAACTCTGGATTCGAACCGGTTCAGTTCAAAACAGGTTTGCAGCCCAAATCAGGATAATTGACACCTAAATGTATGCTATATTTTTTTAGTACAGAAAATATTTTTGTATATTTGCCTTCAAAATATTTTTTTAAATTCGTATAATTGATTTAACCTGCAAAGTAGAATTTGTTTTATAGTTTAAGTACCTATATATAATTATATAATAATGATAATTATTAAACAACAACAAAAAAGTGTGCATGCTTTTAGGCGCATTTTTGCTGATAAAGAATAATCAGATTCTACCAATAGGGTTGTACGAGCTTGACCCTATAAATATTTATCGATATTTAACGTATTTTTAGACCGTTTTCTGAATAATGTACATTTAATTTTAGCTCCAAGAAAATTTGGAAATTATCCAAACTTATATTTATTAACTAATAGTAAGATACAGCCAGAAAACTGTTATATTAAGCGAAGAATGATCTGAGGAAAATAAAATATTTTATTAAACTTTCTGCTCTTTTTTGTTCACTTAAAAAAAAAAAGAAATTCTATCAGCAGTTTTTATTGTCCTTTCATGATCAAAATTTGACTTCAACTTGCAATTTCTTCAGCTTTCCTCGCCTGAACACAAGCAAGCTGTTTCAAAATCATTTCAACTGTAGACATTTGCAACAGGCAACAGAAGGCAGCCACCAGTGTCAGCCAGTCAGTCGGTCGCACGTCCAATACAAAATGCAAACCCCACACAGTGAGAGACTTGCCTTTTGCCTTCGTTGTCGTAGATGAAGATGTGTGTGGTGTCGGTTGTGCCTGCACCAACAACAACAACAACAACAACAACAAGCTGCCATAAGCCAATAAAGCTGGAACCAGACCTGAAAAAGGATGAGCGGAGAAACAAAAAGAAAGCGCAGAGCTCGAAAGAATACCTTAATTACGGTTAATGGAGCGTTCGAAAACCGATGCCACAGTGTGGGGTACCTAACTCAACCGGCAGTCTCCATCCTTTTCTGCCGCAAAATAACTTAATCACATTTTGAGAAGAGACAAGACCACAAAAATCTGCGAGCCATGTTCGTAATTTTGTATATAAATGAGCTGCGGCCACCTAATGAGCCTGATTAACCATCCACGAAGGGTAGAAAGAAGGAAGGGAGAGAGGGAGAGGGGGGGGGGGGGCAGAGCGAGGCAACCACTCGGGCGGTCGCTGATATTTTTGCGGTGTTTCATTTAACTGCTTTCATGCCACAGATCGCGTCGAATGGGACGCGTCCTTTTGACCTCGAGCCTTAGAGTTTGTATCGGCGATTTTATGAGTCTTCGCCAGTTGGGACTGGGCTGGGACTGAGACGCTTTTAATTTGCATACGATGTGTCAATGATGTGGACGACAACGTCGCGTGTGGCTTTTCTGGCTGTTGTTGTTGTTGTGGCTGTTACTGGGGTAATAAAAATCAGCTTTGCCTTAAATGCCATAAACAAAACGCCTCAGCATTTTTGCTGACAGATGTCTTCATTGAAAATTATACAAGGTAGGGGAGGAGAGAAGGTTTTTGTTGTTTTTTTTTTTTTTTTGAAGATCACACAGCCTGGGATTGGGTTCAGTCTCAGGCGTCAGGTGGCTGGGCCGTGAGAAAGTTTGGCTGTTCCAACTGAAGGAATTTGGGTTTTTTATTTAAGTACTTGGGGGAAGGGGGGGATTTAGACGGAGTATAAAAGGCTAATGACGGGGAATTGATATATCATAAAATGACTAATTTTTCTGGCTATGACTATTTTGTCAACTTAATGACTATGACGCCCCCCATGAATTAATTACTATACCTTAATAAAACATCATAAAAGGAATGTATTAACCTATGTTTTATATATATAACATCACATAATAAATTTTAAAATTTATTGGTTACATTTTTGGTTCATACATAAACAAACATCGATTTTGGATATATAAAAATTAGATTTTACATTGGGCCTCAGTACACTAGATCAGATAATGGGAGTAAATCGGCTTAACCCTTAGAAATCAAATTAAAACTAAATTCGTTTTTAAGAACTTATTCGATCGGTGAATAAGTCTTGAATTTTAACCCTTTTTTAAACATTCTGACCTTGTGTGGCTCAGTTATTACACCTGAACATCTATCTGGTTTTATTTAAGCTTCTTATCCTAACATGTGTGTATTTATGCAACCTAGCTGATCTATGAAAAGCTATTGGGGGGCGATAAGTGTAGCGGTGCGACTGACCATGTACGCCTTGCAAATGATTTTATGTGAAAATCCACCAGCTCAAATTTAATAATGAATTTAGATATTTGCCAAAATGGCCTCAAGAACAGTTGAAAAAGATGTCACTTTCCTTAAATACTGACGGCGCCGTTTGACATAATGAGTTAATTTTATTCAAGAAAATATAATTATGTTGATGATATTCATATCTTTTACGCAAACTCAAAAAAAAAATAGAAAAACAACAAAGAGCGCTCTCGAGTGCCAAATACGAAATAATCAGTAACCTTAATGTTGTGTGTTTTTATACGCATATATTTATAAAAACAAAGTCTGGAAGAGACAAAGATTGATCATCATATCAAAACCCGGGCTGTTTTACGACACATCAGAAGGGCAGAAAAAACGGAGCACACAGGGATAGATATGATCTCGAACACCATGCTCAACGATGTACTTGAAGTACTCTCAGAAAAAAAATCACGAATTCCGTACTTATGCAGGGTATTTATAAGTACAAACGATCTTAAAAACTAAGTTCGGAATTTCCAAATCTGAGAACAAAATTCTGATTTCAACTTCGTTTCGGGATTATAAATTCACTTAAACTTGAAATAAAATTTTTTTGGATACTTCAATTTGATTGTTATTTACTCTTTCTTTTGTTATTTAATTAATAATTGATTGATACATGATGGAATATAAAATTACCAAAATAACGTTAAAATATTAAGAACAAAACGATCTTAATTTAATCAAGGTCATACCCAAATATTGGAGGGCATTTTTTTCTGAGTGTAGCTGTACCGAACCGCACAGTTTCCGCGCTGTTCAGGATGATGCTTAACGCTAGAGGTCCTATGCAAAAACGGCGACAGCTAGCTTCTTTACGGAGTACAAATATGGTCGCCAGCACTGGTGTTTCCATCGTACATCAAGTGCATGCGGGCTGCATTACGCGAATGATGTGCGTTTAGGAAAGTGTCCGAGGAGGCAGCATTATTCATCTCTGGACTCTACCTCGTAGAAATACTCGCACAAGAACAAGATATATCGGCACAAGGACAGAATATATCGGCATGCAGTGGAAACACGGGGAGATAGACTTTTACCTCACCTAGGTTCTCAGCGGGATGAATGTTTTTAGGCATACCTCCACAGGTTCGAGCACGAGGCGGATCCTTATTGCGATTTCTGTTTCAACAACATCCAGGATGATGCAGAACAGGCTGTGTTTCACTATAAAGGAACACTGTAGAAGAATCAGACGTAGCAGTGGCGCATAATTTCCCGCCTACCCCGCAAAGCAATAAATTGACGGTAGTACCTTGTGAAGCGTCAAGAAAGATCTTGAGGCCCACTAGGGTAGCGCTACCACAACGCCCCCGTTTCAGAAAGAACACAAACTCACCAGTCGCGACGCTAGTCCCCCGCTGCCTAGTGGATGGGTCAAAGCTTTTTTCTTCTAAAATTCCCGTGTTACTTACGGCATCGAAATTTTCGGCAGCTGTGACGCGCGTAGTATGAAGAGTATGCAAAGACTTTGTAGCGTTTAATTTCCTGCGGAGATATATAACCGTAGACGAACCGACCATTTCATATTGCCCAAAAGTTTTATTACGTTCTTAAGGGAAAACGAAAACTCTCATCTTTCTTCACAAAATTATTTTTACGCGTCAACCGAAATATCTATTTGATAAATTAAAATTGCAGCATCACAGAATAAAAAAAATTTAATAACCCACGGAAAAATTAGCAGGATCCGAGAAACATTTATATTAACGCGCTCGTTGCTGAACGAACTCACCAAAAGACAAGGAAGTAGCTGAAATTTAAAGAAAATTTATTAAGTTCCACAAGACAAAATAGATAAAAAAATAAATATATATAAAAATATTATTTAATAAAATCTAATTAATATTTATAAATTTAACATATTAAGAATGCATTTTCTTCAGCTAGTGTTAGGGCATACTAGCTTTACAAAATTGTATGGTTTTGGGACCAATGCTAATCTATAAGACTCTGTCTAATTGTATTGAAGAATAAATCTAAATCTAATTCTAAAATTCTGTTTTTTTAACCGATCGTATTGTGCTTTTCAGCTAGATAATAGGTCTAAGCTGATATATTTCAAGACACAAGGTTCTTACTTCAAAACTGTGGCTCTGACTGTTTTTATCAGTTTGTAAGAAGGAGTGGGGGTTGGGGTGGATTCTCAAAATCAGAAACAAACTCTATCTGCTTATGGTATACATCTATTTACAGTCGAAAACACATGGCTCTATCTCTTATAAGTAGTTTAGAGATCGTCGTCTACAGACATGCCAAAATCAACTCGACCAAAGACGCTGATCAAAAATATATCTACTTTATAGGATGGAAAATGTTTCATGTTGTTACATTTGTACAACTTCAACTTTAAAAACAACATCAAACACATGGCTGGGACGCTCTCGCTTGCATGGCAGCTTGCCTAGGGAAAAGTTTATAGTAAAAATTAAGTTTTTTCTAAACCCATTTCTCTGTGGTGGGAGAAGGCCAATAAAAAGTTGTAAAACTAAACTTAGTCGTGATTTATGACATGAAGCAAACTTCAAGAAGTTTTCTTAGTCGGCGTAAAATTTAGGGGAGTTCTTTCAACGAATTCTACAGAAATACATTTAAATCTCTCGCCAAGCCTACTAAGAACTCTTCATGACGTTAGCTTCATCATGTAAATCCCTTCTTACAAAATCGGTCACCTTCACCATCTATTGGCGCCAGCTTTGAAGCAAGTACCCATTAAAAAAGCATCTCAAAATTTGTTGATCGGATTTGGAATTTAACTTTCTTTTCCAAGAGAATAAGAGAATCTCGATTTGGGACCTAATAGCTCAAAGCCTTTTTCTAGAATAAAGAATTTTAAAAATGTTCTAGCTCAGATTTCAAGGTTTGGGGTCCCCCTTCTTAGTTGGAATTTTTTTTATTCAAGCAATTTGAAACATATTCTCCTAAAACTAAGAATTTTGATATATTTATAATTTATCCAATGCGCCACTTTTTCCCATTCCCGGATGCTAAATCTGTGGTACCTTACTTACGCTTAGTCATGTTTTGGCTATTTGCTCATTCCATTGGCGAATCGCAACATAACTTAATCATAACTTTTTGGGTGGCCTCCCAGAATGCCCAAAACAATGCTGAATTGTTCTGCCACACAAAAACACAAACACACAGACAGAAATACACTTTGATTTCAATCTGAAACTGGCCCAGCATAATAATATTGTATCATTGTATCTCAAGGAGTTGCCGCCGCCGACCATCGTGTGGTCGTGAAACACAGCAACAGCAGCAGCAGCAGCCTCTCAGCCCATCATCATCATCATCAATGGCAGCTTTGGGCCTACCGTACAAGAAAGGCTTTGCCTGTCTTTGGCACGCTGAAAATTTTATGACTTCATTTGCTGACCACCAAGCGAGTCTCTCCCCAAAACAAAACAAACATAATAGGCCGCTTTGCTCGTTTTTTTTTGATGGTCAGTTTAGCGTTTTTTTTGTTGTTTTTTTTTTTTTTTGTATTTGGTCTGGAGATGCAATACTTGGAATTTCATGCAGCGGCAACAATAGCACAAAGGATTCTTTGAATTTTGATTAACATTTTTGATTGGGTGGCAGCAACTACTCTAAATTAATCAGCTGGCGAAATGTTTATAAAAAACGTATTGTGACCTTGAATAACATTCTAGGATAAATTTCAATAGGCAACAGTCAAACTGGTCGAAACCAATTTTTTATTATTGATATGGGCTTCAAATAGAAGAAACAAAATTTTTCAGATTTTTCTGTGTTGAAAATTATTTTTAAAGAATTTTCTAAATTTCCCTTTTTTCATTAAGGACCTTTTTTGTCTGTGGTTTAAAATATTAAATATTTTAAATATAAATTATCAAATCGTGTGGGAAATTCAAAAGAGGCCAAAATGCGACTTTCTTTCTCTTTGTAACCCCCCTCTCCAATCTTTCTCCCACCACTCACTACCTTCCTGGACAGTCACCCCATCCTCAAACACGTATCGTTATCTGTAATTTATGCACTTGTACTTTGAATCACTTGTTTGCTCTCGTTCCACGTTCTCCACGTCTCTGCTCCTGTTCCTCCCATATACATCCTCATACATCTTCAACTGCTCCTGTCACAGTTGCTTTGTTCTTGTTGTTATTGTCACACACATAGACAACGATTAAGGCAATGCGATTTTGATCTTATCAACAGCAGCAACAGCAACCACAACAAAACCAAACCAAACAGGGACACACACGCAGTCCACTGTGCCAGCTGAAGAAGAAGGGTGAATCTGAGGAGGAAAAAAAGGGGAAAAGTGAACAAGTCACAAGTCTCTCCGAGTGCGTGCGTAGAACAGCTTCATAAATGTAAATTAGATCTCGTTTAGCATTGACTATGGCCTCGTAAATAAATGCCAAATGACATCATTATCATCATTGTGGTACCCAAGGCACAGTGGTACCAAAATAGGAAAAAAGGATAAAACAAAATACTAAAATTAATTTACAAAATTAATGCTCTTTTCAACTGCATTATGCCCGCCCCACAGTAGGCTCTGCTTTTTTTCAATAGTTAATTCGAAATCGTCTGAAATAAAGGAAAACACAAAAAACATCATTTAATTTAAGTAAACTATACTGTAGCAATGATACCCAACTATACCTCCTATATTTATGCCTCCTATCAATCTTTTAATTCTTGTGATTGATATTTGACCTATGTATATACTTAGCAGGGCTTTAAAACACTTAAAATTCAAAAGGGGTTTATGGGGTCTGATTAATGGACCGGTTTCAAATGGTCGGTCAACCTAGCTTTAAGTTCAAATCCTGGTTCTGGCTCTTTTTTTATATTTCCGAATATATTCATATTCAAAAAATGTGTTTGATTTCGAACTTTAAATTAAGAAGGAGTCGGTTGTATGGAAAAATGTATTCAAATAAAAATACTTAATAGATAAAAATTTTTTGAGCTACCAGGAGAAATGCCATTCACTTTTTATTCCACTGGGAACTCCATCAAGAGCTGATGATTTAGGTAATGATGCCACAATTTTTGTTAAATAATATTTCACAGTTATTTCATATTAATATTGTCTCCATATATCGTATCGAAATTATGCTAAATTGACTAAAAGGTAAAGAAAAAATTTTGGAAAAATTTAAGAATCCTTTTTTTGATATGAAACATCTTTAATTTCGGTACGGAAGATTTTTTGGTAGGGGTAAAATTTAATTTTTAATTAGCGCATAACGCGTAACGCATAACGCTCACACGAACACAACACATACTCCAAGCAATCACCTGGCATTTCAATTAAACTTAGTAGTAGTATGTTTTAGACCACCTGACTTTTTCAACATTGTATTCCAACACTGTTTACAAAAACTGTTTTTTTAACATAGTTTTCCAATACTTTTTTCTAAATGAATCTTGTAGGGAGGTCATAAGTATGAAGACGTCTTCTCAAAATACCGGAACTTCTCCTTCGTCTTCTTAAAAATCGTCCAACACTGTTTTTCTACATTGTTTTACAACACTGTTTATCAACATTATTTACCAACATTGTTTTCAACATTGTGTTTTAACATTGTTTTCAAACACTGTTTTCCAACAATATTTTTTAACATTGATTTCCAACACTATTTTCCAACACTGTATTCCAACACTTTTTTTGAACTTTGTTTTCCACTACTGTTTTCCAACACCATTTTACAAAACTGTTTTCCAACACCATTTTACAACACATTCAACATTGTTTTCTAACACTGTTTTCCAACTCTCTTTTCCAAGCAACCGCCTGGCCAACCGTGGCAATTTTACGGTATATACAGACCTTTTCCGGTTTTCACTTTCGACAAAAATTTGTTGAATTCGAATGTGGTACTTGTGTTGTCGTGTAAAATTGATTAAGTTAATTATCTTGATGCATTTAAAGTCGAGTTTGTTGCTTAAGAAAGTAATTTAAAATTTAAGATTGGTACCGATTAACTTGATCGTTTATAAGAAAAGTGATCATGTACCACATTCGAATTCACTTTAGTGAAAACCGGAACAGGTCGGATAAACACTTTACAATAAACATGTTTCCACACTCACACTTTTTTTTAACCGAACTCTATTAGGCATTTTTGTGCTCCGGTTCGGGTTCAGGTTCGGGCTGAAAAAAAAATAAAGCTCCGGATCAGGTTCGGTTCGGACCTGCGTAAAACCCAGAAGACTTCGACTCCTGATCGGTTCTGCTCCGAACCCTTATACAATGTACATATCTTACATATATATTCAAAATTTATGGTTTCGCAATATGTTTTAAAATTGTGCCCAGCTTCTGTGTTTTTTGTCCGATCTTATTGTGATTTTTGAAATTTACTTTTGTATGTTTATTGTAAAACTTATAATGAATGAATGATCTTTACAAAAATTGAACTGTACGTATGTTCGTGTTGATAAGAAAAGACTCATAGCCTATGTCCCAGTTCTGTAAATTGGTTCGAAAGTGATTGAGAAATAATTTAAGTTATGAACTTGAAATTCGATTTCAAAATCGCTTTGAAACCAAAAGTGGTTCAAAGCTTTATTTCATTATATATTTGGGCTATATAATTTGGTGTGTATGATATTAATCTGTAAAATATTCCGAACTAGTTTAAACCGATTCAAAATCGTTTTAAAGCCATATCTCAATAAGTATTTAAGCTATAAAAGAAAAATGTGTTGTAGAGGTTAGTAATGTGGAGTTAAATATTTTCCAGGGTCAAAAAGGATTCCAAACCGGTTCAAAAGTAGAATCCGACCCAAACTATATCAGAACTGGCTTAAAATGATTTATAAACTTCCTCATAACGGTATGGAAAATATTTTTAACATTTTGTATAATTTAGAAGAGAGATTTGTATAAGAAAAATATCAGTTACATATATTTCCACCACATATCACACCACAGTGCCGGTGGTTGGTTTCCTGCTCCCGTTTCGATTGTCCATGCGAGTGTGTCTGTGTGTGTGTGTCTGTGTGTGTTGCTCGTTATCTTTTGTTTTATATGCTACCTTTGATGTTGTCGATGGCGCTGCCTGATAGGATGCTGAAGGATGGAAGGAGACTTTGGCCAGCTTATCAGCTACCAGCGATCACCTTTGCCTGGTGATAATGACTTGTAAGTACAAAATGGCTTGTCAGCATTGTTGGGCTCATCTGCGGATGTTGTTGCCAGTCTTTTGGCAATTCTTTTGCCGTGTTCACTGTGCGAGTTTGCCTGCGCATCGCTTCAATTAATTTCGTTTGGTTTAATTTGCGTTGTTGTTGCTGGCAGAGCCTTACAAGCAAATCGTGCTCCACGGCGTCCGTTTGTCTATGCCAACAGAGCTTCATTATTTTTCTTCTTTTTTTTTTTTTGTGTTGCTCGCTCAACAACATCATGAAAAATGCATTTTCAATGAGAATGGCAGGACAAGCAGCGCGAGGTAGACTATCTGTCTCTTCAGCCTCGAACTCACTTAAAATTCTTGAACCTTGTATTGGTGGCCTGCCGTGGAATAGGAGGCGGAGGTGGAGAAGGCGGATTGGAGAACTGTGTGTGTGTGTGTGTGTGTTGCTGCTGTGCACTTAACCCAACCCAACGGCTGCAAAACTTTTGTCAAGTATTGTAAAATTGTTTTGGCAGGCGGCGCTTGTGGGCATAAAAACAAAAGACTTGCAGATGGCAATGAGTAAAGTATTCAACAGGATGCTAGAAAATGACCAGGAATGGGCACTAGGCAACAAAAGAAAGGGATTGCCAAATGGAAAAAATGTGAGAAGCGAATTATACAAAATAATCCAGAAAAATTTTCAGGAAAACAAAATAATTTCAATATTTATTTTGATTAAAGGAAAGGAACCGTAGCAATAAAGAAGGACCAGAAGGATCCAGAATTATTAGTATTCTAAAAGGATTTAACCAACTCCACTATTTTCTCCCTAATAAAGTCTCATGAAGCACGAAGTTCATCAAACGATCAAATCGAAAATCTAAATTTAATCTTAAACTCTTGTGGTTCACTGTGCTAAGAGTTAACACTTCTCAGAATTCACAGCAGTAAGCATATGAACTAATGCACTTAATAAACACATGTGACCAAAAAGACATTGAAATTAGTTATAAACCCAATAGCTGACAAGCCCATCGCTGTAACTCCTAGTATGTATGAATATTTTGATCAATAAATTTCCCAATGTAGATTTTTTATAGTTTTTAAACACAAAATTGAATTATTATTATAGTTGTCCATTTACAAGATTAGAAAAACTGTATTCAAAATAATTTTAACTTTTGACCTCAGCAGTTCACAAATTGTTTATGTAGGACAAAGAGTTAAGAACTTGTTTTGGTTAAAATTTCTCCACCGCCTTCCCTATTACATGAACTGCTCCCTTAAAATCAATCCAATCAAATCTGTGTTTGAATGAAAGGCAATAACAATACAGCAGAAGTCATAAGTCTCCTAAAATCAACATTAATTCTAAACAATCAACCAAGCAATTGCCAGGGGGAAAATGTAGATTCAGATTCCGATGACGAGTCTGTTAGCGATGAAGAAAAACATTTGTTTTAGAAAATGCAGAGTCTAAAGAAATTTTTAAATTCTTCATTAATAAATTCTCTCTCCCCCAAAAATTACTTTTAAAGATATTCTTCCCAATGCTACCTTTAAAACAAAAAAAATGTATATTCTTATTTTGGCTACTATGGAGAGGAAGGTTGGGTATGGTCTAATCGTACTTATAATTTGTTGTGTTAATTTTGTACAACCCTGAACACGACTCAAAATATATGTATTGCAGTTAAACTAAAAAATATCGGTGTTTTTAAATACACTACAAAAATAAATTTTTGGCACCAAATTTTTATCGGAATTAGGACAATTCGAAAACGTGTATTCAAAAATTAATATAAATAATATATGTATATATATAAAATAAAATCGCAGAATTGTTTGGAATATTTTATTTCTAAGCTAAGGAATAGTACTTTACGATTTTATCAAGGTTGCCCACATCACATTCCTTAAAATAGTAAAAATATAAATTTTTAGCAACTTAAGGCTCAAATTACCAAAACCCTGACGCGATGGAGCATTTTGACAAACAGAAAGATATCTAAAAATACCAACACTCTTTGTATAAACTAAAAAAAGTTTAGTTTTGTTACATATATATTATTTTTGTTATATATATTTTAAAACATATTGGCCCGCAGCAGAAGACCTTGCTCCCTGATCAATGTATATATTTCTTCGTAATCTCTTTCTTCTTTTGTGTTTAATATGATATTTACATGAGGCTTTTCCAATGTCAAGACCCCCTAAAAGAATGCTTAATAATTAGAACAGTTTTATTAAGCTGATCAGTGATCAAGTGAACGCGCCCATTGACTTACAGAGAGCAGAATGGTCGTGTTCAGCAGAAAGATGGAGTGGCACGTATCAGAAAAAAAATTATAGATCAAAAGTTTCTGCTGAACGAATTGCTACATTTTAGGAAAACGCCTTTAGAAGAAAATCAAGACTCAGAACGTCGAATTTTTTTAATGGCGGCGCAGACTCTCTGTATCACTTAAGAAATTGCATATAAGTAGTCAAAGTTAGGTTTAATTATATTATATAATTTATAATAATTATTTACAGCCGATTGAAATGCTCATATATGCAATCAGTGTACAAAACAGGCCTATCATTATCAATAACAAGCCTATCGATATACATATACAGCTGCTGGTATCAGAGTCACGTCAAAGGAGGGCACTATTTCTTTGATACATGCTCCTCTATCAAGATACCTCAAATTGACTTTCATGGTACTCAGGTAATCAGTGGGTTTACCTTTTTTGGTTTTTTATTTCTTCAAACAGCCTGTATAGGCGACCAGCCTCCTATCTAGTGTTTTGTATGCCTTTTTAAATTAAGTTGCTATAAAAATATTAAATATTATTAAATATCCTTAAGGCCTTCTAAAACTTGGTAATAAGGTTTAACAATCCTTGGAATAGCCCAAAACGTACTTTATTTATCCCGAAACGGTCTAAAATCAAGTATTTCGGGATTGAAAAAATCATACTTGAACCTAGTATTATGTACTTGTATCAAGTATTTTCGTACTTGGCATACTATTGACACCGTTTGTACTTGATTTAAGTACAAAGTTCTCCTTTTTTTCTGAGTGTTGTAGGATTGAAATGCGACTCCCACAGATACACCTATTAGGACCGTTTCCGGTGCGCTCCTAATAGGAGTGAAACAGGACTTCCCTGCAACATCTCTTAGGAGTGTTTATGGAGCGCTCTAGTAGGGGGTGAAACAGGACACCCAGACAGAAATTAAATATTTATAAATAAGACCATGAAGATAAATTAAATTAAATTCAATTTTTTAACCGAACCTTATTTAAAACCAAGGTTTCGAATTAGATTCAGGTTCGGGAGCCTATTAATTAAGAAAGTTAATTTCAAGTAACTACGACTTTGTTATTGATATTTTGGTATTTACAAAATTATGTTGCTATTTTTTTTTAAGTTTTCAGATTTTTAGAATTTGTTTGTAGTTTTAGTCATTTTGATAGAATGTTGGTAGTTCCATATCGTACCGAAATTAATAATGTTTCACAACAATAAATAATACATAACCCTCACCCTTTCTGTCCGCACTTTTTGTTGCCCAGTGTATATGGCCATGCTTAAGTTAATGGCCTCACTATGCTGAACATGGTCAAGAGTCAGTCCAAAGCCCGCCTGTAACTTTGCTGCAACTCAGTCTTTTACATTTGATCTGGGGGTGCGTGCGTATGTTTTTTTTTTCCTAGGAAAAACGTCGCCCACATAATTTTCAATTTTGAGTTAGTGGCTTTTGACCACCGGATGTTGATGATTGCCGTCGAGGGGGTCAAAGTGCACTCAAGTGCGGCACGGCAGTGCAAGGTGCACACACACACACACAGACCCTTTGGACAGCTGGCGCAACAAACAAATTTTCAGGCAATTAGTAAAAATGTTTCAATTTACAAAACATTCAAATGATAAGCGGGAAATTAGTAAATAAAGACATCAAAGCGCATAGGCGGAGGCCAGGGGAGGGTTGACCCAAAAGAAGCCGGCGCTAATGGCGCTAGAGAAGAGGAGAAGGTATGGGCAGGGAAGGGAAGGGAGCACAGATGCATACACAACAGGTGATTAATTATAAACACTGACAAAACATAAAAATACAAAATTAACCACGTACACAAATAAAGAAAGCAAAAGAGCAGCAACAGCAGCAGCAGAAGGGAAAGGTCAAATGGCAGTTTGAGAACATTTTTATGAGTGCTGGAGAACAACAATTTTATACCTTCATTTCTCAATGTGTGCGGTGTGTGTGTGTGCCCATTAATCGCAAGTTAATTGCCTACAAAGCGGTCAGCTAATTGCCGATAGATGTCGAGGATTTTTGAGTTGGGCAACAGATCTTAGGGGTGGAGGCCGTTCAACCTTACAGAAATAAGATGCGACAGTTGGTAGTGCGATAAAGGGCCATTCTATGGAATTTATCCATTCTCCCGTTTTGCATTAAGAGATGTGTAATATTCCATTTCGCCTAGGAGCTTAAACTGATTAGTGATTCTAGACAAGTTTTTTCACGCTGAACCCGAATCTGTTCTCCGACATTCGATATCTAATATGGATTTTAAATGTGACATAAAAATAATGAAAATTGATATTTTGTCCTTTTTTGCCACATGTATATTTTCTTTATTTTGTATTAAATGTTTTAATAAAATCCTTATCAAAATTATAAGATACTTTGTTTTTTTTTTCAATTATTTTTCAAGTTAAAGTATTTAGAATTATTCATAATTTTGGCATCAAAAATCAAAAAAATATTGCAACAAAAAAAATATTAATAATAATAATAATAAAAATATAAAAGTTTATGTGTTTTTTTAACAAAGTCACAAAAATTGGTATTTTCGACCTTATCAAAATTGTAAGACACTTTTGCTTTTAGAACTCAAAAAGAAATTTTGGCAATCTGCCAACATCAAAAATATAATAATTTTCAATCGGAATAAAATCCGGTGAGCAAGCCTGTTATTAACGCCTTTGTTTGTCGACTTTTGCGAATTCGTACGTTATCCGACATGAAAACATAGGGCTTTACCTATTTTCACCTAGAAATGGCAGCAGACTATTTCCTAGTACTCGTATGTAGTCAGTACTGTTCATCCTTGGGCTGGTAAATCCGATCTGAACTTGTTAAATGCACCCCATATCAAGACTGAACCTCCTCGGAATTGACATTTTTTGCCTTACTATTGCGGAGAGTTTGGAACAGAATGCTTTCGAATGGGTTGCCTATTTAACAATGCGTCTTTTGTCGCGTTCACTCAGGACTGCTTTTCTTCCCGAAATGCGTTTTTTGGCATAATTTTTTTTTTTTTTTTGTAAGGATTCTTTAAAAAATTGGCGATAACAGTAGGACTGGGTCCAATTTTTCTTGATATTTGGCTCTCATTCAATCCGAACTTCGAAAAAGCAAGAATTGAAGAAAAGTCTCGTTCCAAAGCAAAGTTGAGCGAGATATTTCATTAATTTATAATTTTCTAAATTTTTTTAGATTTTAAATTTGATTTGGATAAAAAAAGACAATGAGCTGTAACTCGATAGCCCGCGCAATTACTTGTTTTATAATTCAGGTTAGTAAAACACCCCATTTCGATTTATATATTTTCTACCCGAGCTTACAAACGAATTTTATCAGATCGGCTCACAATAGCTGTTTTAAGAAATCTGATACTTTTTTTCTATAATGTGTCCATTTTTTTTTCCCCTTGGGGCGAGCTTCCGAAATATTACAGAAAGTTGTAATATGCGGCTGGAGAGGACGCAAAGTTCTGATTTTAACAGGTTCTTCTCCGAATATTATGGACTTTCTTGAAACCACTGATATATATTTTCTACCTGCTCGTACCTTCTTGGTAGAATTTACTGATGAGCTTGGGAATCTCAATAAAAGTTTATCAAAGTTAAAAGAATTTAATTTAAATAAATACATTAATTTAATACATTTAATACATTGAGTACGATCCGCAGTCTGTAGGATAATCAGGAATATGGCGCTATTGGTGTGAATTAGAGGTGGAGAACTATCGATGGCACTATCGGGACTATCGATGGTTGGGCGCTATCGAGCCGCCATCGATAGTATCCATGCACTATCGATAGTTTTAGATAGTATTTTTGCAAGTTAACATATCACTACACTCAGAAAAAAACGGCTGCCAGCGTTCTAGAACGAACGGGATTGAATTTATACCGTTTCGTACTTAAAATTTCAAGTATAATTCGTACTTGATTGTACTTAAAGTAAGTACGAATCAGACTTAAGTTAAAAATTTACCCAAAATGTTCCTAAAATGAGAACAAAATTCTTAAATCAAGTACGAAATACTTAAATCAAGAATTTTTTGTACTCAAACGGAAACGGGATATAATGAATACCGATTTGTACTTAAAATAAGTATGATTCGTTCATGGCTGTCGAGTGAGAGCGCGCACAAGCTGAGAGCAAAAGCAAATTGGCTCTCTTGGCTTCTCTCTTTGAGTTTCGTTTTGCCGTCTGGAGCAAACGTACTTGTATGTAATTTGGCGCCTAGTCTCGCAAGCGCGACGCGGTCGAGTGCGCTAAGACGCAGCCGTTCTTGTGCTTCAGTCCCGAAGTCCCGAGTTCGATTCCCAGACAAGGAAAGGTAAAGTAAGCTATTATTAATTTATAATTTATTATATGTTTCAGAGAAAAGAAGACTTGTTGATAATAAGTCAAATTAAATGAATTAATCTTAGTGTTGCTTATAAGCCGACTTGTAGCTTTATCCGCTAATCTCTAAAAAGGTTGTACTACTAATTATGCTTTGCATGTATGAGCCGTTTGTGTAATCGAGTAATTAGCTTAGAATAATCTCTTTCTTTCTATCAAAAAACCTCTTTTTTAAAGTATTTAGCCCTTAGTTTGCCTTAATTAAGTATTTTTCTAAGCGTTTTCGTGTCACACTTTTTTGGCTGAATACCACGGTTGGTTGGGCGGGAGGTGGGCTGCTTGGGCGAAGCTTGGGCCACTTGACCGTACTGCGTATAGTAAAAGAAAGACCTCTATTTTGGACCGTACGTTAAAAAATACGGATTTCAGAATAATTTAAATGAAAGCATTAGATTTTCTTAAAAATGATATGGTATATTATCTAATCGGAACCCACAACCCAATAGTAATGATAAAGTTGAAACCAAAAGTGAAGGAAACAATTTTTTAAGTTCTTTTTTTAATAAATTATTTACAATTTTTGCGTTTTTAATCATTAGCGTTTGAATAAACATACTATCGAAAACTATCGTGGACTATCGATGGTTTTCAAAAAACTATCGTTGACTATCGATAGTTCTCCACCTCTAGTGTGAATGCGCGAATGGCAACAGGGACTATCAACAAATACCGAAAATCCGCGGTAAAAAAATTTTCATTATCGTTTTAATTAATTTCAACCACCTTTCACAACTTCAAAAATTCTGCAAGTATTAAAAAAAATTTATCTTGCAATGACAATTAACCGTGTTCAATATAAGAGTGGTACCCCAACTAAAAGTCTTCAATAATTGAATTTTAAAATTTCGCGTAATTTTCTAATTGCGGATTACATTTTAGAAATTCAAGAAATTTTCTAGGATTGACATGCCAGCTATGGACATTTTAGAAATTCGAAAAATTTTTGAATGGGTAGTGTTGAAAATGCTTGCAATGGACATAAAAGTTATTAAAAATTCAGTGTTGGTACCTAGAAGTATAAAAAAAATCGTTAAATTACTTTCTGATGAAGTACTTTGACACTGCATACTTGAAAGATGGATAGGATTGGGGGTCGATACGCCTAGTAAACCCGGCTATGCCCTTCAAAGACTTTACTAGTCGCATTTTTTGTTGCATACTTAGTTGGCGTGGCCCTCTATTTAATTTTTTCCCATTTTTGTCTTGAGCTTGTCAGCTTTTAAAAGACTGACAAACACAAACTAAATGATGGAGCTTGCTCAAAATGTAACATTGTTCTATTAACAGATGAAAGTTGACAGAAGCAATGTTGCATTTAAAGTTTTAAGGCGGGAAACTAATGTTTGACATTAAACTGCCCAAGAACTTAAAGTATGGATAATACTAATGTCAAGAACTTATGTTCTTATTTAGTAATTCAAGAATATTTCAAACTTAATTTAAATACACTCAAAATACAAATTTTAAATACATTCCCGTTTAATCTTTGACAACCAATATTTTTTCTAAGTGTACTTACACACACTCAGCTCAACTTTATTATGCACGAAAATGAAACGAAACAAGAAATCGAGGCAAACTAAAATTGCCGATGCCCAATGACTGAGACGACTGGCCTTTTTGTTTCCCAAGGCAAGGACTGAGACTGGACTGGAGTTGGTAGAATATACGTATCTTCTAGCGTTGTGGCCAGACAAAGCGGTGCGTGTGCAATTGCCAACTCCAGCCAAAGCAGCGTCAGCATTGGAGGGCCCACCGACTGGTGGAGCAGGAGGAGGAGGAGGAGGCATAAATTGCGCATAAAACATGGAAAATGAAGCGATAAACTTGAGATACGCGATCGTAAAGCAAAGACAGCGTCTTGCAGGCAAGCCAGGTGAAGGTGAAGATGAAGGAGACGGTGCTGGGCAAAAGACGAAGGAGTGGTCTGTGTGTATTTGTTTATGTTTGATGAAGCTGTTTGGCTGCTGTTTCTTGGTGGCCAAAAACGTAGGCCCCAGGCCAGGATAATGCAGACCCAGAAACCAAGAAGTTCCTCTCCCTCTCTCTCGGTCTCTCTGTTACATTTTTTTCCTTTTTTGCATTTTTAATGATCATTTTGCCTTTCACATTTAGTCGGTGGGGTGGAGCATTGGGGGCGTGGCCAGTCCATTTGATGCGTCACGCAATTTTTTTAAATCAATTTTGTTGTTTTTTTTTATGGCCGCAGGAAATGGCCAACAGCCATGAAGCATCATCTTTTATTATACATAATACTTTTTTGTGTATTTGTTAGCAAGTTTTTTTTTTTTTTTTTTTTTTGAGAGAGTTAACAAGCCGCTAACAAAGGCAAACAAGCCTGCTCCTGGATGATCCATCGGTTTTGCGCTTTTATGGTCGGCCAATATTTGACCCGTTTTTTTCGGCTCGTTTCTTTTTATTTTATTTTTTTTTTTTTTATGGGTGCTGTATTATTATTTGGTTGATTAATTAACATGCCACTCGGTGGACCACCAAAGGTGGCGGCGGCAACAACAACGGCAACAGCTTGGTAGCAACAGATCTCAAACAAAATGCTAACAAGGATAACACACAAGAGCTGCTGAGGCAGCATAGACAAACAAATGTTAGTTGAAGAAACGTGGAGAGGGGCAGTTAAATTTCTTATGTGCCGCAAAATGGATACAGCTTAAACATTTCCTATCAATTTTTTACTTATGTGCCTTCTACAATTTTTCAAATGTTTTTACTTAGTAATTACTTTCGATAGCAGAGGTACTTGAAGAAATAAACTTTTTGGTTAATACCTTGGTCGAGTTAATATTGAGATATATGAGATTTTTATCATTTTGGTAATCTTTTTCGTTGATTAGAGATGTTAACTTTACCATTCCGTCATCGATTAAAGGACACCACACAAAATTTCAGACTGATACATCGCCTGGTTTCCGTTTTGGCGGGCTTTTCGAAAAAGAAAATTCGATTCCGTCCCGAAGTCCGAACCTATATAAATTTTCAATTTATTCTTTTCCAAAAAAAAATTTTTCGATTTAATCCCGAACTGATCCCCACCTTAAACATTAAGTACAATCCCGTTACGATACCGACCTCAATTATTTTGGGTTCCGCCAGATTTCTGTCTCACCTTAAAATTTTGATGAATTTTTTGTACAAAATTAAAATTAAAGTGATCTTTCCGATAGGATATACAAAGGATCAGGGAATTAAGACTGATTTGGATTAGTGGTTCATAGAGGTTTTATATAACCGGTTCGGTTTATAGCAAGATTTTTGGTGCAGTCGTCTCTTCATGCATGATTTGGTAGAACCGGTAGGGAATTCCAAGCAACGCAAAGCTGGAGAAGCAAACAAAGCTTAAGAATGCGAGTGTGTTCAAGTAAGTCATGCATACACAGAAAAAAAGATCAAATATCAATTTAATCTTGGCTGCATAGTTTTTTTTATACACTTGAAAAGTGTATATCATTTCTGAAGTTTTAACGATTTTCAAACTTTTCTTGTCGGACGAAAGTTATCGGCGTCGTGGTCCGTCTGTTCCGTGTCCCTCTGTCCGTCTGTTTCTACGCGAACTAGCCCCAGGTTATCGAGCTGAAATTGTCACAAGTCTTCTTTTACTGCACGCAACATAGGAAGCTTTTTCAAAAACGATCGGCGGAAAATATGTTTTAGTGAGAAAACTTTTAGTCCCATCGTAGCGTCACCTATCTTGCAAAATCGGATCACTAAAGCTGCATGGATGATCGGTCTAAGAACTAGTCTAAGTAGAAAATCTTTTTTACCTTTCTTCCACCTGGTACGGAGGTCGTCGCTTTCTTCTTTTTTTCATCGTACTTCTCTTTTTTTGTTTTAACCCCGGTAAATAACCTCACGGGTTAAACGTTACTTTTACTTTTCTCACTTTTTTTTCTTTTTTGTCACTTACTCTATTTTTTTTTCTTTCTATCTTGATAATATAAGGGGACTTTATGACTTGCACCGAAAAATATAAAGCCTCGCGCTGGTGCACTGGTGTTGAGACGTCTTCCTTCACAGTTCCCGCGATCCCAGACATTGTACCAAAAATGTTTAAAAATCTTCCACTTTCCAAACGGCTATGGGCTTAATTAAAGTAATATGTAATACATAATCATTAAAACTCGGCGGGATTATAACTTTATAAATAATATATGTGCCCAGCCATCTTATTTATTTTTATTAAAAAATCCCCCCTTTAACTATCATTTTGATATGATCGAAAATACAGTTTGAATTCGAACAGCACTCACGACTTATCGGCTTTTTTTTTATAGAAAAATCATATTGACCCCCAACATATCATTTAAACCAAAAGCCCTACCACAAATGTCTGTAATCTATGGATCAGTATATACTAGAGATGGTCGCGAGACGGGATTGCCGCGGAACCCGAATTCAAATGCTTCCTCCGGCAGGCCAGAAATATTTTTAAATCTTTGGGACTTCACAAGATAAATTTAATTTTACTAAATAAAAATTGCACATCATATTTCCTACTGAAAATATGTCTCTTAAGATTCGGAATATAATTTTAAAGAGTTTTTTCCAAAAGTTTCCCCATATTTTGCCATTACATTATTTGTTTTCGAGGTTTTTGGCTTAAAAAAAAAATTTAATAACATTTTTTCAAAAAATTAAGACATCAAAATATGTATAAAGTATGGTGTTTCGATCGGATTATTGTAATGATCATAAAAATACATTAAATAACCGTCAAACTTGCTTTCGATGGTTAAAATCTGTGGTTAAAAATGCTAAAAAAAAAATGTTATTTCAGGCCAACGTTAAAATTACTTTAACTTTGTTGTCTATCCATTGATTTAAACTAATGATAGCTTGTTTGACGCCTTATTAATGTATTTAAGGACTCAAAAAAATTAATTGCTTTGATATTTTTTAAAATTTTTTCACCGAATTTTTTAATTCAAAACTAAATATTTGCAAAAAAAATCTTTTCAATGTTTTAAGCTAGGTGACTCAAAAACGATTACTTTTAAGTATAAAGTGCGTATGACTTATTTTTAGGCCTATTTATAACTTTATATCTTATTCTTCTTTTCCTCAATCCCGTATGTGACATGGGCATCAAAATGAGGACGTAGCCGATTGTACTTGTATGATCGGCTCAAGCAGCTCACAAACTTCCGAGTCTATAGGATACGATACCCCCCAAAACCCTATTACGATTTTTTGTGTATATCTTATTACAATCGGTTAAGTTATCTGGAAGCTCCAGTCCAAAGTCTATAAAATAATATTCTTAAGCTTTTTGGAAAAAACAAATTGGCAAAGAAAAATTGAACGAATTCCAGACTAAAAGACTATAAATATAGCCAAAAAGAATATATAAATAATTCGCTTGATCTGGCGGGAAAACGGCTAAATTGCCAACAAACTGTAACGAAACAATTTCCAAAGGTACTTTCAAATTTTGAAAATCCGGCAAATTTGAGGAAATCGTATACAAACTCTGTTTTGGTTTTTCATGTCCATGACAAGAATCCATTTTCTCTTTCTAAATTTCAAAAATTTTGAAATTACGCTGAGTTGTGAAATATGCTTTCGCTTCGGCTAATCGGCCAGTATTTAAAAAAAAAACTTTAAATGCCTCTACTTTGGATTTCGAAACAGAGAAGCTTTTAGAGAAGTAAAAAGGAATGAACAATAATAAATTCCGTCAATGATGTTATGAATTTTTTCGAAAATTGTCCAAATTTTTCGAAAGGCCTTAAAAACGAATACGAGCGTTTTCAACACAGAAGTTTGTTGCTTGTAATCTAAGAGCTAGACAAATATCATCAGGAAGATTAATGACTAACTTAAACTTTGTTGGGTTAAGTTAGATCAGAGTGGTTGTTCTCGTTTCTGCCATAAGCATTTGGCCATTTGGCCAAGCATTAGTAGATCCGAGATGTTTTTGTCTCCGTTGGATTGTGGCAGAAACAGACGAAGTGGGAGACGGAATCTTTCTTTTCCTTGTCCCGTCGTCGCGACCAGCCAGTACCCTGTTATGCGCTTTGCGCATTGATTAGGCCATGTCTTGCCATTTCTGGTTTGCTTTAAGCTCGAAGATATTTCGTAAAACGAACATGCACGTTACCATAGGAATACCTGAATGTTCTGCTTTCTGCCCATCGATGCCCATCGGTGGTCTGGCAAATTTTGGACTTCTCTGAGATCTCTGGAAAGATTTGTTGCAATCGTTTACTTAAATCGAATTGCAGGATATCAAGTCAAGCTACTTAATTGCAGCCTGGCTGTAAGATAAAATGATAATTGTACTTAAGATCTGTATTGAGTGCTTCCTTATTTGCGACTTTAACTAAGCAAGTGTTAAAAACGACTACTCTATTTTTAATGAAACCATTTCAATCTTTTAAAAATGTCGAAAAAAACTATTCTTTTTTGGTTATGTGAACTAAGGTTCGAACCAAAACCTGGGCCTCATCTAAAATTATGGAGGTTTGCAGCGTTGTTTTGTTGAACCTTTTTTGTGATTTAAGCAGTCCTTTTTGTGATTTTTCTGCCTCTTCAACACATTCACCCTGACCTACTAGGATTTCATTTTATCTGAAAATATGCAAAATTTGCTGTCTTTTTATATGTTAAGTATAAAATTATATGTAATATCGCTTCAAGCATCAGATGACCCACAAAAAATCAAAAAGGAAAGATCTGTCCCACTTAGTTTTAAGTGCGTTCAATTGGGACTTACACATATGTACCTATATTTATAAATAAGTAACAATAAACACAAAAAAAATTGGTGTTTTTTTATATGCTGTACTGCCTTCAGTTGGGACTCCATTGCCCTTCCGAAAAGTCCATGCTCCCGTGTGTCTGTGTGTGTGTGTGCTCTTAAGTCTTCCACTTCATTTTGTAGTCGGACCCTGACCGTCTGACTGGCTGGCTGGCTGTTTTGTGCTTTGCTTCTCGAATTTTGGAATTTGTTCTGCCTTGTTAAGAGTTGTTAAGATTATGATATATGTATGTACATATGTACGAGTATGTATGTATGTATGTATGCCCCAACGACCACAACGACGACAGCGGCAGCCATTATGTTTCGCAGCAGGAATGTGGGAAACGGCTGACCATTTTTTTGTAGCTCCAACTCCAGCTCCACACACACACACACACACACACAAGTGCATTTACCACATAATCGATTCATGCATGTGGCGAGTTGAGAATTTCTTTCATGTTGCGTTTTCGTTGTTAGTTTCTTCTGGGGCTGGGCTGCTCCATACGATTTTATGATTTGTTTGAGCCGCATCTCGGTTGGACCACCCGTGAAATCACTTTGGGTTCCATTCGGGTTTTTTTTTCCATCTCATTCTGTATTTCATTTTTTTTTTCTTTTTCGAGACTTTTGTTAAATTGCTCTTGTTTATGTTAACATTTAAATTGTAGCCACGGGTAGTCGTAGTTAACCCAAAACTCAACCAAATCCAACCGAAAACCAATATTTAAACTTTGCCGCTCCATGAATAATCATCGTCGTCGTCGTCGTCTTCGTCATCATTCTCGGTGTGGGCTGTCATCGGGGCCATCAATTCTGATTTACGAAAAGTGTTAATTAGACTGCGTTTTTTTTATATGCCTTTATTTATTTTAATTTTTATTTGTTGGTGGTGCTATTTTTGGTTATGCTTGCTTATGAAATTTGGAAGTGCCCTTAAGTGTTAAGACTTGATTGAGAAATATTTTAATGGAAAGTTATTTATGAAAGAGATTTTTACAATTCTTCAATTAAAATATTTAAGATTTAAAACAAACATTTTTATTTCTCTTCTCTTTGTTTAAAACATTATCAAAATAAATAAAAAAAATCATTTTAATATTAATACATTAAGTCCTGCGAAGCCATTAATAAAGAAGCTTGGATTTGTAAAATTAAACAAAAAATTTAAAAATATTGGAAAGCTGTTTCTTTAATTAATATAAGCAAAGGTTTTCCTGATTTTCTAACAAATGATTAATTTTCACTTGAAAACTGTTGGGATGGATTTATTAAGAATCAATTAATATTCCTCGATTAACAAGTATAAAAATGTTACAATTAAAAAATAAAATAGCTTTATTTCCTAAGACCAATTTTTAGATCAATCGATCAAATTTGACAGAATTATGTGGATGCAAATGGATGAATTACTTTATACCAAGTTTAGAGATGTTTCCAAAAAGTTTTTCGCACAAGAGCTTTGCTTATTGCTGGCAATCTACGTGATATATCACCCTCATAAAAATAGTGGTACGTATTTCGATAAGGTTTAACAATATTATTCAATATAACGAGCGGCCTATTTTAAAAGAACCTCCTGGATTTCGTTCGTTACATAATTTAAACTTGCTAAATATCTTGAACGGCAATTTATCTGCTTGAAGAGCAGAAAAAGTTGTGTTTGCAAATTAAATTGGTTGCAAAAAGAAAACACCTAACTTGCGATTTAAAAATGCTAATAAATGACAAGCCAACAGAGTTTTTAAATGTTTTTTAACATTAGAGGGTACTAATTTGGTTAAATTTTAAGTTGGTATTGGTTGGGAGCACCTAAGCTTTTGATAAAGCAATTTTAGGGTCATTTGAAAATCAAACTTTTTTGAGCAACAAAATTTTTGATCAAAGTAGGTGAACATTTGTGGTGATATTGGGACTTAAGATGGTCGTAGAAAAATTTTCTTTACACATTCTTAAAGGTAAACATGTATCCTAATTTATCTATATTTTGTCGATTGAGTTGGCGCAACTTTAAAAATTAACTCCTGGCAGACCTTTCTTTAAAAATGCCCATTAGGGGATTTGTTTATATAATCTCCTGTATGATTTTTCGATAACCCTGTATGGTCAAAAAATCAGAGTTTTACGATTCTATTTTGAGGTGGCGCACGAGCGGTTTTGTTTGATATTTTTGGCCAAAAATTAACTTTTTTAAAACTGAAAAAAAGTTTAAAGAAAAGAACATTGTTATTATAATAAAATCTCAACAATAGATTGATCTATTAAATTAAAGCTTTTGAGTCAAGCTCTTGAATATTCGAAATACAAATCTTAAATTTTTTAACCAAAACTTAATTCAGGAAATTCCTCGCTTTAAGTTTTTTTAATGTATGTTTAGTTATGACTTATTTTATATAACTAATATTAGTTTAGCTTAAAGGCCTCATTCCAGATGCCATATAAATTTAGTTCGGCACTATGCTTCATATAAATAGGACAGGTCATCAAAAGCATTCAGCTTTCAAAAGTGCTTCTATTCATATGAAACATTGTGCAGAATTAAATTTTTATGTCATCTGGAAAGAGGCCTGTATCTGAAAAAAATATTCCGATCAAATAACCTTTTCCAAGAAATAAAAATAAAAACGAATTTTTCTTCATAAAACCTACGGTAAACGGAAACGGTACTGTTTTGGTTTTTTATTATTTTTTTTTTTGTATTGATTTATGATTTAAAGAAATAAATATTTTTTTACCGGTAAAATACCGGTAAAAATCAGACTTTTCAGTTTATTGATTTAAATCAAATTTCGCTCGCAAATTTAGATATATTATTTCCAATTTGAAGAAAATTTCGTTTCAATATTTAGAAAAATGTAATGTATGACAGGAATACAGAAGATTTAGGGACTGATTTTATTTTGGAAAATATTTAAGAAATATTTTTCTGCATTTTAGAAAGATTTTATATAAAATATACAGAAACGTTTAACGAAATTGTTTGTACAAAAATAAAAACGGATAGAAATCGGTATATTTTAAAAAAATATTGTTTCATGCGGCAAAGTCTTAGAATACATTTTTTTTTTCAATTTTAATACATACATTTTTTTTTGATATTGTGAGACAATCTTAATTTTGAACATTAAAAAAAATTATACTTGTACCAGTACGAACCGGTATACCGAAATAAAAATCTGGGTACCGTATCGGAACCGATAACCGAAATTACTTCAAAACCGAAATATAACCTTTAACCGATATTTTCAATTCCGGTACGTACCGGAACCGGTACCGGAACCGATATTCATTTCGGGATTAATCCCTGGTGAAGATAATATTTTTTTAATTTTCCTGTGGTACAAATTATTTTTGAAGAATAGAATTCTAGTTATAAAAAGTCTAGCTTGCAAAAATCTTAACTAATTACATGTGTTCTAGAAATCGCTTCCGTCGTAAAATATACCGCAATCGTAAGGGAATAAATAAATAGGTTAGGTAAGGTTATTTCGGCTGGCCTCGAAGAGGACCACACATGGACCGGGCTTTTGGTTATCAATTTGGTATTTAAATAGTTCATGGACACATTTCCCTAAAAGATAACGGTTTTCATTAAAAATTTGTTTTGAATCTTTAAAAATAAACACATATTTAAGTTTTTTCACTTAATTTAAAAAAAAACACAAAAAATTGGAAAAAGTTTTTTTTTCGTGGTGCCCTACCGGGAAATGTTATAACTTGAATGAATAATGACCTTAAAGCAGTGTTTGTCCACAAAAGCGATCCCAAAAAGTGAGTGTATTGGTGTGCTTTACACTGCGGCTCAGATCTACTTCATTGAACGCTGGCCAGCGACTTAAAATTGTTCGGCGTGGTAGGTATGAAAAGCCGAATGAGTTCAGTCCCCTGACGCTATGAATTACTATCTAAATATAGTAAAATATCGCTTATACACTCTTTGCATAGACATATAATTAATAGTTTTATCTATTCAAAAACAATGCTTATTTATAAAAATAAAAAAAAATTTGCCATATCTTGACAAATTATATAAAAACGCATGAATTGGCCGTCGCTTAAGTTATTGCTTTAATTTGTTGTTTTTTTATTTGGTCAGTTTTATTGAATTTTTCAGTGTTTTTTTTTTTTTTTTTTTTTATTTATATTTTTTTTTAATTTTTTTACCTTAAACTAGGAATCAAATTAATTGCTTCAGAAATATAAATGAATTATAAATTTTGGCCAAGTCGTGACCCTTCCATACCTTGAAACAATCATACAACACCGCCCCAGCTCAATTACCCGTTCTTATTTTTTTTCCTGTTCAGTTGCTCTCCATTCATAGTTGGTGCTAATTGCTAGGGTCTGTCCCCAAGTGCCGCGCATAGTTGTCGCCCCATAATTGCCGCCGTCACCAGAAGCAGCAAAAGCAACAGCAACAACAGCAACCGGCAACGACGACCATAATCAACAACATCGCCTCAACTCAATCGTTGACTGCCGCCAGTCTGTCAGCTGTCCATCACAAAGCGTTACCAAGTTGGTGTTAATGGGTGACTAGAATGCACGAGCGAGCTGTGTAGAACACGCGGCTACGCATGTTGTCCTTCGGGGATTACAAGTAATTGCCCATTGTTCAGTTTTTTTTTTTCGTTTTGCCAGGCATTTAATTTATTTTTGGATATGCTTAAAGTATATAAAGAAGAAGCCACACACCGCTCAGCAGCAATGAAATGTTAGGAGTCGCTCCTAACTAGTCGTTGTGGGCGCTTGAATCTCACTGCCCAAAGCGGAAAGCTCTTTTAGAAATTGTCGGGCATTGGTCAATGTGGAGGCACCATAAATGATGCGTCTCTGTACATTGGACGTTTGTTTCTGTTTAATAAAGTCCACCAGATTCTGATACTCAATATAATTGCCACCGCCGACCATAAAGACGACAGCATCCTGGAATGGTGCACGATTTTTGGGTAAAACATCGCCACCCTTTAACAATTTGGGATCCAAATATAAATAGTCATCGGTTTCGGCATTGCTGCGGCATTCCATCACCTGTTCGGTGATTTTGGTTACAGGAAGATTCTAAAAGAAAAAGGACTTAGTAAGGGGAAAATAAAAAGAAATCATCATGGGGTTGGGCTTACATGACGTTTCACCACCAAATTCTTGACACCTTCCATGACAAACGAACTGCCCTGGGAGACCAGTTTGGTGAACATGGATACGGTTTTGGTGCCACCACCTTCGTACTGGGTACCCTGACTGATGCCCGGCGAGCGATTCATCAAAGATTTCCAACGTTGTACATAGGCCAAGGCAGTTAAATCACAACCCGCCGCCTGTAAAGCCTCCTTAAGTCGTTCCAGTTCGGTATCCGGCAAATGCTGAGCACATATATAGTATATGATATATAAACGCAGCTTATCCTCCGATTGACCAAATTCTGCATCACGTAATAACTCCAACAAGGGTTTATCCAAAGTTTGCTTTGACATTATTTTCTCTTCAAACTCAAAATAGGAATCCAGCCGTCTCGCTTTAATATAATTGAGTATGGCGGTGGCTATTTTGGTATGCATATCAATTAGACGCTTCTTCTCCATCAGCTGAGGCAGTGAATTAACGGCATTGGTCAATCGGGTGGTGGTATCATTAACCAATGAGAAGGCTATATCCGATTCACCCTCAATGCCCATGGAGGTTTTTAAACGTTTGATTTCCTCCTCGGAATTGCGATAGGATTCCAGTTCTTCCTGGATGGCCTCAGCCACAGTGGGAAAGGGACTGCCCTTGTGTGTCATCCAAAAGCGATCATTGCGATCCAAATCACAGGCCTTGGGCTTCTTACGTGCGCCTGTGGAAAGAAAAGAAATTGAGTTTAAGTCAACTTTAGGTGTATTTATTAGAGCGAAGCTCTTTCGGCTGGGGGACTAAAACGAGAAAAATTTTGACTTTGATTTCTTTGCGACAGTTTTTTGCGGTTTTTTGATATTGTTTTGAAGAAATTAATTATCTCAATTTGTGGCGCTAGAGATATTAAGTAGATACTTTTGAAATGTTGCCAGCGAGTTCAAAATGTTGCTAAGGTCTTATAACATATAGGAAAACACGGTGGTTAAGCGAGACGAACATTGTCTTGACTGTCCTCAGAGATCGACAATAACAAAAAAATAAGGCTAACCGACTCTGGCAGAAACTTTACTCCAACTGATTTAATGTAAAATATTTATAATATAGATACCCATATACAAATTTTTAAAGGCGCTACCAAAAATTTGATATCAAATAAGTTTTTCTCAGTAGAACAAGTTTTTTAGACCGATCGTTCCTATGGCAGCTATATGCTATAGTCATCCGATTTTGATAAAATTTTTCCAAAATTATGTGAAAGCATATAAAACTAATATATACCAAGATTGGGGACGCTACGATAGAAAACAAAAAAGTTTTTCTCACTAGAACTAGTTTTTTGACCGACCGTTTCTATGGGAGCTATATAATATAGTCCTCCGATTCTGATAAATTTTTCCTGTATTATGTGAAAACATATAAAACTATCATATACCAAGATTAGTGACGCTACGATGGAAAACAAAAAAGTTTTTCTCATTAGAACGAGTTTTTAGACCGATCGTTCCTATGGCAGCTATATGCTATAGTCATCCGATTTTGATTAATTTTTCACGATTTGTGTGAAAGCATATAAAACTAATATATACCACGATTTGTAGCGCTACGATGGAAAACAAAAAAGTTTTTCTCATTAGAAGTAGTTTTTTGACCGACCGTTTATATGGCAGCTATATGCTATAGTCATCCGATTTTGATAATTTTTTTTCAGAATTGTGTGGAAACATATAAAACTGATATATACTACGATTGAAGACGCTACGATGGAAATCAAAAAAGTTTTTCTCACAAAGACTTATTTTTCGACCGATCGTTCCTATGGCAGCTATTTGATATAGTCATCCGATCCGGCCGGTTCCGACATATTAGTTGCGTGCAGTAAAAAGAAGACTCTGTGCAAAATTTCAGCTCGATAGCTTTAAAACTGAGAGACTAGTTCGCGTAGAAACAGACAGACGGAAAGACGGACGGACGGACGGACGGAATTGAACTCAGCTCGTCGTCCTGATCAAGAATATATATAGTTTATGGGGTCGAAAATGAATATTTCTATGCGTTACAAACTTCTGGGCAAAATTAATATACACTTTTCAAGTGTATAAAAACACATACAGGGATCTGGGATCAGGGATGTGGAATCAGGGATCTGAGATCAGGGATCTGAGATCAGGGATCTGAGATTAGGGATCTGGGATCTGGGTCAGGGATCTGGGATGGATCTCGGATCTGTGATCTAGGATCGAGGATCTGGATCAGTGATCTGAGGATCTGGGGGATCTGAGATCTGGGATGGATCTGGGATCATTGATTAGGGATCTTGGATTAGAGATCTGGGATCATGGATTAGGGATCTGGGATTTGGGGATCAGGGATCTGGGATGGATTAATTGGTATCTGGTGATCTAGGGATCTGGGATGGATCTCGGATCTGTGATCTAGGATCTGGGATGGATCTCAGATCTGTGATCTGGGATGGATCTCGGATCTGTGATCTAGGATCTGGGATAAGGGAACTGAGATCAGGTATCTGGGATCATTGATTAGGGATCTGGGATCTGGTTTTTGGGGTCAGGGATCTGGGATGGATCTCAGATCTGTGATCTAGGATAAGGGAACTGGGATCAGGGATCTTGGGTCTAGGATCAGGGGTCTGGGATTGGGATCTGGGATCTGGGATCTGGGATCTGGGATAAGGGACCTGTATCTGGGATCTGGGGATCTGGGATCAGGGGTCTGGGATGGATCTCGGATCTGTGATCTAGGATCTGGAATAAGGGAACTGAGATCAGATAACTGGGATCTGGGGCCTGGGATCATTGATTAGAGATCTGGTATTTGGGATCAGGATCTGGGATAAGGGAACTGAGATCAGGTATCTGGGATCATTGATTAGGGATCTGGGATCAAGTTTTTGGGGTCAGGGATCTGGGATGGATCTTGGATCTGGGATAAAGGAACTGAGATCACCTGATCTGGGGTCAGGTAACTGGGATCAGGGGCCTGGGATCATTGATTAGGGATCTGGTTTTTGCGGTCAGGGATCTGGGATGGATCTCGGATCTGTGATCTGGGATAAGGGAACTGAGATCAGGTATCTGGGATCATTGATTAGGCTTTTGGGGTCAGGGATCTGGGATGGATCTTGGATCTGGGATAAAGGAACTGAGATCAGGTAACTGGGATCAGGGGCCTGGGATCATTGATTAGGGATCAGGTTTATGCGGTCAGGGATCTGGGATGGATCTCGAATCTGTTATCTGGGATCTGAGATCTGTGATCTGGGGCCTGGATCTCGAACTGTGATCTGGGATCAGGGGCCTGGGATCATTGATTAGGAATCTGGTTTTTGCGGTCAGGGATCTGGGATGGATCTCGGATCTGTGATCTAGGATAAGGGAACTGGGATCAGGTATCTGGGATCAGGGGTCTGGGATGGATCTGTGATCTAGGTTAAGGGAACTGGGATAAGGGAACTGAGATCAGGGATCTGGGATCAGGGGCCTGGGATCATTGATTAGGAATCTGGGCTAAGGGATATGGTTTTTGAGGATCTGGGATCTGCGATGGATCTGGGTTAAGGGAACTGGGATCTGCGATGGATCTGGGATAAGGGAACTGGGATCTGAGATCTGGGATCAGGGATCTGGGATCAGGGGCCTGGGATCATTGATTAGGGATCTGGTTTTTGGGGTCAGGGATCTGGGACTGGTACAGGTACACTATTTTATATAAAATAATAATTATAAAATATCTTTAATATTTTTATGCAACAATTCGTATTTTGATTCTGATTTTCTTCGCTCGTACCGTGTGTTCCACGATACACACTCCTTTTTATTTAATATTAACTCACCCAAACTGGCATTGGCCTCATCCTCCACATAGACCAAATTCAAGCCCAAATCCAAGACATCATGCACCAAAGCCTGATACGACCAAGTATGATGCAGTGGAGTGGCCAAATCCATATTTCTATCCAAAATCAACAAAACAGGACGCTGAAAACTAAACACACCACCACCCGCCTGTGTGGCATCCATGTGAAACAGATTGGCACGCGCATCCCACAAATTTTCACGCAATTTCTTTTCCAATTTACGGGCCACCATCTCAGCTGCACTGTTCCGGGGACAGCGTATAATGGGCACATTTCCCAGCGTCACAAATAAGGCAAATAATGAATCTACTATCGAATCCATCAAGATTTCCATTTCCTCATCACGTGTATTGGCTCGATTGATAGCATAGTAGGACAACTGTTCACTCTGCTGATGCTTCAAGATGAAAAAATCATCCTCCAGGCTGATAAAATTCACATACTGATCATAGACACGATGTATATTGGCCACACAGCCAGCATGCAGAGCAGCTGCAGCCAAATTCTCAATTTTGCTACGTGTTATGGGTGCCAGAAAGTTTAAATGATAAACATCATAGAGTCCATTGGAGAAATCCTGTTGTATGCGATCGAGATTCTCATCGGTGGGCAGGCAAAAGTAAACAGCGGGCACATCGGGTATGGAATCACGATCCGAGTGGAGCTGACTGAAAGGAATACAAAATATGTATATTAAACATATAAACAAAATACTTCACTTACACATGCAACGTCACGCCCAATTCGCGCAATTCCTTGATGGAAATAATGGGTGAAATGATATCCTGTCCCACACGATCGTAGATTAGAATTTTCCATACCGGCTCGGCGGCCAAAGCCTTGGGTTGTTGTGAATTCAAATTCAGCATTTGCCGTATGGCATCTGTTGATATTTATTAATTAATTAAATTTGTTAAGTTGGCAAAGTGGAAGAAGAAGCAGCACATATATTAAATCGCCTTTCGTACTTATCTGACGCTCCCTCAGCGTTAACATTTTGTTGGGTATGTGTGGGCCAGCTAGAAAAATGCTTTTGTTTGTGGTTTAATATAAATTTAAAGCGTTTTAGCAGCCTTTTAACATATTTTATAAAAAAAAACAACACGTCACAGGCGTCTGGCTATGGGCTGGGGGAAACGCGTTTTTGGTCAAATTTAGTGCTTTTCTTAGAATAACAGCTGTTAGCTGTGAAGTGTGTGACCGCAGGCAACTGGCATGGAAATATCAAATATTTGTCAATTTGTTTTTATTTACATAATTAATATTAAAACATCTTTTGCATTTTGTATAGCAATTAAATTGTAAATTGCTAATTGTATAGCAATTGTTTATATCAGAAATATTTTATATAAAAAAAAAGTTCCAACTTGTTGACTCCGTTAGCCAGCAGCAGTTAGCCAGGCACTGTAACAGTTTTTCTAGCTAACAGCAAGCTGTTAATGTTAGACCGACTCTAAGCTGATTGCTATGCTATTGAATAATATTATTAACATATGTTAATCTACAGTGCATACTGGGCTCAATGGACACCTGTAAGGCTTTTCAGTTTATAAATCATATAAAAATATTTTTTAATGAAAAAATTCAAATCAATTAAACAATATTTGTGATTTTTAATTATACTTTCAAAGACTTATATTTATTTATTATACAAAAACAACACAAGGCTGCAAAAAATCATTTTTTTTAAGTTAAAGAAGAGATCAGTGTTGATTTTTAGATAATTTTCGTGCGCTAAATAAATGAATAGAAATCTGTTTGTCAAATTATTGTTTTTAATTTGTGCTTTAAGTATAAAATTTATTCAATTCAATTACCAGCATTCAAAAAGGTATATTTTTCAGGGATTAATACCGGAACCGGAAACGTTACCCGGATCGAAACTGGAACCGATATTATTTTTTTTTTTGAGAACCGAAAACCGTTATAATAGGAACCGAAAAAACCGAAACCATACCGAAAATTTCAGCTTTCTATCTCTATTACCGTTCAGGCTCTGCGTAAATTGCCAATCAGTCAGTCAGTGAGAACAAACTCTTTTTTTTTTGAAGAGAGATTAAACATATTTTGTTTGTTTATTTGTAAAACTAAAAAACGGGTCAATATTTTCATTCATTACATACCCCTAAATATGTACGTACATTACGCCTAACGTAAAGCTTAACGTAAAGTGTGTGTGTGTGTGTGTGTGTGTGTGTGTTATGTGTGTGTGTGTGTGTGTGTGTGTGTGTGTGTGTGTGTGTGTGTGTGTGTGTGTGTGTGTGTGTGTGTGTGTGTGTGTGTGTGTGTGTGTGTGTGTGTGTGTGTGTGTGTGTGTGTGTTAATTAAATTTAAATTTTCTTGCTGGCATAGCAAAGTTTCTCCAGCTTATCATCATCGTCATCCTCCACGGCCACAGCCGACTTCTGGGAACGAAGGGCTGCTAAAGCTGCTCCTCCTCCTCCTCCAGCCTTTTGCTGATGTGGCTTCTGATCCGAGTTCGACTCAATGAAACGCTTACGTTCACGCTCACGAAACTCACGACGTGCGGCCGGCGAGGCACCCTGAGGATTGCGTATGATCAGATTTTTTTGACAATAGCTCAAGGGATCATAGGAGGCCACTTCGGGTTCGTTATCCCAGTCTTCAGTCGATTCCACCAAAACATCAGGAGCGGCACGTGGCTCGGCTGGTGGCAACTTATCGGGATTCTGAAAACGCACGAAAGACGAGCGATCCTTGCAAACCATGACGTGAGCCTGTCGGAAGGAAAGGTACAGTATGTTGTCATTTTATGGCGAAGTTAACTTACCTTCATATTGGCCACAGTCAGGATGTGGGTATTATTGAAGGGACAATGCACCATCTTGGTGCTGGGATGATTGCGGCTGCAACGCGTCAAATGCCAGGCCAGGCGAGCGGGCAACAAGCGGTGCACACTGTCATACGGGCAGACAATGTAATTACCCGATTCCATCTCGGTCTTACCGGAGTGAGAGCTATTGAAGGTGGTATTTGACATGCTGGCAAAATGAATTGAAATTATTATTAAATTTTTATTTTTTTGAAATTTAATGACGCTTATGCTTTGCGTGCTGGCGCTCTCTTGTCAAATGCTCAAGTAACGGCACAACAAATGTGTATTTAGTGTGACCTTAAAGGGCTAAAGTAAAATTGCTGGCAAAAAAACATTAGGGAGGCCTGCAACTGAAAAAATACCTTGACTGATTTTTGGTATTAAAAAGGCAACATTTGGTCACACTAAAAATGCAAAATTTGAAATAAACAAAAACTTTGATTTTTATACTCTGTACCGAAGGTACAAAGAGTATATGGGCATTTCCACCAAAATGTCACCGAGGCTAAAAATCTAAAAGTTCTTGAAATCTCTCTGTTCATTCATATTATGGTAAAGATTCATTCAAATTTAACTAATTTAATTAAAGTGAAAATATGGTCATTAACCTCAATGAGTAAATCGACAGCAAAGTTGCAAAAAGTGCATTTTTCTTTTTTTTTGCCATTTTAAATTGCATGCTTTAAATGTTATTATCATCTTTAAGAAAGATCATACATGATAAAGACTGTTCTACAAAATGTCTCTTACATTATAATTTATCTAAAAAAAAAGCAAAGGGTACAATGCAATCGCGATTAACTGCAAATTTTTGGTTTCCTTTAGTCCATTTTTCAATGTCCCGTTCGATACCGAAAAAGAACATTAGTTATCATGTGTCACAAATTGAAGAAGTGAATGCATGGAAAGTTTAGCAAAAACAGATTTTTTGATAAGCAATTTAATAAAAAAATCCCAATTGGTAAAATTTTTTTTTGTTATTTTTTAATATCGTTCAAAGTTGGTCCCCGTTCGCGTCTGTAAGTGTAAAGTTTAGTGGTTAAAAATTAATTCATACTAATATTTTTTGTGTTTTGTGCAAAAAACCATTCTCAATACAATTGTAGAGACCCAAGCAACGTCGGGATTAGTGCTAGTTATTGATTATAATAAAAGCATAAAATATACATAATCATACCCCTTGAATCATATTGGAAATGTCCCGTTCGCAATGTCCCGTTACGAATCAGATTATTATTTATTTTAAAAAAAAGTACTGAAGATTTTTTGAACCAACTAAAACCATTTCAAAGTACTATCATGCATAAGTTTCTAAAACATTTTGTTTTAGAAATGCGTCAGGTTTCGCTAAGTTCTGGCTTTATGTAGGTGGCCCTGAAAGCAACTTCTGTTTTTGTCCCGTTCAAATCGCTTCCATATTTTGCCATTATTTTGGAATCAGTATTTCACCTGTCATTCGCTTTTGGCACTATTTATAGTGCTACTCAATACTCTTCATAATAAAGTAAAAAACCGAATTAAAATGCCTTTTATTTTGCCTTTGTTTTTACTTTATGTCGTATGAAAGTCCGCGTTCGACATCATGGGAAATGCCCAATTTGGGTTTTTGCAAATGTAACAGCCAGAAGGAAGCAACTCTGACCCTATAAAGTATATATATTCTTGATCAGCATCAACAGCCGAATCGATATAGACATGTCCGTCTGTCCGTATGAACGCTGAGATCTCAGAGATGGTAAGATATAGAGGTTTGAGGTGTATTGAACATATAATTCTTATAATAAACGATAGTAGAGTTGCCACCCCCACAATTTGAAAAAACACCTCAAATATCCCGTAATTTTGGAGTTAGGTTGTTCGAACCTTCTAGACATATATTCAAATCATCATTACTTATCGATCCCCATACATCGTTTTCCGATCAGATGAACGATAGAAGAGTTACTACCCCGGCAATATGAAAAAAACCCCATATCTCCCACAATTTTAAAGATAGACTGTTTGAACCTTTTAGACATGGATTTAAATCATAATTACTTATCGAGCCCCCATACATCGTTTTCCGATCAGATGAACGATAGTAGAGTTGCCACCCCCGCAATTTGAAACACCTGAAATATCCCACAATTTTGAAGTTAGGTTGTTCGAACCTTTTAGACATATATTCCACACATCGTTTCTTATCGATCGCCCATACATCGTTTTCTGATCAGATGAACGATAGTAGAGTTGCCACCCCGGCAATATGAAAAAAACCCCATATCTCCCACAATTTTAAAGATAGACTGTTCGAACCTTTAAGACATAAATTTAAATCATCATTACTTATCGATTTCCATACATCCTCTCCCGATCAGATGTGCGAAAGTAGAGTTGCCACCCCCGCAATATGGAAAAAACTTCATATCTCCCACAATTTTGAAGATAGACTGTTTGAACCTTTTAGACATGAATTTAAATCATAATTACTTATCGAACCCCCATACATTGTTTTCCAATCAGATGAACGATAGTAGAGTTGCCACCCCGGCAATTTGAAAAATCTCATATCTTCCACAATTTTGGAGTTAGATTGTTCGAACCTTCTAGACATATATTCTACTCATCATTACTTATCCAAACAGATAAACGATTGTAGAGTTGCCACCCCCACAATTTGAAAAACACCTCAAATATCCCACAATTTTGAACTTAGGTTGTTCGAACCTTCTAGACATATATTCTACTCATCAATACTTATCGAACCCCCATACATTGTTTTCCAATCAGATGAACGATAGTAGAGTTGCCACCCCGGCAAATAAGAAAAAACCCCATATCTCCCACAATTTTGGAGTTAGATTGTTCGAACCTTTTAGACATATATTCCTTTTTATTCACTTATTCTTAGCAAAGCATTATCCACCTCGGGTGGCCAATCCAAATCAATGCCCACCACATCCAGAGCCAGTATATCAATGGGTTTACCTATTATCGAAGCAATGGAAGGTGTCGTTCGTCCAAATTCACCATGAACCAGCTCCTTAATATAAGTGCCCGCCTGGGTGACCACATCTATGATTAATACCCGAGGATTATCACGCTGTACTTGCGCTTTCAGGCTATAAATAGTGCGTGGACGTGTATGAAGAGGACGTCGATGTAGCACCCTAATGGGTGTCTTTTGTTGTATATCAAAACTCTCGGTAATTTGCAATTTTTCTAAAATCTCCAACGTAACCGGCTCCTTCAGTGCACACAAAGCGCGATAGTATTTTCGTTTTAGCTCTTCACCCGTCTTAATGTGTACCAATTGCTCCCGGGGCACCACCTGCAGATGTTGTATCGAAACTTTGCCCGATTTATCCACTGCCTGTTCCATTTCATAGGCCAACTGTGGGCTTAGGCTACCCCTCATGGCATTGGGTATTTCCAAAACAAAGGGACGACCCTTGCCCAGACAACGCACATCCACATCCTCACGTCCGCTGGACATGAAGGTAATCTTCTCCTGCTGCTCACTGAAATGTGCAGCCACTTGGCGTATAATGATCTCCTCTATGCTATCCTCCATTACACGTTGACCATCCAAAATCCAGGGTGTGTGCGACAATTGGCGACTCAATTTACGATATCTGCCCGCCACACAGACAAAGGGTCCCTGCAAATCCAAGGATTGTAGTTCCAACGCCTGGTCCACTGCTGCTGGGGGTATGCTTAGATATTTCTCAAACAGCTCCGCCTTAACCCTAGCCGGTTGGTATTGCTTTTCCAGTAAACCACGTGAGATTTCTACACGTTTTTGTCTGCCCTGAGGAAAGGCTTCCATATGTAATTTGGTCAATTTGTCCACCTCCTCACGCTCCACCGGATGCCGTACATCTATGTTAATCATTAGACCATTTGCATCGTATTCCCTGCCCAACTGGGCACACACAATGGGATGAAGTATCAGCTTGACGGCCTCCTTAAGGGGCACATCTGGAGCAGAAGTGTTGGATATGGAGGTAGAGCCAAATTTCCTTTGCAGAGCAAACCACATGGACAACTGACGCATCTGTAGGGTCAGGGGTAGACTAAAAGCTAGGACTATGCCCGGGCAATCATATTTGCCAAAGTCGGAGGCTAGAATTTTGGCTATTAATTGCTTTTGGAAATCCTCGGAGAATAGACCCAGGCAGAGGGAGCAAATGCTAAGACGCGGCTTCTTAAGGGAGGGCTCCTCCTCCGCAGCCTCCTGCTCGTCCTGCACTTTAACATCCAACTGAAAAGAGAAAATTAAAACATCTTGCCTCACCCTGTTTCCGAGTTTTGCTTACCCTTTGCAAAGTTTGACTTATATTCCTGTATTCCGTGCCGCGCGCCTTAAGATAACGCAACTGACAGATCCTGCACACCCCACAGGACTCTAAGTAGTCCACCAACTCTTGATTTTTCATTTAATTTCTTTAAATTTCAATTTTTTATCAATCAAAACAAAAAACGTGGAGCGGCCAACAGGGCTGGCAAATTATATTTGCTTAACAGTGCCGTTAAACCTTGTTTAACATAGTCACTGTTAGCCGCCAGTAAATGTTACAAAAATTGGCGCAACTGTTAGGGGCTTCAAATTTTGCATGTTAAATGTTCAAGTTTAAATAAAATGCAGCGACCGTAACGGTTATAAGTTATAACTATAAAAATCAATTGTAATTAATTATTTTTGATTTAAATTTGTAAAAATCAATCAAACAAATTAATTTTGATTTTTTTTTTAAAAAATATTTTTAAATATTAATTTTTGATTTTATTTTATAAAAATCAATTATAAAACTCATGAGTGATTTTTATTTAAAAAAGATCAATCCTAATAATCATGATTCATTTTTAAAAATAAAAATTATTTTATATATGATTTTGGACTTATATTTTTAAAAATTCAATTTGATTTTGATTTAAAAAAATATTTCGAAATATTCATTTTTGATTTTATTTTATAAAAATCAATTAAAAACTCATGAGTGATTTTTATTTTTAAAAAATCAATCCTAATAATCATGATTGATTTTTAAAAATAAAAATCAAATATAAAAATTACTCCGAAATCAAAAATGTATATTTAAATATAATTTTTAAAATAAAAATCTAAAATAATTTTTTCGATTAATTTTTAAAAAATATAAATCAAAAATAGAGGTTCATTATAAAGTCCATACAAAAATCAAATATATTCATATATTTTATGTATGTGTAAGGGCATGCCTTTCCTTCCCAATGATTTGTTTATTTTAAAATTTACCCCATAATCGTTATTTTCGGTCTCCAATAAAATAAAATTTATGCAGTCTGTAATGAACACTGTTTGGAGGGAATGATTATTAAAAAAAGAATAACGCAAAAAAAAAATTTGTTTGTCACACTAACCCACTGAAAACCCTAATTTTTGCGCCACTTTTCAAACAATCATTTTAATAGCGGGCTTTTGATGGATATTTTATAAAATACCAAGTAACAAGTATATACAAAATATTTTTGAAATTTTTGTATAAATAAAAATTTGCAAGCATTAATCGTTTGAATCTACACTTTGAGCGTTTTCTGTGGTTGGGACCGCCAAACCCTTAAGATTACAAAATAAAGTCCAAAATCTGAGAAATTTCATTCTATTATAGCTAAAAAACTGTAATGGTTTACTTATCCCTCCAACTGGGCGATTCTTTTATTATTCCAATTCATTCTGTATATGGAAATCGATAAGTAATGATGTTTAAAATATGTGTCTCGAAGGTTCGAACAATCTATCTTCAAAATTATGGGAAATATGGGGTTTTTTTTCATATTGCCGGGGTGGTAACTCTACTATCGTTCATCCGATAGGGAAATTATGTGTGGCAGATTGATAGATTAAGATGAGTAGAATAAATCTCTGAAAGGTCTGAACAATCTAACTGTAAAATTGTGGGAGATATGATGATTTTTTGAATTTTGCAGGGGTGGTAACTCTACTATCGTTTATCCGATCGGGAGTTGATGTATGGAAACCGATAAGTAATGCTGATTAAAATATGTGTCTCAAAGGTTCGAACAATCTATCTTCAAAATTGTGGGAAATATAGGATTTTTTTCATATTGCCGGGGTGGTAACTCTACTATCGTTCATCTGATCAGGGAACGTTGTATGGTGGATCGATTAATAATGATGAGTAGAATATATGTCTAGAAGGTTTTAACAATGTATTTTCAAAATTGTGGGAGATATGAGGTATTTTTCAAATTGCGGGGGCGGCAACTCTACTATCGCTTATCTGATCGGGAGATGATGTATGGGAATCGATAACTAACGATGATTAAAATATATGTCTAGAAGGTTCGAACAATCTATCTTCAAAATTGTGAAAGATATGAGGTTATTTTCAAATTGCCGGGGTGGTAACTCTACTATTGTTCGTCTGATAGGGAAATGATGCATGGCAAATTGATAGATAATCATGAGTTAAATAAATCTCTTGAATGTTCGAACAGTCTATCTTTAAAATTGTGGAAGATATAAGGTTTTTTCATATTGCGGGGGAGGCAGGCTACAAAAGAAGTTTCTTTCGTTGCCTCGGGATTGGCTGAGAAGTGCCATTTTGGATAGTGTGACCTTTGAATATTTCGGGAATGTATTGTTGCCGTTCGATGGATTTGAAAACAGTTTGGACAGCTCATGGGACAGCCTATGAGCCACAGCTCCGAGTCGGGTATATGCAAATTTTTGCGCAAACTGCTTTCAAATCTTTGTATAGGTGCTTCGGGGCCAGGTGGCGTTTTTCCGGCTGCCACATCTGCATCATCACTGATGTCCGCCTGAATTTGGAGATTCTCCCGCTCGCTGTACTTGTCCAGTGGCTCCCGTTCCCGCTGCTTATAGATCTGCTCCACCAGACGCTACAATACCTGACTTATATGAGAAAAGCAGCATTTGAACGGTTTTTTTCGGTTTTAAGGCTAGCTTCAAAAGCGCATAAAGCCAATAATTATATCTAAAATTTGAGTATTTTTTATATTATTTTTAATTTTAATCATTTATAAATAATATATTAAAATTTAAATTTTAACCAATATATTATTTTTAATTTTATTATTTAATATAATACAAATTTTATTTTTTCAGTATTTTTAGTATTTTTTATATCAACAGAATTTTTAAACATGTGCACTCTGGTCACACTGCTGCGTTCTTATCAGCTGGAGGAGCCTGCGCGTATCGCATGGAAATGTTAGTTGTAGCTGCTGACGATAATTTAACTTAAACAAAAAATATGTAAACTTAAAACTTAAAACAAATGTTGCATAAAAAGCGCTAAAAAAAACTTGAAGTAATAACAAATTGAAAGACAACGCTGTAGCCTGGCTTAACCCATAGCAGTGCAGCCGCCTGCCGCCCTCCCCCCCATTTGGGCAACTTGGTGCTGGCTAAAAATAAAGCAAAATATATTGAAAAATAACTGTATTCCAAATGTAAAAATCATGAATTGAAATGTGCGCAAAAATGAGTGAAAGTGAGTGCAGTGCAAGTTCCGGCCACGCCCAGTCCACTTAAAGCAAATATTGAATTGGCGTCCGCCTGTTGACCTTCAGGCCACCTTCATGCAACACGTTGTGTGTAATCAATAGAATCGGCAAGCAGCGGCAGAAGCAGCAGCGGCGGCCGAAATAAACAAACCTTTTTGCCAGGGGTAACCAGAATGAACATGCAGTTCTCGCGCTCGCGCTCTCTCCCACGCTGCTGCAGCGCTGCCCGCTGCTGCTGCTGGCTGAAGTTAACTTAGCTCGGCTCGCGGCTGTTGTCAGTTGAGCTTCAAACGCTTAGCGGGAACGTTTTGCTTACGCGCAAAAACAAAAACAAAAAAACAATTTTCAATTATCTTCACAAACTATCAGCCGGTGTGACCCAGTGTACAGCGTGAAAAAGAAACAGTTGATAAGACGTGAAGTAGCTACCCTCTCCCCTCCCCCCCCCTTCCTCTCTTTCATAATCTTAAAAACAAATGCAATTGCATTTTTATGCCAACTAATTTCAGTGTCTGGTGTAGAACATTTTGCTTACGTCATTCCCAACAATTAACCATTTTTACAGATAAACAACAATAACAACAACAACAACTGCAAACAACAGTTCAACGTCTTTGGGCTTTAACAATTTAATTCATTTAATTTTCATTTGACTCTAATTTATTGCGCATACGCCTCATGTGTGGGTGGTGAATGACCTGAAATATCACACAAAATTTAACAACAAATACAAACAACAACAACAAAAAGAACATTGACATCAACAATTAGACATCGAACGTCGTGATCATGAATGACCGCGAATTGAGCTGCAATTCGGGCGGCCAGTTTATGGATCGCGGACGCATGAATCAGAATGGCGTTGTCCAGCCTTTGCTTACCGGTGAGTCTAAATCCAAATCTAATCATTTGTGCTTATTTGAAAATAAATTTTAATAACTTTTTATAATTTGTTTTCAATTTAACCATAATTTAAACCCCTATCTTCGAGAAATGTTACTTTCTAAAGTCTTACTTGCTGATAAAAATGATATCAATATTTACATATTTTGGAAAAAAGTTTTTCTTGGAATGCTCCAATAGAAATCAAATTACTGCACTGGTCGAAATTAAGGCTGCAAACAGATTTGGAACCGAAGCCCTGAAAACAGGCATGGTTTGGGTCGAAGTGCCCGACCATGAACCGAACCTTAAACACGAACCGGACCACTTATTAAAGAACAGGGTTCGGTTCCAAATATTAAGATTCCTCACGGGTTTGAACCCCCAAACCGAACCACTTTCAAAATATTGAAGGTTTGCAGCCTTGGTCTGGTACTGGTACTGAGTATTTTATGGCCCGTCTTTATCGTACGTATATTTTTGATCATTGCTGTCGATCAAAGTGATATATTCTCCTCATAATCCTAGTGGTACATAGCCTTTGGACAGTACTTTAAAACAAGGTACAACAGTTTGCACAGTTCGCTTTAGTAAAAAAGTAATAAGTGTTTAAAGTGAAGTCCGTAAGTTACTCCAATGGAAAGTCGAATATGAAATCTACATACATTTTCTATATATTCAGATGTTTTTGCAGTATAATTAAAGAATGGTGAAGGCATAAAAAAAGATGAATATTCAACCATACTAAAACAAACAGTCTTGGTCAGCTCGTCAGAGTGGTTTGATTACATTTGATCGTACGTTTCCGAGCCCAACACCCCCGCGCTACATGGGTAGCCCACCCCCGTCCACCTGATTGACTACTCTGAGAAAATTAACATCCCCTCCTCCGCACTGACGATTTTAATAACCCCATTGAAGCAGTAATGGAGAATTAAAAGAAAGCTGTGTTTTGGCAGAATATGTTTTAACATGAGAGGGTACAAAATTGTTAAAATAAATAGTTGGTATAGGCAGGGAGCACCTTAGCTCAGTATAAAGCTATTTTATAGTTATTCGAAAATCAAAATTTGGTTTTGCTTGCACCAATATTTCTTTAGCTGTTTAATGTAAAATAAGGTCCACTGAGGTTAACATAGGTTCCATTTATGTGCTGTTAAGCGCAACCTTACTTGTCAGCTCCGTACGGACAGAATGTAAATGGTGAAGATTTTTCTTCTTTTTCTCTCCATAGTTTTGGGAACTTCTTGTTACTTCGCAGGTCCGTTTAAGGCTTTAGAACTTATCAAACCAGTGAAGTGTAAAACCTCAATGTAACTTTTCACTGAAGTTTTGCCCAGAAATATTGAAATATTCATTTACGACCCCATAAACTATAAGTATTCTTCATCAAAAAGACGAGCTGAGTTGATTGAGCTTTGTCCGTCCGTCTGTTTCTACGAGAACTTGTCCCTCAGTTTTAAAGCTATCGAGCAAAGAGTCTTTTTCTTCTTACCGTTGAACGATCGGTCTGTCTTAGAAAACTTTTTTTTCTAATAACGTTCTTAAACTCCAATTATATTTTCAACAAATTTGGTCATCGTGGCTATATAGCTGCCGGCCTCGGGCTCCAAACAGTTCTACCAATTTTGTTAAGTTTGACTGTCCTATAGCCCTGACCGATCGTGTAAAAATATTTTTTTCTACCAGAACGTTCAAAACTCAGCAATAACGAAATTTTCCAACAGATTTGCAAAATTTACTATCTCAGAAATGGTTAAAAATTGATGTTAATCTCTTATAACATTATCGAACATATATTAAAATTGTATGATTCAAAAATATATAAATAATTCTTAAGTCCCAAGAAATGTCTCTTAAGATCCACTTGGAATGTATATATATAATATCCGTTAGTGGGTTTTCAGCTCCATTGGATGCAAAAATAAGATCAATTTTTTAATATGGATGAAAAAAGGGATATTTATTTATTAAATATCCAATCAAAAATATCAATTTTTTTATGTGCAAATTTTTTTAATCGTAAAATAATGTTCAATTGAAATTGATTTAAAATCTATCGACTCTTTGCCGGTCTTGTTGACATTTTCACTTTTTTTTTGTATGCAGTAGACAACATAGACTGAATGGCGCGTTCATTTTTGGTCTATCTATTTTTGTCCTAAATACATATAGACACTTTGACAAACATTTACATAGATTTGTGCACACTTAGAGCGAACACACGATCTTAGGTCTTTGCACTTAGATAAGAATTTGCATTTCATTTGCTATTTGTTTTGTGTTTTGTGACCGGCAATTAAGTATGAATTGCCCAAACACAAACACACACACACACACAAACAGTATGAACTTGGAGCGTATCTTATCTCTGGCATGGGTTAATTGTGTGCCACTCCACTCATATACAAATAATATATATTGCACATATTACTAAATCTAAATAATTATGTTTTTTTTTTTTTTTTTTGCAGATTTGTATCAAATAACAATGGCTTATGCCTACTGGAAATCGGATAAAACAGACGATCAGGCTGTATTTGATTTATTCTTTCGTAATAATCCATTCCATGGTGAATTTACCATATTTGCGGGCCTGGAGGAATGTCTCAAGTTTTTGGATAGTTTTCATTATTCGCAGAGCGGTAAGATTTTTTGTTAAAATTTAAATGATTTGATTATTAATTCAAAATTGCTTTTCTTACAGACATTGAATACCTGAAGCAAACATTGCCCGAGGGCATTGAGAATGAGTTTTTTGAGTATTTGGGTAATTTAACAGCCAGAGAGGTCACCCTCTATGCCATTGATGAGGGCACTGTGGCATTTCCACGGTACGGCCGTCCCTCCCCCTCCCCTCTCCCTCTCCCCCCCCTTTTCCCCTCTCCCCTCAGTTTTAGCTATCGAGCTGAAATTTTGCGCTGACTCTTATATTTTCGGGACTAGAGCATAAAATATAAGATTATTTAATCGAAAACTAATCTTTCATGCAAGAGAACTTATACCCGGCTTTTCCTTTCTTTTTTCTTCCTTCTTCCTCTACACTCCAAACAACTTCTCGTCAAAAACTTTTGTTTTCTAGCGTCGCCCAATTTTTATTTTATAGGCTTCCTTTTTTTACCCCTACTTTTTCCTCGACCCGCTCGTCGCAAGATTTTCTACTAAGTTTTTTTTAGTAAAAGGTTTAGGTACAACGATTTTAAATGTTTTACTGTCAAATACTTATAAAACTTATACGTCATTAAGAGATGTTAGCTTAAAATGCCTGCATCTGTTTTCCTTTTAATTAGGAACAGTTTCCAATGATATTTTTTATGGTTTCTTTATCGATCTAATTGCATTTGTCAAACACGCAGAAGCTTGTTCTTGGGTTTCCTTTGAGCCACAGTTCATTTGATTCACGAAATGGTATCACAGTTATAATTATCAATGCTATGTCCTTCTCCTACATGAAGGTCAAGTTTTTTGTTAAGCTATTTCTTGCTTCGGTGAAGTGTTCTTAGGTCGTCCATATTTTTACCAGGGCTGCAAACTCAAATAATTTTTCGGAGGTCCGGTTCACTGGTTCGAACCAAAATTAACCAATGGTTAAGGTCCAAGGTTTTTGTGATAAGGTTTTGCTTCGATCCTTGGTTCTTCCAAAGTTTTTCGAAATTTGTAAAAAAAAGTAATGAAATTGTTAAAAATATACAAAAATAAATGATTTTCTGAATTTTTGTTTACTCGAACATACGAGTTCAACTAATTTCAATTAAATTTTATAAGTATTATTTCTTCGATCAATTTTTGGTCTATACTACTTCTCTTATCAATAAAATGCCCGCTTAACTAAGACTTGTTACTTTTTTGAACCGATCCGAAACTTTTGGTTCGGAACAGGTTTAGCTTTTTTTCAAACCGGTTTGCAGCCCTGATTTTTGCACCAATCAGTCTCATTTGTGATTTCACTCATCAACATCACAGTTCTGCCTTTGATATTTTATTTGGGCTAATATGTCGAAACTGCCAGGATCGGATGACTTATATCATATAACTGCATAGAAACGATCGGTCGGAAAATAACTCTTAGTAAGAAAAACTTTTTATGTTTTCAATGATAGCGTTTTTAGACTCTGTAATTATGATTATTTTATGATTTTAAACAGTTCTTCAAAGTGTAGTTAAAATCGGATGACTATATCCTATAGTTGCCATAGAACCGATCGCTTAGAGAATGGGTTTTGAGTGAGAAAAATATTTGTCTTTTCTAAGATAGCGTTCTTAAAGTTAACAATCAAAAAATCGGATGCTTTTAAACGGGATCGGATGACTATATCCTAAAGCTGACTATATTCTAAAATTATTTTCCCATCGAAGTTATTTAAATCTGGTGATTGATCCTCCACTTTTTGGTACAATTAATAAATGATTGATATTATTAGGAAACAGTAACATATTTTAAGCCTGAAATGTTTTCTGTTACATTTCGGAGTTTAATATTTTATGAATTTTCTTCAATATATATATTTTTTCTTTGAGTCTTTTACAACATTAAAAATCGCCACATTTTTTGTTTTTTATTATTTCATACTTTTTTACCTTATTGGTGCTTCATGCCACGTACTATAAGGTGATTAAGAATCCTGTGCAAAGATTAACGATTCAATTTGAATTTATTAATTTGCAAGCTATATGCCCGGCGTCGCTTAGGTCCTTAAAAAATTGAGTTGATTTTTTTCGTTCACAAAATTATGAAAGCTTTCAACTGGGAAAATATCTGAAACAGTGAAATGTCTCCATATAACTAACATATACACTAAATTTCAAGTTCATAGCCTCAATAATATCTAAGATATGGCTTTGAACCATTTTTTAACCGGTTTAAGCCGCATTCAACCGGTTCACAGATTTTTTACTGATCGACATAAAGTGAAAATTTCATGAAGAGAAATGGCTTGAACCACTTTTAAGCCGGTTTGACTTAGCCGGTTGAAAGACTTGGGACATTGCCTATGTCTCTTTCCTGATCGACATGAACATATTGTGAAAATTCCATGAAGATCGGCTTAGTGGTTCCGGAGATTTGGCTCTAAACCACTTCTGAACCGGTTCACAGACTTGGGACATAGCCCATGACTCTTTCCTGATCGACACGATCATACTGTGAAAATGTGTCCAAACGTTTAGACGCCTATCAAGAAACCAACAAATATACATACTTTCACTTTTATGTAATGTATAGATTATGACTGAAGTTTAACCGTAACGTTCTCAAAATTTTAAGATTATTTTGGTTTTTTATTGCATGAAATAATAACTTTCATATATTCAAACAAAATTTTATAGTCCCGAATCGAATTTGATATCAGAATATTTTTCTTTGATTTGGAAATAAAGAACTTAGTCTTCTTTTGAGATTGTAAGTACATACCTAATTTTTTCCTGGTTAGAGTACCAAATTCTGTATTTTATGTATACAAAAGAAAGGGAGCATAAAAATATTCAAAAACTTGACTATGCGTATGGGTCATTCTTTTTCAAACCGAACGGACTTTAAACTTCTTGCTTTTGACTTTAATAATAAAAACCGAAATTATTCGAAAAATTTGGAAAACCCCAAAAAAGGGTTTAAAAAAATAGATATCTCAGGCTCTGTTTATCGGACAAATCTCGGGTAACTGGCTACCTAATTTTTATTAAACAATTTTTGCCCCAAGCATGCAGTAAATTAGGGTACTTTCCAAAATATGGAGACTTTAATAGTTTAATAGATTTTATTTTTTAAAGTTATAAAAAAAAATTAAAATATGCCTCGCAGTCATTTTCAAAGCAATTTTAACAAAACTTGGCCAGCGTTTGTTAAATATAATTAGCTTCACAAAAATATCTGCCATAGGAATGATATGTATGATATGATGTAGGGTGACCATATTTTGAATAGACAATTTGCCATAATTTCACGTGTTGGTCAAATTTTGTTTCCAACATATGGTATTTTTATTAATATCAAAAATAAAAAGTTTAAAGTCCGGTTTAAATATATATATTCCTTAGATATGCTAATTCCCGATATATAAAAGGCTGCCCACCTAACAAAGGGAAACTCATATTTATTTTCCGTTCCCCATCACAGAGTACCCATTATCAAACTCGAAGGACCACTCATTATTGTACAACTATTGGAGACCACTCTACTAACGCTGGTCAACTATGCCAGGTAAGCTTCTAAGGGGCGATTTCTTATCTTCACTTAAACTTACAAATAAAGAAGTTAAAAAATCGTCCCATAGTGTTTTAAAATTTATATATAGAGAATAACTCTTTTTTATTTTCCTTCAACCCTTTAGCTTAATGGCCACAAATGCAGCTCGCTATCGCATGGTGGCAGGCAAACATGTCAAACTATTGGAATTTGGATTGCGTCGAGCCCAGGGACCGGATGGTGGTTTATCCGCATCGAAATATTCCTATACAGGTACGAACTTTCACACGGTTTAAAAAAAAACAAAAACTCACATTTATGAGACAACTAAGGTCAACCGTGTGCGATTTATTTTGGCATTGCCAAATTGCATGCAGACGGCTCATTATCAATTAAAAAAAAAAAAAGAACGAAAATGAAAATGAACGAAGGTATTGGGCATTGATCGGCGGTGCCAAGCTCCTCTCGTCTCATCTATTTCATATTGTTATGATGTGATTGCATGCAAAGCACGTGTCACTGTCACAAAGCCCCCACGCCCTCTCCCCTTCACCCCCTCCCCCGGTAAAGTTCAAGAACTCTCGTTTATGTGTTAAACTAAATGCGCCGTAAAGCCATAAAGTGGGTGGCACACGCAACGCCTCCCATTGCCTGAAGGATGTGGTGATGTGTTCATATATGTATGCGGGTTGCCTCTGGTACCAGTCTGTGGACTGGTACCGACCATCAGCTTTCAATTGGCGCTCACACATCGTAACTTTTGTTTGCCTTGCAACAGAAAAACCCAAAAATTTCAACGCCAAAACTTTTGTAATGCGTTTAATTACACGATTTTTAACCCATTCGCGTGCACCAAGGTCCCCCCATTCCAAGGCTGAATCTGGCCATTAAATGGATTAATATTCATGCATTATTATGTGCCATTTTGATTTTTAGATAATGAACAAGTTGTATCGCTTGCAAAAAACAATCATATGACTCCATGACTCACCCTTAGATATCATCCGAGAAATGTCTGGGCTGAGAAGCTTTAAATAGTTTTTTTTATTGTCACTTGGAGATTATTTTATTTGCCTTTTTTTACTTTTTAAGAAACTTGATTAAGACTTTGAAATGTCAGTTTATAGATTAGCAACCTTGAAATGAATCATTATTTTGTTCGTTGAGCCAGAGATCCTTGCAAAACAAAAAAAAAGGGCCATAGCCCGAATTTCTTTTATTACCTATTGATAGATCTGGGAGGTTCCTGAAACAGCTATACAGAGATGTCAAGAAAATCTCTTCCAACCCAAAACCAATTTACGGTATTCGGTTCAGTGGTTCACAAAGTTCTTATACTGTCGGTTCGGCTTACAAATGGTTTTTAGCTAATCCGGTTCATTGGTTCACGCTTATTATGATATCCCACCAGTTCCGAATATTCGAAAATTATATGCCAGACAATTTTTTAAAATTTACATATGTTCATTTAAACTTGAGTTAGCAAACTAATAATTTTCAAAAAGATACCGGTTCAGTTTACAAGCACGAAATAGCGGTACTGTTTGGTTTGGTTCAGAAACAGTTTGCATCACTGTAAAAAACCTCTAAAAACCGGTTCGGTTCGGGTTTTGTGGGTTCCCCGAACCGGACCATGAACCGAACCTCTTACATTTTTGACCCCTCGAACCTGAACCCGAACCGGACCACTTTTTCCAAAAATAAGGTTCGGTTCTCAATAATAAGTAATTTTACAAACGAATGAAATTCTTAATGAGATTATTCAAAATTCAATCTTGAAGAGTCTGATTATAAAGAAGGAACTAATGTCAATAATGTTATAGATTCCGTCGAAAATTGTCCAAGAGAGCATACATTAAAAAATTTAATGAATTTTTGAAAAAGATCTAAAACGAAGACATAAAAAATATTGCGCTTACTTAGTTCGCTTATAGAGAAACTTCTCCAGGAAGATATAGAGCCTACACAAAAGAAAAAACCCCAGACATTTGGACTTAAGTCAATCGCAATGGATACGAATTTTCCAATTTTGCAATTCTTGTCTCGATCTTGGGCACGCGTATGTTTGTTTCTAACTCGAAATGGGCTTTTTTACACAACACACGGGATTGATCTTAGTTTGTTATTAAATGTAAGAGAGTGACCGGAAAAGAATTCTGAACTCTCTGTTACTTTTCGTTCTTTCGCTATGACATTGCAATTCCGAACTTGTTTTAATCTCTATGCAAGATTATTTGGTTTTCAGCAGGGTGTCAAACCGGAACCCGAACCGGAACCGTATACCGAAAAGAACCGATTGAAACTCAGAACCAGAACCGGAACCATTATTATTTATTTTTTGAGAACCGGTATTTCGGAACCTTTATTTTTGGAACCGAAATGACCGAAAAGAACCGAAACATTGTACCGGTACAGTTTCGGTTCTGAGTTTTTTTTTTCGTTATTTCAGTTTTATTGCTTCAATCAGGGATTTTAGGGTAAAACGCAGGGTAAACGTTAGAAAAAGCTTACAAAGATTAGGTTAAGGGTCCATCTGGTATATACTGAAATTTTCAATTAAAATAACCATTTCATCTTATTTCTAATGCATCTATTTTGGTTTAATAATATCCAAATATTATTAATTTTTCCTTCATTTTTAACAGCAGGGTTAAATTGTGATCGGTAACCTCATCTGAACGTTTCACATACCATCATTCCATATGGGCTAAAGTTTATTATGTTTAATTTTCCTTCTTTATAACTACTTTCTGTTGTGTAGGTTGCTAGCCGTTCTATTATATCTTCGGCTTTAAGGATTTTTAAATTATACCGGTTCATACCGGTACGTACCGGTATATCGAAATAAAAACCAAGGTACCGATACGGAACCGAATACCGAAATAAACTAGAACCTAAACAGAACCTTTTACCGAAACATTAGTTTTGGTACGTACCAGAACCGGAACCGAAATTCCATTCGGTTTGATTCTCTGGTTTTCAGGTAGGATCCGAACTTTAAATAAGCCTTTTCGGATTGATACAAACATTTTAGTACTGTTTTAATCCTTCGTACTTTTTTAAAGTATATCGATTCGTACTTAAATTTTTAATTTAAAGATCGGGCCACATCAGTTTTATCTATCTAAATGACTAATGTCGGCTAAATGATATGTTTACATCAATTCAATATTCTTTTAACCAATTGAAAAGTATAAATAAGTCGAAAAAAAAGACAAACTATACTTTTTTGTTCAAGTGAACCGAGGTCCGAACCAAAACCTGGGGCTCAGAGGATCCAGGAACCGGTTTGCGAACCAAACCCAAAGATTCCTCACGGGTTCGAACCTCCGAACCGAACCTCCTCCAAATTTTTTGAGGTTTGCAGCCTTGAAAAATATATTTTATTATTCTCTATCTCTTTCACTCGACGCGAAAATATCCACGCGGTACAGACTCTGCTAAACTGCTGTTATAAAACGATAACCGATTTATTTTCTGGTCGATAAACGATAAAGGTAAAATTGTGCTGTAATAGCGCTGTTAAAAAATAAATAAACATCAAATATTATTTGCGAATATTCGTAGTTGGGAACTGGCCTGTTTCATAATAAACGTGAAACACTGAACCAATTTGAAGACCGAACCAATGGTTTAAGAAGTCTGTGAACCACTAATCCGAACAAATCCTAATTATCGAGCGGTTTGCAACCCAGCTTAGAATATATTAACTTAGACACGACGTGATCGTGACAAAACACAGTCTTTAGTGCGTGAGCATCCGTGATTCGTTCGTGTTAACGTTATTCATCGTGAATAAAAGTCATGCAGTACTCACGATATTTTATTTTTTATTATATTTTATTATTAAAATTATTCCTAATGTCCCTCCAATCAAAACTTCGGGGGTGGTTGATCGTGCGTGATCATTTGTGGTCCCTTCTTTAATCGTGCATGAATCGTGCGTGACGCAAAACGCTAAAAAATTGTGTGCGTGAATCGTGCTTCAAGAGATTTTTATTTCGTGAATCGTGCGTTACGTGAAGGAAAAATCGCTCACGCACGCACCTCTAGTATATACCTATAGGCCAGTGAGTGAGTGTTTTTTCCCAGAACTATTATTTTAAGGAATATTTTCTCTGCCTAAAAGATGCTGGTTTATGTTCCCATTGATTCATATGACCATCAATAATGGCTAAAAGCCGAAAAAATTTTATTCTTTGAGCCTTTGGTCTGCTTTTTGAAAAGCTTTGTGGAGCTATATTGATGAATTTTCTTATGATCAACAATCTTCCTTCTTTCTAGGTGGCTTTGATGGCACCTCCAATGTGTTGGCTGGTAAACTTTTTAATATACCCGTTAAGGGTACACATGCGCATGCCTATATCACCAGTTTCAGCAGTTTGGGAGAGTTAAAAACGCGTCTTCTAAAGCACAAGCAAACGGGTGAGTTGTTTAATATAAAATTAACATAGTCCAATACTCACACATATTTCCCTATTCAGGCATCATGGAGGATCTTTTGGAGCATGCTGTGCGTCATCGTCAAATGTTATCCCATGTACTTGATGTATCCACCGAGGAGTCTAGCGAGGGTGAACTGGCGGCTATGGTCTCGTATGCCATTGCCTTTCCGGATGGCTTTATGGCCCTTGTCGATACGTACGATGTTAAGAGGTATTTCGCTTTTAGGCAGATTCTCTCGGAACGGTTTTGGTTTTTGAGTTTTCGAGTTTTAGTTCTCCCTACTCTCTTCCCTCTCCTTCTTCTCGTGTTGTTATCGTTTTTCGTTATTGAGTTTGGAAAATTTTTGTATCTCTCAGCGTGCACAAAAAAAAAAAACAAAACTAATGTATCGTCTCGTCCATTCCCCAAGCGCCGTCTTCATATTTATTTCAAAAAATGTTCTACCTTTCTTCATTTTGTGAGTTTTCCTTTTTTAAAAATGGTAATAATGAAAGTATTTCCAACAGCCGAGAAACAGAACAAATCACACAAGTCCCACCCGTACAAACTGATAGCAAATCAGACATCAGTTCATCATTATCACCACCAACAACAACAACAACAACGAATGGTCACAAGTTTACTAATGGCAATAATGGCTACAAGATTCCAAATGGTCATAAGCTAAATGGCCTTCAAAATGGTCATCAGAATGGTGGTAGTAGGTTGCCGTCTAAAAACGAAGCTGCTGCTTCAGCAGTTACAGCAATTCCAGCAGAATCCACTTCTTCAATCAGCACCACAACAACAACAACTACCAGTACTACTACAACTACGTCCAATGGGACGGCGTACCTACCAAAATATGTCGAGAAGTCATTCAGGTAAATGTCACCTATCAAGAAAATTACGATAGGATTCCTTTGTTAAATCAACAATTAAACTAAAAACCTGTTTTCTTCAAGGGAACTAAAACGATTCAAAAACGATATTTTTTATCGAATGAAAATGTTTAAGAAATTCGATTTTTCTTTTCAAAAAAGGGATGCAAACTTTTAGGAGAATCCGAACAAGTTAACTGAAAGATTATTAAAAATCATTCATACGTACATTCGAGAACTCACAGATATGAGCCGAACGCATGCCGATCCCTTCGCCAAGAGAGTAAACAAATTCTCAAAACTAATCAGTCGCTGGCAAGCGTTCAATGCAGTAGGTCAGAGCCGCTTTATGTTGTATTATATTTTCACACCAATACACTCTCACATTTTTGCCTTGCTCTTCTTGACAAACGCTGCTCTACATGTACGAATAACTGAGCGTTTTGTTGATGATTAATTGAATTTTCTAACCAGAAACCAAGCTACACTTTTTCGAAGGTTTTTGACGTGCTGAATCCGAATCTGAAGTCAGAATAGCCCCAGCTCGTCATATTTTTTGAGATATGCTAACTTTTAACTTTTTCTTTTCTCAGATTGATCCTCCAAAATCCAATTTAAATTTTCAAAAACGTTATTTTTCCCTGTTCTGTCGAAATTCGTCATAAAATCAAGTTTCAAGCAAATCCAATCAATTTTCTAAACATCTTCCGCCATATTGGATCCGCCATCTTGAATTTTTGATAGCTAATTTCGAGTTCGTAATCAGCAACCCCAAAAACCCCCCGAGTAACAAGTTTCAAGCAAATCCAATAAATTTTCAAAACATTTTCCGCCATATTGGATCCGCCATTTTGAATTTTTGGAAACCTAACTTTGGATTCATAATCAGCAACCCCAAAAACCCCCGAGAAACAAGTTTCAGGCAAATCCAATCAATTTTCAAAAAATTTTCCGCCATTTTGAATTTTGGAAAACTAACTTTGGATTCGAAATCAGCAACTTCAAAAATCCCCCCTCGTAACAAATTTCAGGCAAATACAATCGATTTTCAAAGCATCTTCCGCCATATTGGATCCGCCATTTTGAATTTTTTGAAAAATTAACTTCGGATTCGTAATCAGCAACCCCAAAAACTCTAGAGAAATACTACAAATTTCAGCAAGTCAGTATTTCAATATTCTTAACTTTTTTGAAACCGCCATTTTAAATTCTGTAAAAAATACTTCAGATTTGTCAACAAAAACCTCAAAAAAATTTAAATATCGATTTTGAAGGATGCCAGTATTTATATTCTTAACTTTTGAAAACTTATCCCTTAAATGAATTGAACAACGTTTGTTTTTTGAAAAATTCAATTGATTTTGGAAGGAAAGAAAACTTTAAATACCTTTAAACTTGAAAAAAAAAATGATGCCTAGATTCACTTACAAAAGTTTTTTTTTTGCTCTAGAATATCTCAAAAAACCAACTTTTTTAAAACCTTCGAAAAAGTAGTCTGGTTTCTAATTAGAAAATCTTGTTGGCCTGTGTTATTAAACGAAGGTTCGTTAGAGAAAAATTTAATGTTAATCAGTTGTCTACGTAACCTATTAGATTTTTGCTTTTAAAATCGAACGAAATCGAATATTTATCTTTGAAAATGTAAAATGAATACCTCCACTCTCCTTTGAAAATGTTGAACTGAAATTAAAACGTAATTTCGTAAATTTCAGACTAAGATGTATGTAAATTAAAGAAATTGCATTAGGAAAATTAGCTGTTCAAAGCTTGTTTTATTTTATATGTCCTGATGCTCCATACGGGATAGAGGAAAAGAAGAAGAACAAAAAAAGATTTTCCCAACTAACTCTTAAAAGACAGGCAATCCAGGATTCCAGGATTTCCATAACATTTGATTTTGTCCATCTACTGCAATTCTTCGCTTTTCTAAACATATTTGTCATCATTCTACATATTTTTCTTGAAAAAAGCGCATTAAACTGGGTGAAATTCCAGATTTCTGTATATTATTCTTGAACTTAAGCAAGGGAAGTATTTGTCAATGCACTAAATAGCGTTTGTAAATATAATGGAATATTGTCGGATAAGAATTTTCTTACACGCCGTTCCCAAGGTGATCAATAATCCTGAAAACATTTATTTGTCGACAATGATGAAAACATGATGAAAAGTTGATCACTCAATTAATCGGTTAAATATAGTGTTTTTATTTTTGTACCGCTTTTGCTCTGTTCAAATTTCTCTAGCAAAAAGTAAATTGCTACAAATCACTGAAACGAAAACAATATTAATCCCTAAACGAAAGTCCAGAAGGTTTGGTTTAACGAGGTCCAAAACTTTGTAAAACCGAAAGATTGGAATCGTTACCCATGTAGTTTCAAATATTGGTCCACTCTATTCTTGTCTTCGATCAACATTATTTTATGTTAGATTTTATAGCAAAATTTCAAAATTGGAATCGAAAATTTTATACCAAAACTTGGACGGTAAAAATATTTTAAAAAATGTTTAAGTTTTTAAATTTATATAGAGTATATAATGTAGAAACTTTCAACAAACGGTTTTCAAAAAAAAATCGGTTCCGTAACGGCAAGAATTTCTCAAAAATTCTGGAAAGTTAGGAAAGTCTAAATTTTTATTAAAATGATTTGCATCCCTCAAAACAAATTTTCAAATACATTATAAAATACTCGTTTTTGAATCGATTTACGTAGCCTACTTTCTAAACCTTTTTCAAAAACGCATTTCATTATTTCAAAGTTTCCTTATTTATTTAATTCTTCAAACAAACCAAATACTAATACTTTTATACTCTAAACAAAAACTCAGGTTTGTTTTGTTTTGGTTTCATTTTTAAGGGCCAGCATGAGTCCATTCATCCGACATAACCATTCAAAATTGTTGCTGCTAAATTCAAAACTCCTTCACCCTTAATATACATATACAAGCAGATATATAAATATATATACATATATATATATAGAAATATTTATATGTAACATATATGTCTGTATAAGTCATGTGTGCTTAATGCTTATGTAAAAATTGGTCCAAGTCTCGCCAAAAAAGAAATTGATCTAGGTGACTCAAAAATGCAAACAGGTGAAGTGCATTAATTTTTATTTATTTTTAACTTTGCTTTAAGCTTTTACTAACCCTCATTTGATTTCCATTTTTTCCATTTTTATGTTTATACTTATTGTTCATTATTATGCTTTTTTTTTTTTATTTCTCGTCTTAAATCTGAATGTGAAACAAATCCAAAACAAAACATTAATCAAAAAAATCAAAACCGAATCAGAAATGCAAACAAAATATACCCCCCCATCTAACATAGTTAAAATGACTTCCCGGCACTATTTTGGCAGAGGTATGTAAAACACGTCTTTCAGATACACAAAATAAATTAAAACAAAAACGAAAACAATTAAATATTTATACACCATATTATACCATATACATTTTCACTCACTCACCACAGGACCTTAGATAATATGATCTAATGCGAAATGGGTATAAAACATTTGAGAACTGGAATTATTTAAAAGGAATATTTGAAAAAGAATTATATATGTTTTAGGGCCGATTCTATATTCAGAAAATAATTTTTTCTGTTATTGTGAAGTTTTTTTGACAGATTATTGATAGAAATCGATAATCGATATATTGTGGTTTTCAAATACCCCATATTATGCGTTAACATTTTCTAAACTTTCCTACAATTAATTAAGAATTTTGTCAGGCTTTTATTGTACTCTCAGTGAGTGCCTATTTGATAAGAAAACAGTTTGCTCAGTCTTATCCTCTAAATGAATTATTTACTTCTCAAAAATCAGTAGATGTGATTCCTAAACCATTACTGAATGAGGTTATTCATATGATATGAATATGCATGGAATGCTGCTCCATTCCAAATTGACTGTCCAAAAAAAATAATCTCATAAAACTCTTGCGACCTGAGCATTTGCATTAGAGCAGGGGTCGGCAATGGTAGCAGAGATGTTGCCACTGGCAACTGAGAAAATAAGGCTCAGGCCTGTTGAAAACAGATATGATCGGGTGTGTTCCACATTTCGACGGCAATTTCCGTATAAACGTACGCATTTCGAATTTAAGCCGTACAACTTTACATATAAAGTGATCAATATTTCTTCGGTCACTAGATTTGGGCAAGAATGTTGGTCGATTTTAAACCAACTGCAAAGCCAAGTGTTTCTAAATCGTCAAATAATTATAAATATCTTTCGACCTAATTTAGTTACCGCTGATAAAATTGTCACTCTCTTTTGCTAAGAGAGTGAGAGCAAAGAAGACAGCACACAAATTTTGTATGTATGTGTGTGACATATTTCAGCGTAATCGCCAGGCAATCGTGGTTATCACCTTGCGCATCAATTGTCAGCTGCACACTAAAGCTGTGTCAACTAAAAAAAGGTAAGCACACAAACTTTGTATGTATGTGTGCGACACAGCTTCACAGCCTTTCGCTTCAAGTATCAGCTGCACACTGAAGCTGTGTTAACTATCGACCACCTCTCCATGATAATTTCACCATGGGCCCAGGCAGAGAATAGAGTGCTTAAAAGCTCGTTGTTTGAATGTGCTTAACTCCATGGTATAACACTGCTCGACAGTATTTTTTCCCAATGAATATATCCGCTTAACTCGAAAATCTCTATAAAAAAAAATTCTATCGGCTAGTTATCGAGAATTTATCGATAATATTTTATATTCGATTTTTTCAAAGGTGCCTCTACTTAAATTTTTATAACTTCTATGTTTTTGCTCCAATTTGCAAGTTCTAAAAAAAACTACGAAGAAAAATCTTGTTCAAATTTTTAGTACTCGGATAAAAATGTAATAGGATGAGTGGTTTTAACTCTATGGATTCAAATGTATAAAAATAAAACAACTTTTAGGTCATGCTCATTTTAAACATTTATCGGACGTAAAATGCTTGTAAATGCATAAAGATAAACAAATACGTAATGTTTTTTAATTTAAAAACAGTTTTTTTTCTTTGAGAAAAGCTCTTAATCTCAGAAATAACAAATTTATTCAAGTTTTTGGGAAAGAAGACAAAATTCTTGCCAATGCATTAGCATAACTTTTTCGATTCTATTAACCAGTTATCGAGGTATTATCGATAAACTGTTTTTCCGATTTTTTAAAAAATATTCTACTTAAATTTTAATAACTTTTTTGATTTTGCACCGATTTGAAAATTTTCAAAACTATTCCTTGCAAATTTTGTCTGTCTCACTCTTGCGCATATAGCAAAAAGTTCGAGTTTACAAATTTCATTCTTATTAGGTCCATCTTGGGTATAATTATACCTGTCCGTTGTCAACTAAGCAATTTTGTATGTATTTAGTGTGTCGCAAGCTGACGAGAAGCGTAGAAACAACCTTTTGTATAAAGTGTCAACAGCACACTGATGATATGTCAACTAACCAGCCATGCCCAACACTGTGGTGTAATTATAATGATGAGGCTACAGTCGAGCAACATGCTCTCTTCTCAGTTGACACTAAAGGTGGGTTGGAGTTGTTCTGTTCCGGAACAATGTACCGTTTTTGCTTTTATACTAAGACCGCATTTACACGATGAAGCAAACTTCATGAAGTTTCTCAAAAAGTATTTGCTTGTGGGAAAGAGGTGTGGTGGGGTGGCTTGCCCCTCAACGCCTCTTTCCTACAAGCACGAGCTTTTTCAAAAACATCATGAACTTTGCTTCATCGTGTAAATCCCGACTAAGTGTTATAGTTGAACTGTTTCATTCAGGTACCAAAATTTTAGAGGAATTGAATAAATCCTAGATAAGATAAGGCCTGAATATCTAAATATAATATAGTTGAATCACTAAGACCTAGTTCATTTTAATGACTAGTTCATTTGAACTAGTTCACGGCACAACTGTTGCAGGTCTTTGCTTATGTGAAATCAAAATAGCTTTAAAAATTCCTCGGTTCCAGCTTCCTCAACTGTTTTATGCCCATTTCAGGAACTTACACTAAATCCAATCCATTGCTCTCACACATTAAAAGTCCTAACTGATTAACGTGTGTCCATGTCCCAAACACTCAAACACCAAAAATATGTGTTGTTGTTATTTTAATTTTCCATTTTTTTGTCCATTTTTTATATTTTAAACCAAAATTCCATTTATATTTTTCCCCTGTTCAATTGTGGTACCCAGTTACTTGTATATAGTTTTACTGAACAAAGCGTCCGAGAGAGCACACTGCATGGCTTTCGGTAATTGAAGCTTCATTTTGTGTGTGTGAAAAAAAAGAAGCGCAGCTTCTCCTCCCAGACAAATAAAAGAAATCCCTTTAAAAGTGCTTGGAAATTTTTTTGTAGAAAGCACTGAAATTTTTCTAGAGGCACTTGAAATGGCCACAGCACACCACCACAGACCATTTGCTTTTGAACTTAGTGGCACAAAGAAATACAAATAATAATCCTAACAATTGAAAACCAAATTCCCCCCTCTCCAAAAGCAGCTTTTTTCCATAATTTTTTTAAGCATATTTATTTAAAATTATTTTCTTGTTTTCTTTTTGTGTTTTTTTTTGTTAATCTTCTCTGTAGGAGTGGCCTATTGAACTTTAGTGCGGTGGCTTTGGCTCTGAATGATTTGGGTTATCATGCCCTGGGCATACGCATCGATTCGGGTGATTTGGCCTATTTGTCTTGCCTGGCACGTGAGGCCTTCGAGAAGGTGGCGGAACGTTTTAAGGTGCCGTGGTTTAATAAGCTAACCATAGTGGCCTCCAATGATATCAATGAGGATACCATATTGAGTCTAAATGAGCAGGGTCATAAAATTGATTGCTTTGGCATAGGCACGCATTTGGGTAAGTTGTTTGCAAATAATACTAGATTACAGCAAAAAAGACCCATTAATGTATTTTGGAATGCTGATCTCAAAAATGAAATTAAAAATTTTTGTATGGCTACGTTTTTGAGGTGGAATTTTTGTTTAATTTTTCGGTAGATACCCAAAGGTATAGGCGGGCCATACCTTTTAAGCCATATCTCGAGTTAAAAACTTTAGATGGAGTCAAGCAAGGAGTTAATAAAAAGGGTATGCAATTCCCAATAATCTAGTCGAGGAATATTTTCCAATCGGTTTTCAAACTACTAAACAGATTGAAAAATGATCTTTAACTGGATAATTAAAAATTGCATACCCTTTAGATTTAATACCTTGCTTAACGACATGTGAAGTTTCCATCTCGAGATATGTCATAAATTTAAAGTACCTAACGAAAAAACTACAAAAAATTGTTAACTCAAAAACGTATCCATACAAAAATTTGTGAATTTTATTTTTAAGTTCAGCATTCTAAACCAGGGTTCGTAGAATGCACAAAAATTATTTTCACGCCATGATAAATAACATTAATGTAAAAAAAATTTTTCTAGACATGAAAATAAAAAAATTTACATATAAAAAAAAAGCAGTGACCGGATATAACGTTACCAATTATTTTATGATTTTTATTTTATTACTCAGCTCATAACAATTATTTTTGATTTTTTAAGAATTTCTTTCAGATGATAACAGTTATTGATGACTTTTTTAAATTAAAGTCATCAATAAAAGTTATTCAGAGACATTTGTTTTTTGCGTAATAATATAAAAATCATTTGCATATATCACATTGAAGGAACCATTGAGGACGAATATGTAAAAATATTCTCGATCACAAAATTTAGTTTACATTGGCTGTGTTCAGCAGAAGATCAATGATATTTTTCTTGGTAATTTACGTAGCCTAGTTTTCCTCTTGTGTTTAATATGATATTTAAATCAAATGTCAGTTTAACAAGACCCCTTTAAAGTATGCTAAATAATAAGAGCTGTTTTATTAAGCTGATCAGTGATCAAGTGTCTCTGCTGAACGCGCCCATTGATTCTGTCCTTTTTAAGGACCATACACAAAGTTCAACGTGCATTGCGTATAACCCCAACGGATGCCCTTAACATAATGGTATATTAAATGCCTCCTGTGGGTAGAGAAATCACCAGTAATACCGCTCTTAGGCTGAACGAAAACAGTACACGGAAAGATGGTAACTCTAGACACTTCTCTACAATTCTTAAACAAGTGGCGATACCGCTACGAAATTCCACAGAACCGTACGCTAAACTTACTTGCAAAGAATATACAGCCTCTCCCTTTTCGCACATTTTGGACTTCAATTTTGGCCGCGTCATCAGCATGAAAGAAGGGAGCCCGGCTGAGCATGTTATCAGAAAAAACAGATTATGATAGATCGAAAAGTTTCTGCTGAACGAAGTGCTGCTTTTTGGCAAACGCCTTTAGAAGTAAATCATAATACGGAACGCCGTATCTTTTTTATGACTCTGCAGACACGCTTACGTTTGTGTGGCACACAGAAAATTGCATAGAAATAGGCAAAATTAGGTTTAATTATATTTGATTATTTTTTATAATTATTTACAGCAGATTGAAAAGATCATAATTGCAATCAGTGCACAAGATACGACTAATGCTATCGATAACACGCCCATCGATATACAATTACAGCTGATGGTATCAGTATCACTTCAAAGGAGCATAAACACAGAGAAATCTAGCACGATTAGGCAAGACTGAAATCGGCTTTAATTTAGTTTTTTTCGTCTTGAATTTTTAAGAAGAAATCTGCTTAATACGAGAAGACTTTTGCCTCGATTTTGAGTTTGGTAGCAAGGGAGGTGAGGCGTTCGCATTGCGGAGAGCGAACGAAAAACGAGAAGATCTATTCTTGAATTCGAGAATAAATCATGCTTGATATGAAGCCGACTAAATTTAAAACCAAGCAGATCGAGCTTAAAAATTCATGCTTGATTTCAGTATTTTCTTTTTGGATCCAAGAAGATTCTGTCTTGCCGAACTTCTGACACGAAATCTGCTTGATATCAAGCACGATCTGCTCGCTTTTTTTCTCTGAGTGTACTATTTCTTTGATACATTCTCCGCTATCATGATACCTCAAATTGTCTATCATGATACCGGATCAGTCGCGTTCAGCAGAAAGATCATTGAAAATGTATAATTGATCAGGGAGCAAGAAAGAGCCATTGGCTCTTTCAATGTGATATATGCAAATGACTTTTATGCAATGCCTTAAAAATAAAAAGTCTCTGAAAAATTTGTATTAAAGCCTTTTATAAATATAAGTCATCTATAACTGTTATCATGTGAAGAATATTCATAAAAAGCAAAAATAACGGTTATGAGCAGTGTAATAATAATAAAAATCACAAAATAATTGGTATTTCCCAAGTTTTAAATTAAAAATAAAAGAATAATTGTTATTTCCCGAGCAAAATATAACTGGTAAATAATGACTTGCTTGATAAAACTTATAACTGTTACGGTCCCTAAAAAAAATTTTTTTTTTCATGTAACTAACACGAGTATTTTTGACATGATTGTTTTTTACAGGCATGTAAATAATTTCAGCTGCCTTCTTGACGTCTGTAAAAAACTGTCGTGTCAAAAATGCTCGTGTTAGTTACATGAAAAAAATTATTTTTTCATATGTAAAATTTTTTTATTTTCATGTCTGAAAATAATTATTTTTTACAGCTTGTATATTTTACTTTGTGTTAATATCTTGCGTGTAAAGAAAAATGTGTGTTATTTTACGAACCCTGTTCCAAAGTACATAAGAAAAAAAAACAGCTTCTATATATATATTTTTTTTTTTTGTAAACTAGATATTACTAACTTTATTTTACTCTCCATTCTAGTCACCTGTCAGCGTCAGCCTGCCTTGGGTTGTGTCTACAAACTGGTGGAGATTAATGGTCAGCCGCGCATTAAGCTAAGTCAGGATGTGGAAAAGGTTACCATGCCGGGCAATAAGAGTGCCTATCGTTTATATAGCGCCGATGGACATGCTTTGATTGATCTATTGCAAAAGGTATCAGAGCCACCGCCAGCTGTGGGTCAAAAGGTGTTGTGTCGTCATCCCTTTCAGGAGTCAAAGCGTGCCTATGTTATACCCTCGCATGTGGAATCGTTATATAAGGTTTACTGGAAATCGGGCAAGATATGTCAACATTTGCCCACCTTGGAGCAGGTGCGTGAGAAGGTACAAATCTCTTTGAAGACGCTGAGGAATGATCATAAGCGTACGCTTAATCCTACGCCCTATAAGGTAAGAGCTTCTCCATATTTCTTGTAATTTATTTTAATTTCCCTTTATTTTCCAGGTGGCCGTCAGTGACAACCTGTACAATTTCATTCACGATCTGTGGCTGCAGAATGCTCCCATTGGCGAGCTATCATGATCTATATAAATCAGCCTATATCGGCCGTTGATTCAAAACATTGAAAATTGAAAATTCCCCCAAAGTTGGCGATTTTAGTCATTTGCTGGTCATTTGCATTATATATCATACATCTCATTGGAACAGTAACAAGAATAGTTGAGAGCACAATATTCTATATATATATATTCTATATATATTCAATAATTATTGCAAAACAAATATTAGTCTCTAATCATCTAATCGAACGCACATCATTATCAGGAATGTGTCTGGTGCCTTAAACGGAAGTAAAAATCGAGATGTATTTAAACATTACATTAACAATATTTTTTATAGTACTTAAGTGTTGAAATGACCAACCCCAAACAGTTGGAAGTACAAATGCTATTTAGTAGTACATTTATTAGTGCGACTCACATACATCAAAGAGCACACACATACACACCCACCACACACACACACACACACACTTATTATGTGTAGTTATAACTTTATCTATTAATAATGTTTATGTATTAACTATAATCGATTGTAAATATGTTCAATTTAATAATTCTAAGCCAAATAAGCAATTTACACAATACACACACACCGACACACACACACAGCCACAGCCACTCAATGACCGCTTCAAACGAAATGTTGCATGTAGTTTTGATCAAAATAAAAAAAAGAAACGGAAAGCTAAAATAAAATTTGTTTAGATTTAAGTTAAAGCCAGATCTCATCGATTTCGCAGTCACCAGGAAGTTACCACAAAGCTTGACACAAGCTGAGTCCCTAGAGAACTTATCATCCGACCACTCACCTGTCCAATCATCTCACATCAAACAGAACAGACAGAATTAATTGCGAACCAAATTGTGAATTTACCATTATCTTGTCTTCTCTTCGAGAAAAAATTAAAGGTTCAAAAAAATAAATTCTTAAGAAAATTTTTTTTGGTAAAGGAAATTCGTAAACATATTTTAGAAAAAATCTCACAATAGGACAATCAATAAATGCGCGAGGAAGAATATTTTTCTAAAATAAAATCTTTTTTTCAAGTAAATATAATTGATTGAAAAAAATGTCTAAGATATTGTCAACCACGGCGGATTTTAAAATGTTACTTAAAATTATTTCTCCGATTTCAGATAATAAAAATTAGTAATCCTTAACAAATTTAAAAAAATGTAATACGAGAAAAATATTTTTCATCGCGCATAAATGGATTGTCCCATCCTACGATTTTTCTGTAATACAAGAAAAATATTTTTTCCTCGCGCATTAATGGATTGTCCTATCCTACGATTTTTCTGTAATATGTATACGCATATCCTTTACCAGAAAAACATTATTGAATAAAAATATAGGATTAAATTTTTCTAAAATCCTACTTAAAAAAAGACTTTTTCGAACCTTTTATTTTTGATGGGAGAGAAAACATGAGAATAGCAGGGACCGAAAATAGCGGTTATGGGTTAAATTTTAAACTAAACGAATCATTGGGATGCTTCACGAAAACTTAAACTATCCAATTTTGGGTTTCTATGAAATTCTTTATAAAATGAGCCAGAGCTGCAATGAATTTCAAATGTCAAAAATCGTATGGAAAAAAGTGCGCCCTAATGTACATACATTAAATATATGAATATATTTGTATTTTTGTATGGACTTTGGAAATATTTAGTGAACCGTTATTTTTGATTTTGATTTTTAAAAATCAATGGTACAAATTATTTTTGATTTTTATTTAAAAAAAAATTATTTTCAAAAATATTAATTTTTGATTTTTCTTATAAAAAATCAATTATAAAACTCATGAGTGATTTAAAAAAAATCAATAATAAAAATTAAGATTGATTTTTTTAAATAAAAAATATTATAATAAATAATAAATTGATTAGGAAAATAAAAATCAACCTGTGTTAAATATATCAATACTTTAATTTGTCTGCAGAATCTGCTGAAAAATTACTGTTTCTAAAATTAAATCCACCATAAAAAATTTTTTTAATTAAATTTATTATTCTTTTTATATAGTTTAGTACAATCCGGTATTTTTGATTATTTTAGTGCTTTGGGGATTTTTAATTTCGGTACATTTCGTTTTTTTTTTAAGTATTTTCCAAAGTACGAATTTTAGGTCGTTTTAACAATTTTTTCAATATTGTTTTTTTTTTTTTTTGTTTAATTTCAATATGATATATAATCAGTTTTAGTTCGTTTTAAAAATTTTTTCATTTTTTTTTTTTTGAAAAATTTCAATATTTAATGCAGGTTGATTTTTATTTTCTGGTTGGGGAAGGTGTGATTTTTATTTAAAAAAAATCAATCTTGATTTTATTATTGATTTTTTTTTAAATAAAAAATCACTCTTGAGTTTTTATAATTGATTTTTTATAATAAAAATCAAAAATTATTATTGGAAAATAATTTAAAAAAAAAATTTTTTGATTGATTTTTAAAAATATAAATCATAAATGATTAATTACAATTGATTTTTATAGTTATAACTTATAACCGTTACGGTCCCTGGAAAACAGTAGAATTTCCATTTGTGTTGCTTATATCGGATGCACCTTTAAGATGCAACAATATTTTTAAGTTTAATGTTTCTATTCGTTTATCTGGCGAACTGTTAGTGGTGGGGATGTCAAAAAATAGGATTATATTCTCGATGTGGGTGGCTGAGTTTACATGGAATGAAGTAATAAAAGTCCATTAAAAATCATTTAAAAAAAAAAACCAGGGGATCTGGAATCTGGGATCAGGGATTAGGGATCTGGAATGAGTGATGGGGAATCTGGGATGCTGGGATCATTTTGAAAACAAAAAAAGCTTCAGGGGGTCTGGTATCAGGAATTTCGGATGGGGGATCAGGAATCTGGGACACTGTTTCCAAATCTGTTTTTCAATCCAGCCGTGACATTTCCCACGGTATATATAAACTATTTCAATTAACATGTTTCACATCAAAGCCTCGTGAGTGTTAACCACACTCACACCTTTTTTTTTAATTTTTTGTTTCTGTTTTGTTTGACTGTGAAATTAAATAATTAAGTGATATTTGAGTTCAAATGGCAAACCTAACTTTTGTTTTCTTACCTGAGCTTGTGTTAAATTAAAGTTAACATGTAACGTTTTGAAGTTTATATAAAATGAGCTAAAAGAACTAGTGCAAAGGCTACACTGGCACATAGCAGCAGCCAAGTGTGACCATATTTGAAATAATAACATTTTGTCAGTATATTTTTTTTAACAGCAATTTAGGTTTTTATAATTAAGCATGCGAAAGTGTGTTTTTTTTGTGGCCTAAAATCATTAAATTTATTAAGTTATTATTTAATTATTTGCTTGTTATGCATATTTTAGTTTCAGCTGTAATTTCAGTATTTTGTAGTTTGCCATTTGCGGTCACACTGGCTGTTGTTGTTTTTTTGTTGGGGAGCATTTGCTTAAAGAAAATAAAAACAAATTTAAGGTGTGTAAATGTAAACTTAATGGAATTTGCCTAATTTTGATATAAGTAAAGTGGCTCAACAATACCAACTGGAAGTTTACTTAGCAGCAACAAAGATTTGCACTAGCCTAGCGGCAGCTGCCGCTGTGGCTGCCCAGCCCCCAACAACAACAACAACTGCGTAGTGATTCATTGATTGATTTTTTCTTTGCAACTTACAGCCATGGCCGACTCCTTTGATGGTGATGCCAGCTTGCCCAAGGATCATGTACTGGAGCGTTTGAATAAACGCAACAAGGATCGTAAAAACTATTTGGATGTGAAACTGGAGCAGCGCAGCAAGGAAAATGTACAGAATGAGGGAGTCGACTATTTTGCCCAATCCTTTGGCCAGCGTGCCTATGACATTGAGCAAAGCATTAAGAGTGTACAATTGTCCAGTGCGGGTGATGCACCACCTCTACCTGATCTCAGCAAGCATTTTGCGGACATTACCTTACAAATTCAGGAATTGCAGCGTTATCTAACCGACTCGACCATGTTTCTGTCGGATTTCAAGATCAAATCATGTCAAAATATATTGAATGCCCTGACCAGCAGCAGCGATGAGGTGCGCCAACGTATGATGCCCAAGAAAAAGTTTGGTTTCAGTGGCAAAAAGGCGGAGCTCAAGCAGAAGCAACAATTGTTGGATGCGGCCGATAAGTTGGATTGCGTGGAGAAGAAACCCAAGGAACAGCAGCAGCAGCAGTTCAGCTGGACCATAGAAAATAGACGAAATGCACATATTATCTTAAGTGGCGATGAAGTCAATGGTCAGGATATAACCATTTCCAATGTAAATCAATGTTTAATTGAACTACAGGGACATCCGGGTTCCGTACAGGTGTCAAAGGCCCAACAATGTACCTTGCTGTGTGGTCCTGCGGCCAGATCATTCTTTGCCGAACAATTAAATGATTGCACTGTGGCCATAGCCTGTCAACAGCTGCGTCTGCATTCATCTCAAGCCACACGCATTTATTTACATGTCACCTGCCGCGCCATCATTGAGGATAGCCAAGGCATCGATATAGCCGAATATAATTATGATTATCCCGAATTGGAAGCCGATTATTTGGCATCGGGTTTGAATAAATCTCAAAATAATTACACCGATGTGGCTGACTTCAATTGGCTATCACCGGATGTTCACTCACCCAACTGGACATTACTCAAGGATCATGCCATGCCCAATTGGTCAGCGGTGCGTCGTGAATTCCTGAGCAATAACGTTAAGGATGCAACCATTATTTAGTGGTGACCTCGGCGGTTGCTTTTCACTTTAATGGCCTATGCCCTGCTTTTGGGTTGGTTGCTGCTAGAAATGATGCCGCCGTCGCTGGAGATTCAAACTCGATTTGTGTAAATAACTCTTAAGAGCTAAAAATAAAATGGAAATAATGTACTATGAAACTTGTTGCAGGAATGAGTCAATTTTGCACAGGCTAGAAAATTTAATTATAATTTTAAAATTATTGTTTATAAATGTACCATTAATTGCTTTGAAAACATTCTTCCACAAATTCTTGTATTTAATATTTATATAACAATATATTAATCAGCTTCAAATGAGCCATGTTTATTATACAAAAAAATAGAGGGCGAGGTAAAATGTTTCTTTAAAAAAGTTTTGCTGATTTTCTTACAAAAATAAATACCAAATATTCATCCTATTTTTTTTAAACTCAACAAAATTGTGTTGAAGTGAAAAAATATAACGATTAACAAGTATAAAGACGTTATGATTAAAAATAAAAAAGTTTTTCTTACTAAAACCTATTTTCCAAGCCATCGGTAGTATGGCAGCTATAGGATATAGTAGTCCGATTTTGACCAAACTTTCCAGAATAATATGTATGCATATTTAATAACTTAATGTGAAGTTTGGAAACGTTACCACAGAAAACAAAAAAGTTTTTCTTACTAGAACTAGTTTTTGTACCGTTTTTTCCTATGGCAGCTATATGCTATAGCCCTTCGATCTTGATCAAACTTGCCGGTATTATGTAAATGCATATAGAATTAATAAATACCAAGTTTGGAGACGCTACCATTAAAAATAAAAAAGTTTTTCTTACTAAAATCTATTTTCCAAGCCATCGTTATTATGGCAGCTATACGATATAGTCGTCCGATTTTGATCAAACTTGCCAGAATAATATGGATGCATATTTAATTACTTAATGCAAAGTTTGAAGACTTTACCACAGAAAACAAAAAAGTTTTTCTCACTAGAACTAGTTTTTGGACCGATTGTTCCTATGGCAGCTATATGCTATAGTCATCCGATTTTGATCAATTTTTTCGGAATTATGTGGAAGCATATAAAACTAATATATACCACGATTGGTGACGCTAAGATGAAAAATAAAAAAGTATTTCTCACTAGAACTAGTTTTTGGACCGACCGGTTCTATGGCAGCTATATGTTATTGTCATCCGATTTCGATAAATTTTTTCCAGAATTGTGTGGAAGCATATCTAAAAACTAATATATACCACGATTCGTGACGCTACGATGAAAAAACTTTAAAAATTTTTTCTCACTAGAAACTAGATCGACTCAGCCCGTCACGCTGATCAAGAATATATATAGTGTATGGGGTCGAAGATGCTTCCTTCTATGCGTTACAAAGATCGTGACAATTTTAATATACCCTTTACGAGGGTATACAAAATTCAAGCAGATATGGCACTGAGGCCCAAAGACAAGACAAATGCTTTAAACAATATTTTAGAAAATGGCAGCCCTTAGGAGGGTGGGAACATTTTTTTCATCCAATGCACATAAACGAACAAAAAAATTTCGGTCAAATTTTGTATAGAAATAAATATTTTTTCCGATTGACGTGAATCTCAGTTAATGAGCATAGCATTTAAATAAATTAGACAGGTGACTTAACGATTTTGAAAATTTGACTATTTTTAGTCCGATTGCTTTGAAACTTGGAAAATTTGGCAAATCTGCTAAAAAAGGGAAATGAGCGGAAAATTTAGTACAATAAAATAATTTTTTATTTGATTTTGTTGAAATTCAGTTTGTAAGGATAGTATGCTAAATAACTGGGTCATATGATTTTCCGATTTCGAAAAATTTAGTTCCTAGTGGGGCAAATAAGGGGGCACGGGTGCGGTGGAGCTCAAGGACAAACATGATTTTTGAGTCTGTCCATATAAAATAATTTTTTTGGCTTTATGAGCCAAATAAATAGAAATAAAATTTTCCCATGTGGGAAAATGAAGATGGGCTTAATAAACAATCCATATTGTTCAACCGATCTGAATGATATTCTGTTTGCAAACCCCTTAGATAATTAAAACGGATTTTAAACTTCCAATTTAAAACCAATGCAACGTGAAGGTTGGAGAATGAAGGGTTCGTTTAATGTAAATCCTTATTTTTAAAATAATTTTCTATTTTAAAAAATTCTATCACTAAGGTCGAATAATGGAGGATTGGGCATAATAAATGAAAAAACAATTATCGATTTGAGAAAAGAAATCAAGGGCGGGGTTTAAGGTCAAGGTTTTAGAGACGAGATTTTAGAGTACAATATTGTTTTTAGGCCGATGTTTATAAAATTAAGTTTGTAACCTACAAATTATAAGCTCAACGGGGGAAATTAGTTGAATAATTATATGCCAATTTGGGGAAATTCACTCCCAGAAAAGAAAAGAATAAAAATGTTACTCTTTTATACCAAATTAAACATTTTTCGGGTGCTTAACACGAATCTGTTTGGTTAGATACTCCATCACGTCTGAATTTTTTATAATTTCAGCCTATAGTTGGCAAAAGTGCATATTTTGACCGTTATAAGGCATGTTTTGTGGGCAATCAATAAATAAACTATCCCAGATAATTTTGCGATTTTTTTTAAACGAAGATATACCATTTTGAATGCATAAAAGTATGCTTAGCTAAATATAGTAAATCGACTAGTAATTTTTATTAAATTATGATAAAAGTTCCCAACGACACCCATAGTATACTTGTACGCAAGGGAACATTTGGTCGGTTTGAATACTTCCATTCAAAATAATATATCTTCGTTGAAAAAAATCGCAGAATTGTTTGGGACAATTTATTTTAAAGCTCAAGAATATATCTTTCTGATAATATAAAGGGGGGATAAACCAAACGTATGAGTTGCCCAGGAGAACATGCCTTAAAATGTTCAAAAAATGCACTTTTACCAAATACAGTCTCAAATTGCCAAAAATTCTGACGTGATGAATCATTTTGGTAAACTCGAGTTAAGCATGCGAAAATGATCTAAAATCACCACCACTCCTTCTATAAACTGAACCATGTTGCCTTGTGTTATTTTTGTATACCTTTAACTGGTCGGAAAATCTGAGTGACTGGACAAGGTAGATTATGTATGACGCTGCCATAACTGACTATAAATTATCTCGCCCACGTATAAAATTCGTAAAAGAAAATAAAGTTTGCATACTTTGAGGGGCAAACAGCATGATTTTTTTTAATAGCATAAACGTAAAAGAAGTGCATTAACTTTTAGAAATGATAATCAAATTATTTCCAAGTCAAACCCTTTGTTAAGATATATAAATATATTATCCTTTTCCTATCACTTAGGGCCGTTTTCTCATCTTCATTTTTGTTGAAAATCTAAGTTAAGTTAATAATTAAGAAAATGTATGTTGCCACGCGGGTCGTTTTAGACAAAGCATATATTTAAAAAAAAAGGCCTAAAAGTAGGCAAAATACGTTTTTTAAATAACCACGGTACTTAGACTTAAATAGACGTGTTCAGCAGATACACTTGATCACTGATCAGCTTCATAAAACTACTCTTTATATTCAGCATACTTTTAGGGGGTATATCATATTAAACACAAGATGAAAAGTAGGCTACGTAAATTACCAAGAACTATATCATTCATCAGGAAGCAAGTTCTTCTGCTGAACAAGGCCAATAAGTTTGTCAAATACTATGTTTATACAATTTTCTCATCAATACAATATTGTTTATTTAAAACCCCACCTAGCCCCGCTTTAGGGGGTCGCCATCTGTTTCCCCGTTGAACTGAAATGCCAGCCCAGCAATGCCCATAACTGAGCACTTAAGTGAAAATGAAAGCCAATTCTGAAGCTGATGTCCCTGTATTGACTGCACATATTCACCCACCCACACACTACCTGGCCAAAGCTGTCCAAAGCACAAAATGGCCGCTGTTTAGGTCGTATTCATGAGGCGAGCGTAATTTGAGGGCATAATTGGGCTGTCAGCGCGCGATTCGAAGCCGTTGAAAATGGCAGCTTACTCCTCTTACTCCCAGCATCAGCAGCTCAAATTGCACTCCCCCCCACATGTGCAGCTGATTAGGGGGGGCGGGGGGTAGGGCAAGCAGCCTATAGCCTAAAGAAAATGTCTGTCTGTGCAATTTGCAATTCAAAATGATTGTTGTTGTTGTTCCCACATTGATTGCCATTGCTGTTGGCAATATTTTGTCAAGGCTTTTTGGGGGATATGAAAATTAATTCAGCAAAATTTTCAGGTATGCAACTGACAACAGCTAACAGCATATTGTGGCAATTTTGACACATTATAAACAATTCATTTGCAATTAGATTGACGTAATTTAGTTTGTGTATGTGCACAGTTTGAGAGGCACTGAGACTGGGTAAAGTAAAGAAGTGTTGCCTACTCTTAAGCGCAGGGTGGAATCATTTAGTTGTGGGACAAAATACAAAGTTGTAATGCTTTAAGCAAAACTGTTGCCTACTTTTTAGCGTAGGTTAGGGCGTATTCCTTTATATGCGGCCTAAAAGTAGGCAAGTAGGCCCTTACGGTCGTTCTCTGATCTTCATGTTTTTAAAACTAGGTGATTTTTGAGAAAATCTATGTTGCCTACTTTTAGGCCAAACTACTAAATGCGGCCTAAAAGTAGGCAAGTAGGCCCTTAGGGCCGTTTTCTCATCTTCATGTTTTTGAAACTAGGTGATTTTTGAGAAAATCTATGTTGCCTACTTTTAGGCCAAACTACTAAATGCGGCCTAAAAGTAGGCAAGTAGGCCCTTAAGGCCGTTTTCTCATCTACATGTTTTTCAAAACTAGGCGATTTTTGAAAAAATATATGTTGCCTACTTTTAGGCCTCGTTTAAATCGCATCCGGGTCGTAGCCCAGCCAACCATCGGACTCCGCTGGGTATACCTTTAGGACTCCATAGGGAGGCTCCTTAAATAGTCCCAAAGGTGCTTATCCGCCGGAGAAAAAGGCCCTTTTTGACATATATGAAAAAAGTGTTCCTCAGGAACTCCTTAAAAGAGTGATTTTGGAGTCCCAGAATGCTCACTCGGATAATCCGCAAGGACTCCAAGAGGACTCCACTATTCGTCTAAGATTTTTTGAAAAGGACTTCGTCAATCATCCTTAAATAATTCAGACGGAGTGTTTGTGGTCTGCTTTTGACCTCCCATAATAATCCGAAAAAAAAATTATTAAATGTTCTAAGGAGGGGTCGAACACAGGATCTCCCGCACAGTAGGCTCACACACTACCCCCTGCACCACTCCCTATTTTATTTACTATTAATTTTAATCGAATCAACTTGGAAAACTGAGAAAATTCCTATAAAAACAAATGCGCGGCCTACTTACGTATTTTAAAACTCCATAAACGCTTATAAAGCTCCTAAAATGTGTTTGCTAGGGACTCCCGTATCAATCCTACCAGGAGCGCTCCTTAAACACTCCTAAAAGGTGTAGCTGTGGGAGTCCCTTTTGAATCCAGTTTAGGAGCGCTCCGAATATGGTTGGCTGGGAGTAGACAGAAACATTGTCATTTAAACGCGGCCTAAAAGTAGGCAAAATTTTGTCAAAAAGCACCTAATTTAAAATAAAACAGGAATATGAGAAAACGACACTTAGAATGTCTTTGGTATGACTCTTATTTTATTTTTAAAATCAAAATTTATGTTGCCTAATTTTAGGCCGCGTTTAAAATCGTAACCGGGTCGGAGTAGACAGAAACATAGACATTTAAAAGCGGCCTAAAAGTAGGCAACATTTTGTCAAAAAGCACCTAATTTAAAAAAAACAGGAATATGAGAAAACGACCCTTAGAATGTCTTTGGTATAACTCTTATTTTATTTTTAAAATCAAAATTTATGTTGCCTACTTTTAGGCCGCGTTAAAAATCGCATTCGGATCGTAGTAGGCAGCAACATAGACATTTAAAAGCGGCCTAAAAGTAGGCAACATTTTGTCAAAAAGCACCTAATTTAAAAAAAAAAAAACAGGAATATGAGAAAACGACCCTTAGAATGTCTTTGGTATAACACTTATTTTATTTTTAAAAATCAAAATCTATGTTGCCTACTTTTAGCCGCGTTAAAAATCGCATTCGGGTCGTAGTAGAACCATAGACATTTAAAAAGCGGCCTAAAAGTAGGCAACATTTTGTCAAAAGACTAATTAAAAATGGAAACGACCCTTGAATTCTTTGGTATAACTCTTATAAATCCCGCAAAAGCAAGTAACATTTTGTCAAGAAGCACCTAATTTAAAAAAAAACAGGAATATGAGAAAACGACCCTTAGAATGTCTTTGGTATAACTCTTATTTTATTTTTTAACAAATTATGTTGCCTTTACTTTTTAATTGCATCCATTGTAGTGGCAGCAACATAGACATTTAAGCGGCCCAAGACATTTTTAACGTAGGCCCCATTTCTCTCTTTAGTAGGCCTAAAAGTAGGCAACATTTTGTCAAAAGGACCTAATTCTTAAAAAAACAGGACCATGAGAAAACGGCCCATAGAATGTCTTTGGTATAACTCTTATTTTATTTTTAAAATCAAAATCTATGTTGCCTACTTTTAGGCCGCTTTAAAAATCGCATCAGGGTCGAAGTAGAAGAAACATAGACAATTAGCCTAAAAGTAGGCAACATTTTCTCAAAAATCATCTAATTTTAAAAAAACAGGAATATGAGAAAACGGCCCTTAGAATGTCTTTGATTTAACTCTTATTTCATTTGTGTAAATAAAAATTTGCTATGTAGAAAAATTGTACGAAGAAAAATTTCATTAAAACCTACAAAACTTCATTTGAAGCAAATCTTACAATGTCTTTGCTTAAATCTTCAATTGCAACGAGTAACCCCAATCCTCCTGACCACAGTCACGATGCCCGTAAGTCCTTCGACAAAAGCAGCAACTGCAAAACCACAATTTTGATTAGAACATGGCACGAAAGCAGCCCAAACCTCTTGCTTTTGCTCTTGCTATACAATGTTTGCCATTTTTGCGCTGGTTTTTGCTGTGCAGTTTTGCAGGGCATTTAATTGGCAGGGAAAAGGAGATGCAGCAGCAGCCACTAAATTGAGGGTTACTGTTTTGTCTTAGCCACCTGCTAAACTGTTTGTCGTTTTATCTTTTATCAGTAGCCGCAAAAGCCGCAAAAGTGGGACAGGTATGGTCTACAATGCTGACAGCTCATTACATAACACACACTCACACAAGTGATGTTCCAAGTGTAATTTGCAGTTCAATTACCTTACTAATGTGAAACATTCCACCCTGCTGGGAGTATGTAACATGAATTCGTTAATTATTTTGACAGTCGGCCGACTGTTGACAACTGACAACAGCAAACTATAGAGCCGAAGTTTAAATGTCCTTACATGATACCGAATGTCCTTCATTTCATAAAGTTTGATAAAGTTCATATGCCCCTTTTTTTTGACAAAATGCTTCAACTTGAGCTGTCGCTGTTTTGTGGCCAAATGAAACTTGCATGAGTCTTGTCTATCTGTCCATTTTGTCGTCTTGTCTTGGTTGTAACTGTAATTTGTGTGGCAGCCACAGCCATTTTGGCTAACCACTGATTATGTCATCCCAAATAGACATGTCAAATTGTTCAAGACATATTTTGCCCAATAAGAAATAACGCTGACAAGCTAATAAGGAAGGAAGGTGGGGGATATTGAGGGAGGAGTATAGACGGTACAGTTATTATTACAAATATTCGAAAAATTACTAGCAATAATCGAACCAAATTTACATAATTTTGCATTGTAGTTTGGTGCCTAAAAGTGGGCAATGCTAACAAATACCTGTCAAAGTTTGTATATAACTGATAACTGTAAAGTATGGGGGGTCACACAAACCGTTTAAGTGCTGCCCATCACGATTAAGGGCAGTTCTGCCCAGCGTGATTATTTGTTTTGCTTATAACTCGACTATTGTTCTTCTGATTGGGAAACGACGTATGGTGGATCTTTAATTTATGATGTTTTAAATATATGCCTAGAAGGTTTGAAAAATCTATCTTCAAAATTGTGGGAGATATAAGGTCTTTTCCAAATTGCGGGGTGGCAACTCTACTATCGTTCATCTGATCAGGAAATGATGTATGGCGGATCGATAAGTAATGATGTTTAAAATATATGACTAGAAGGTTGAAACAATCTATCTTCAAAATTTTGGAAGGTATGAGGTTTTTCATATTTAGGGGGTGGCAACTCTACTATCGTTCATCTGATCGGGAAATAATGTATGACGGATCGATAAGTAATGATGTCTAGAAGATTTAAATAATCTATCTTCAAAATTGTGGGAGATATGAGGCTTTTTCAAACTGCAGGGGTGGCAACTCTACTATCGTTCATCTGATTGAGAAATGATATATGGCGGATCGATATGTAATGATGATTAAAATATATATCTAGAAGGTCCAAACAAGCTAGCTCCAAAATTGTGGGAGATATGAGGTCCTTTTCAAATTGCGGGGGTGGCAACTCTACTAACGATCATCTGATCGGAAAATGATGTATGGCGGATCGATAAGGAATGATGATTATAATATATGTCTAGAAGTTTAAAAAATTCTATCTTCAAAATCATGGGAGATATGAGGTATTTTTTAAATTGCGGGGGTGGCAACTCTACTAACGATCATCTGATCGGAAAATGATGTATGGCGGATCGATAAGTATTGATGATTAAAATATATGTCTAGAAGGACCAAATAAGCTAGCTCCAAAATTGTGGGAGATATGAGGCTTTTTCAAACTGCAGGGGTGGCAACTCTACTATGGTTCATCTGATTATTAAGTACAGGGAATCTTTAAGTAATGATGTTTAAAATATATGTCTAGAAGATTCAAAAAATCTATCTCCAAAATTGTGGTAGATGTGAGGTTTTTTCAAATTGCGGGGGTGGCAACTCTTTTATCGTTCATCTGATCGGGAAATTATGTACGGGGAATCTTAAAGTTATGATGTTTAAAATATATGTCTCGAAGGTTTGAAAAATCGATCTTCAAAATTGTGGAAGATATGGCATTTTTTAAAAATTGGAACATTATGTTATTTCGATCCCATGTTGAATACGTTATAACTTTGTTAAAAAAAATCGCAAAATTGTTTGGGATACTTAAATTTAAAGCCAGGGATTAGTACTTTGCTGTAGACAAAACAAAAGTATAGAATGCTTTCAAAAAACGCCTTAAAATGGTCAAAATGGTCAAATATGTGAAAATCACAATCTTTGTGTTCAAATTACCAAAATTTCTGATTTTGCCAAGCAGATTTGGGTAAAGCACACGAAAATCATTTAAAGTCACTATCAACCCTGCAATAAACTGGACCATGTTGTCTAGTGTTATTTTCTTACAGACCTCTGCCCTTTTTTACGCCCTTGACAGTGGATTTTCCCAAATTAGAAATCAACTTTTTTACTTATTTGACCCATGGAGCTTACAAACATAATTTCATAAAGATTCTTCCTTCTTTCACCAATTACGATATTGAGGTTTTCCCAGCACCTACTCAAATGATCAATACATAATTGTGAAATATTATTTTATTTATTAAAACCAACGATTTTTATATAATAATTTAAAAATAAAAAGCAATAATTTATTAATAAGATTTTTTTAACAATCGGGAACGTTAAAAATACATACAAAATATCGCATAACGTCAAATATATTAATATTAGAAATACTTCCGCCTGTTAACCATTTAAGGTGCAGACTTCTTTTATGCGCGTGAACGCACTCTACACAAAGAGACACTTCGATCCTCTCGTTTTGTTCCTTATTGCAAAGTGTTTGTCGTTGCAATTTCCGTTTATTCAAATTAGCCCTGATAAACTATGAAATCTAATTGCTTTCACACTTTGCCAGTGTTGGTCAATGCACACACACACACACACAGCTGCATCTGGTGTCTGTCACATTTGCATAGCTCACAATTAGTTTTCTCATTATCGTAGATAATATTCGCAGCATTTGCGATATCCAGGAAAAGCCGACTGCTGACCAGCTACACATACGCATTCAAATTATCGTCTGTGTGTGTGTGAGTGTGTATGAGTGGGTGTTTCTAATTGCCCTACTTCGACTCCAAAACAGCAAAATCATCCCCGCCCCCGCCAGACCAGCCCATTTACACACCTCCATACACACAAATAGCATTAGCTAAGCTTTGATGGTTTCAATTACTGCAAAATTACCGCCGTTCAGCCAACCCAATCCAACCAGAACCTAACCCACTGACTGAAGCTTTTGTGTGCAGATTTTATGGCTCAGCTGAGATGGCGGAGAATGAGGGCAATTTATGGCTTTATGTTATGATAAATTAGGCAGACAGATCACTTATCCAAAGGCATTCCATTAGCTGCAGTTTGGAGTGGAACATAAATCAGCAGGTGTCGAGCGATTTTAACGGATTTAAATCTGAAAACGAGTACTCAGAGAGGGAAGAGCAACAATTGGTGAATGCACATAAAAAGAGAATCAAAAATAGGTTAAGCAAGAAACAAAACAACAACACTGAATTTATGTAATATTATTATGTTTTTGAAGACTTTAAAATATAGATAAAGCTATGATAACGATCGGTCAGAAAAAAGGATTTAATTTCATTCTTAAAAGCCTTTTAGCAAATAAGTAATATAAGAATAGGTAAATGTATGCCAAAGGTGCCAGGACATTTTTTTTTAAACATTGAGACATAGAACGGACATTCGAAAACACACACACACACAGCACCCAACAATAAGCGGGGTTTCTCCATTTCTTTCTTAAGATAATTGTTGTTTGACAAATAATTTTTTAGCTCTGCCATAAGCATTTTGTGGGAAAATTAAATAATCAGATTTAAACAAGTAAGAAAATCGGTCAAGCCCGACTGTAATATACTCTGTACCTGTTTGTATATAACTAATAACTTTAAAGTGTGGGGTCACACAATCTGTGCAAGTGCTGCCCATCACGATTACGGGCAGTGCTGCCCAGCGTAATTATTTGATTTGCTTAAAATTCGAATATCGTTCATCTGATCTGGAAACGGTGTATGGTGGATCGATAAGTAATGACGATTAAAATATATGCCTAAAAGGTTCAAACAATCTGTCTTTAAAATTGTGGAAGATATTCGATTTTGAATGGGGGTGGCAACTCTGCCATCGTTCATCTGATCGGAAAACAATGTATGGGGGCTCGATAGTAATGATGTTTTGTCTTTCAACTCCAAAATTGCGGGATATTTGAGGTGTTTTTCAATTTGGGGGGGGGAACTCTACTATCGTTCATCTGATCGGAAAACGATGTATGGGGGCTCGATAAGTAATGATGAGTAGAATATATGTCTAGAAGGTTCAAACAACCTAACTCCAAAATTGCGGGATATTTGAGGTGTTTTTCAAATTGCGGGGGTGGCAACTCTACTATCGTTCATCTGATCGGAAAACGATGTATGGGGGCTCGATAGGTAATGATGAGTAGAATATATGTCTAGAAGGTTCAAACAACCTAACTCCAAAATTGCGGGATATTTGAGGTGTTTTGCAAATTGCGGGGGTGGCAACTCTACTATCGTTCATCTGATCGGAAAACGATGTATGGGGGCTCGATAGGTAATGATGAGTAGAATATATGTCTAGAAGGTTCAAACAACCTAACTCCAAAATTGCGGGATATTTGAGGTGTTTTTAAATTGCGGGGGTGGCAACTCTACTATCGTTCATCTGATCGAAAAACAATGTATGGGGGCTCGATAAGTAATGATGAGTAGAATATATGTCTAGAAGGTTCAAACAACCTAACTCCAAAATTGCGGGATATTTGAGGTGTTTTTCAAATTGCGGGGGTGGCAACTCTACTATCGTTCATCTGATCGGAAAACAATGTATGGGGGCTCGATAAGTAATGATGAGTAGAATATATGTCTAGAAGGTTCAAACAACCTTACTCCAAAATTGCGGGATATTTGAGGTGTTTTTCAAATTGCGGGGGTGGCAACTCTACTATCGTTCATCTGATCGGAAAATCAATGTATGGGGGCTCGATAAGTAATGATGAGTAGAATATATGTCTAGAAGGTTCAAACAACCTAACTCCAAAATTGCGGGATATTTGAGGTGTTTTGCAAATTGCGGGGGTGGCAACTCTACTATCGTTCATCTGATCGGAAAACGATGTATGGGGGCTCCATAGGTAATGATGAGTAGAATATATGTCTAGAAGGTTCGAACTACCTTACTCCAAAATTGCGGGATATTTGAGGTGTTTTTCAAATTGCGGGGGTGGCAACTCTACTATCGTTCATCTGATCGGAAATTAATGTATGGGAGCTCGATAAGTAATGATGAGTAGAATATATGTCTAGAAGGTTCGAACAACCTAACTCCAAAATTGTGGAAGATATGACGTTTTTTTCAATTTGCGGGAGAGGCAGGGGCGTGGCAAAAAAAAAAACTAAACTTGATCTGCCTGCAAGTATAAGTAATATATGTTCCATACACCTCAAACCTCTATCTCTTACCATCTCTGAGATCTCAGCGTTCATACGGACAGACGGACAGACGGACATGTCTATATCGACTCGGCTGTTGATGCTGATCAAGAATATATATACTTTATAGGGTCGGAGATGCTTCCTTCTGGCTGTTACATACATTTGCACAAACCCAATATACTCTTTGTACCTTCGGTACAGAGTATAAAAAGATCTAAATTACGTATTTTTATGAACAGAAAAACAAATTTTTCGTATTTTACGGTCTTTTTTATGGCAAAATAATGTTAAAAATTTTGAAAAAAATACTCTCAGAGCCGTTTTCTCATGTTTATGATTTTCAAATGCTTTTTGAGAAAATTTATGCTGCCTACATTTAGGCCGCGTTTAAAATTATACGCTGGTCGTTATTGAAACAAGCAAAGATATTTGAAATGCTTGCTTGTTTCAAAAACAAGAAGATGAGAAAACTGACCTTAATGCAAAATATAATAACTTACAAACTATAAATCAATACTTTAAATTTGTTTCTTATATAATAAATGATAAATAAAATGCATAACTCAAAAATATTTTGGGTGGGAATTTGGTTAGATGAGATGACCATTTTGACGGCTGCTTCAGAAAACCTTCTTCTGTGTATAGTAAACTACCAAATTTAAATAAATAACATATAAAAGGGTACCCATAAAATAGATTTTCATTTCCACATTTTCAATTAATTTGTGTTGGCAAATTATACAAATTGTTGCCCCATTTTTTGTTGTGGGGGAGGGCGGGCTAAAGAATGATTTAAAAACGTTTCATGATATTGATAAGCGCAAAAATGTTGATTAATTAAGCAAATTACAGAGTCATGCAGTGCAATTAAAATGTCAGCGCAGCCACAGCAGCTCGGTCGTAGGCACCAGGCCTTTGGTCAGACCCATGTGCCCGGATAGGTTATGTAACGCCTGCTGCTGCTGCTGCTCCTCCTGATCCGGGCTGCGTGTGCAGCTCAAATTGTAATTAATGATGCAAGACAGCCGCCAGAGAGAGAGAAGAGTGAGGGGTAGAGGGAGCCGGATCCCAGCACCAAAAAAAAGAAAAATCTCTGCCAGAACCTGCCTAGCCATGTCATGCTCTCATTTTGTGGTGGGCGTGGGTGTGGTGTGGCATCGCGCTTTCAACGCGTAAATAAATGAAAAGTTCGTTTAATTCTTGGCGATTCCTTATATGCCAGCGGGGGAGGTGGAGGTGGTGCGGTATCGTTTACTTTGGAAATGAAAAATTATGATTACATCAACAATAATCGAAATGCGCTTGTAAGCTGTGTTCACCCTCTTCCTTGGCGTATCCTTTTGCAGCTCCTTCTTGGCCTGTTATCTTTGGTCTGGCTTTTTTTTTGTGCCGTTTTGGCCATTTTTCTTCGTTCACGTTTGCTGACTTGCAATGCTTTCATGCGTACCAACAGCCAGGAGGGGTTTGAGTTTCGGAGTAATGTGAACGTTCAATATTTGTGTTCGAGTCTCTTCGCGCCAGCCAAAAAGTATGCACTGCAAAATCGAAAAAATGCGCGTGAACGAGGGACTCTCGTCCTCTGCCGGGAAATATGCATATAAATCAGCGTCGTCTGGCGACAACCACTACCCTCCTCCCCCGCCAAGCAGACACAAAACACAACAATTTTTGTTGCCTGCATTGCGACGCCCCTGTGGAAGGTCTCCCAGATCCAAGTTCCAGCTTCTGCTCCAGTCGGCTGCACTCGGCATTATGCTTTGCGTATTTGTCGCTTTATGAAGTCATCTTGGCGTAAAAGCAAATTTATGACCAACTTCACTTTATTTCTGTCACTTTTTGGGCAACTTGAAGATGGCCATTTCGTTCTTTATTTGCGGGTATTTTTTTGTTTTTGTTGTACTCAGCTTTATCATCTCAACTCAAAGAAAATGTGTAGAAGGGGTTCTTAGTCGAGAATTATGAGAGTGAAGAAATATAGACTGCCGCGGACAGTTTTAAATTTGTGGTTGATAAAAAGTTGATGACTTTTTAAATTATTTAAATTGAGAATTTAGTTGGTTTCCTAAACGAATTGGAACAAAAAATGAAACCAAATTAGGAATAAAAAATTAGATAACAAATACTTCGGGAAAAGAATAAAGACAAACTATATTTAAGATATCCAAAATACGGGAAGGCCTTAACAAGACAACTGATTTTATGGATAAAGAATATTTCCAATATAAAAATCTAAAAAAAACAAGAAATTGGAAAAGGAATGTAGAAAATTTAAAAATTTGGAAAAACAAAACTTAGAAAATATTGCAAATTCAGAGAAAAATAACTTATTTAAATGTCAGAAATTTACTTATTTAAATTTATTTATTTCAACGGAACGTTTCATTTTGCAGGAACAATAGTATAAACATTTGGGAAAACCAATTGGAAACCCTGAACTGGGATTTCTTTTCCCACCCGCTATATACTCCTTCCTACTGCCAATTGTTCCCGTCAAATACTTTTGTCCTGGCCGAGCAGCACCTTCTCTTTGAGTATCCGTACGCTGCCTTAAAGATGGGGAAAAGTCATAGCTTACGATGAACAGTACTTTGCACACATTTCTCAAAATAAATCCTCAAAGTTTTAAAAAAATTTGTCTACCTAATGTTAATATTATATTTATATATCATGTTACCATATGCTTCTACACCCAAAAAGAAGAGGAAAAATATTTCTTAATTTTAGTTTGAAATAAACGGATGTGAAAACAATGTTTTCCATACTGAATGGCCTCGCCTCACATCTAATGAATTAAAAATCGATTAAAAATCCACGAACCGTAACCGAACCGATATTTTTGGAACAGAAACGAACTGAAACATATTTTTTTTGCACCGTTACGAAAAACGATTACGAAATAAAGAAATTGCACTTAAAAGTTTTCATAAAATATCAAAAGTTCTTTCAGATTTTCTCGATATAAGCCAAAATCATTTAAGGGGTTATACGCAGTAGCAAGGGCTACAAAAGTGGTTTTAAAAAATTTTTTTTAAGAGAAATTGAGGAATTTTGTTGTAAATAATAATTATTCAGATAGTATTTTAATTTAAAATGATACTTTGATCATGTAAAAATATTGATGTATACTGTTTCTGTAGACGATCTCCCGAAGGTCCTTCTAAAAAAGGGGTTTGGCACTGATCACTATATCTCTGGCTTATCTGAAATCAAAAAAGGGGATATATCCTTTTTAGGGGATAGATGAATGCTGGAGTTGATTGAAGGACTAGTACAAATTTCAAAGTTTGATGAAATGGCGACACTTTAAAAAAAAAAAAATTTCGATTAAAATTTTGCGAAAAAAAGGTTTTAAAATATAAACAATCAGAGGTTTTTTTCCATAACAACTGATTAAAACTTGCATTATTTTTTTTTATGATGATGACAGATTTCGAATTAGGCCCAAGAAATATCAGTTAGTAGAGTTAGATAGTCATGTGTAGAAGAAGATAATATGTCTGTAGCCCTAAGGCGTCCTTACAAATATGGGTATATCTCCGAAAATATTTACCGGATCTGTTTGAAATTTTCAGAGAATATACTTAAATATATCTTCATTCCGAAAATGCAAAAAAATTGGTGGAATTTGTGAAAATTATAACTGCCAAAATATTTTCCCATTATTTCAAAAGTTCTCTTCAAACTCTATGTACCACTATGCATAGGTAAAAGATATATCAACTTGATTATTACAATCATAAATATATTTTTAATGGTAATCGAAGATTTATCGCACGCAAACATAGGCTGCTGAATGATGCTATATTAATAAACCTAATAACATTTTTTTTATTTCATATAAATTATTTTATAAGCTTGCTGCAATTCCGTTGCATGAAGTATCTTCCCGCCACTGAAGAGTCAGTGTAATCAAAACAAATTATGTATGTAACCGGATAACCACACAGAACACATTATTATTATTTTTATTTGGTAGCAGCATTCATCAGCCACCCTATTTAAAAGCGTGCAATAAATATTATTTTAAGCTATTATAAAAATAATAATTTGAATTTTTCTATCTTTAACTTTAAACTTTTTGGGGAAAATTTAAAAAAGCGCTGTACTGTTTTTTAAGTATAGACAAGAGGGGAAACAAAAGGTTTTGAAGGTCATCTTGGATAATCCTTTTTATATTTTTTTATATGTATAAAATTTCCCGGTCAGTAAGTAAGTTTTTTTATTTGAAATTTTGATACTTTGTTACCAGATTTTGTTAAAGATTTCTCAAGGCAAACCTAGTGCTTTGCTACCTCACCTGATCCAAACAAGCAACTTTAAAACAAAATTAAATTAAATTGCAATGAACCATTAAACGGGCCTCTAATCATTGATCTTTTAATCAATTTGCAGGGGCCAATAAAATTAAGGCTAAGCTTTGGACCTGAAAGTCATAAAACATTGAGTAACTTTGCCTTTGGGTTTTACCTAATTTTTTTTTCCTTTGGCTGGCGCCAAGTTTTAAATGCTTTTAATGTGATTTTTATGGTCTTACCTGTTCCGGGATAGGGAAACGTGTAAACTGCCTAGCATATGAGTAATGAGAGTTTAGTGTGCGGCATTGATTTTTAATTTCTTTCTCTCTCTCTCTCTTCCTTTCGCCAGACGACCCTAATTACAGGAGGTTAGAGGCGGCTGTCAAGATTAGAGGGCAGAAAAGTTTTTGGTAACTTCCTTTTTTTTTTCGTTTACAAATTCTTTTTATTATTTTTTTCATTTTAATGCTGGACTCTGGGGCTGTGTTATGACATTGTACGAGCGATAGATAAGCAAAAGTGTCACAGGGCCAAGAAGGAAGGGTCAAAGTTGCATTTGCAAGTTGCCTTCGTGCCATTTGTCATTTAAATTTGAAAGGGCAAACGCTGGCAAATGAAATTTGCGTGGAGGCCATAAACTCCATTGAGGTCTCCAGCATATTTGCTTGGGTCTCTTATTTTTTTTCTGCCTCTCTGTTTTTATCTTCGGGCTCCGTTTCTGTTTGTGCTGCTGCGAAAAAGTTGAAGTGAAAAAGTTAAGCAATTAACAAGCTGATAACTTTTTGGGCTATTGCCATCTCTTTTTGGGAGCGGCAAAACGCATCTCGCCTGCGAGATCCGGAGGCAGACTTTAAATCCCCTGCTAAGAGTTTTATGGCCAAAGGGTAGTCCGTCTGCCGACACCCCCGTTCATTCCCCTGGCTTAGGGCCATCCGCTTTTATGCGCTCATATGACATAATTGCGGTACGTAATTGGCCCGACAATTGCTGCAAATGCTCCAAAATGCTT
>JAEIFT010000709.1:0-104309 GCA_018904225.1 Lordiphosa mommai
TCAATAGAAAGGGCCAATTTATGTTGATGGCGGCGCGCTGCTTTTGAGCAAATATTTTCCATAGCTTGTGAAGTTTTTGTTTGACACCAAAACACAAAAAAAAAAAAAAAAAAAAAAGAAAAACTCAACTCATGAGTTTGGGTTTGCATTCAACATTTACCTTTTTGCCATCCAGTTCGTGTGTGCCTTGGGTGAGTACCTTATCTACGCTATTTGGATCGCTGAATGTGACAAAGCCGAAGCCTCTGCAAGTAGATAGAAGGAGAGAGGTAAACAAGAAACGGTTAGAGAAGTTCAACAAATATTTGCCAAGCGACGTAGAAGGAAAAGTAGCAGAAGCGGAGGCAGCGGCAAGAAACCTGGAACCTGCCATCGTCAGTTTAGCACGTGCGCCAATTAGGCGCTCAAATTACATCAAAATATTGCCGGAGCAGTGCGATGGGGAGGCAAGGGGAGTGGCCCAAATGAGCAGTCTAACCCCATCCGCAATTGCCTCTTTTTCGAACTGTTCGAAGCCGCTAAAGGCAGACGCTTACAAGCCATTACATTCGCCCCACTTTTCCTCTTCTCGCTCGCTCGTGTTGTGATAAACTTATTCTTGTTAAATATTTAATTAAAATGCTTATTATCTCGCACTGCATTTTAATGAGTCTCCCATGCCCAGGCAGGCAGCCAACGAGCCAAAGGCAGACAGCAAAGACAACAAACCAACTCAGAGATTTTGGCTGTGGCTGCCTGTGCCCCCCCTCAGCACCCTCCTATCTCTCTGAGTGTGTGTGTGTGTGTGTGTGTGTGTATGCACGTTTATGTTTATTTGAGTTTTGCCACTTGGCAGCGACGCTTAACGATGCGCCAGGATCCAACTTCTTTCCAACACCCCTGACACATGGTCGTATTTGTCTTGCTCTTTTAAGCTGAAACAAACCCAGCCACGCCCACTTCTGAAATCCACCCAACAAGAACCACACCGCACAGACAGTAATTAACGACGATTCTATTGCAATTGTGGCAATTGTTACGGTTTTGATTCCACACCAACACAAAAGCCAGAAATGGTCAGCTGGGGGCAGTTGACTAAGTTTGGAATTGAAGAAGTGAGTTGATAGCTGCTTAAATGGACACAACCGATGCCATATGCATTTCCAAAAAGGGTATAATGTGGCAAGAGTCTATAAACGGATTGACTCTTAAGCAGTGACAACCATTCAAATTATCAATCTGGTACCAAAGAAGATACGGGTAATCCATTAATAGCACAAGGCAACATAATTCTACTTTTTTCAGTTTATTGATTCTAAATTATTTTTGCTTGCTTAACACGAATCTGCTTGACCATATGCTCTATTAAGAAAGGATTTTTTAAACTTAAGGCAAAAGTTGGTAAGAGTGCATATTTTGACTATTTTAAGACCTGTTCTGTGGGCCACCATTACGTTAGTTTAGACTCCCTCTTTGATATTATCGTAAAGTACTATTAATTAGCTTTAAAATAAATTACTCTAGATAATAGTGAGATTTTTTATAACGATAATATCAAGGTGGGTTTAAAACAAAAAACTGAATTATTACCAGATGATTCCACAAATTATAGTCTGGACTAAATATGGAGAAAATTATTGAAGTACTTAAGAAGCGATTTATAATAATTTTTAACCCCGACGCTTTTCCAAAAACAGGGTGTGTGGTTCAAAATGAGATGCGGAAGATCCTTCATTAGAGAGGATTGAAACGCGAACTTAACTAGCGCGAAAATGGAGCTCAAAATAGTGAGTTCACTAAAACCCCGTGTGCGCGAGCATCTTGTAAGTGTATAGAAATATGTTTAATAAAGCTAGGCGTATCGGCCGCAAATCCTATCCATATTTTAAATAGTAGTACATCAGCAAAAAGTAATTTTTATTATTTATATTATTTTATACTTCTGAAACCAACCCTAAACCTAAAAGATTTATATTATTTCCAACCTTCTGCGGGTCAACAACTCATTCAAAAAATTCCAAAATTTGTATGGCAATAGCTGGCATGTCAACACAACCCCAGTTTAATTTTTTTTTTTATTTTTAAAATGCGAATAGAATCTAAAAAAATTTCTCGAAATTTTATACTCCAATTTCTTAAGACTTTTAGTTGGGGTACAATGTTTGAGAAGCTCCCTTGAATTTTGGTAATTTGTTTTTAAGGAAAAGCTTGTTTTTCTTTTATTTTATTAAACTTTTTAAAAATCTTTTTTGTATAACCCGTAAAAAAAATGTACACTTACGTGCTAGAGAACTTCAGGTCAGAGTTGGTTAACATAAAATAAAATAATTATTAAGCAATAACGCACAAATTCCAAAAAACCCAGAGCATGTTATCTCAGCAAGCGAAAGGAATTGCTATGAATCACATTTCTTCAAACGGATAACCGAATACAAATGCAATTGGAAACTAAAATTCTTGGATCTTATAAAAGTTTCTGGTATTTGGACAAATAATTTTTTTTGTTTCAATATATATAATTAATATATATAAATTTATCAAGAATAACGACACATCTCACTTATGACACCCAAATTAATTTAATTTGGCAACAATAACGTCACAATTCAAAGTTGAGAAAAATTTAATTTAAACAAAAACCCCCTTAAGGACTATTTGGACTCCATTTTCTTTATAGACATATTATATATATATAATTTTACTAGATTGATTCGAAGTTATATGATTTATTCTCGTTTTTGTAATGGAAAAACACATTGAAAACTTAAAACGCGATTTTCTAAAAAACGTTTTTTTTTAATTATGCCGGTGTTGAATTAATTGAATCTCCAAATGCACTTATGCTAGAGACTTACGTTTTTTTGCTTTAAAAAAACAATTTTTAATTGTGATCAAAGCTATTTTTAATGCTTTTAAATAAGGCAACCATTTCAGGCGATTACATTGATTGAATTGCCGGAATGGCTCTCACAAGTCTTAATGATGAAATTTTGCGAAACGCTGAACTTATTAATTACACGTTAAACAGATCTTTGTACATATTTTTTGGATATTTTCTGTTCTAACGATAATTCACCAATAGGGAGAGGTTGATACTCTTTTATATGGTGTCCATGAACAAATATAGTAGTTGATTATCATTTGCTTGGATACCGTTCCTATAATAGAATAAACCTATCAGTGCCAAACTTCCGAACTTTTTATTATAAATTTTTCCCTTTGCTACTAAGAACATTGATCAACTGAACCCTCTTAAAAATTGTACAGCTGTTATTTCCGCATATTTAAAAGTCACCAGGACGTGTTGCCATCTTTGGTAAATCCAAATACCTTTTTGGGTTGATCAACCTACAACCATAATTCTTTACGAAAATCTTCTCTTTTTGACACTGTTCCTTAATTTGTTTTTCAGAAAAGATGCTTTTAAATTTTTTTTTAATTTTAATCTAATAAAATAGGTATTTAAAAATAAATTAAACCTATTTAGCAATTCTTTTCTTTATAAAATAGTAAATTTTGATCAAAATATTATAAGTTTGAGTTTGCCAAGGCTTTTAAGCCCTTTCCTTTCTTCTCTTGTACACATGACAAATTGACACATTATGTCTACAAAATCTGAAGTTTGCAGATTACTAGGAAAAACAAATTATTTTGATATCTTAAATAGTTCAAAAGTTATAATTTTTGCAAAATTTTGGACTGATCCGAATTTAAATGCATTACTTTGAAATTGGACACTTTTCTATTGGATTTTGTGGATTTGTTTGTTTGTTTGTAGGCAAAAGTATTGATTTTCTAAGAATATAACTTTCAGGCGGCTTGAAAATATTTTTAAATTCTCTGGACCTCACAAAATGATTTTATTATTACGAAATTCTAGAATTTTCAAGTAATTTCTCACTCGAAAAATTCGAGGAATTCGAGGAATTCGGGCGGACCATCATTTGTTCAACTGACACATTTTGGGCCTTAAATTCAGTTGGATATGACCCGATTGTTGTTGTGCTTAACATTGAACGGACACACACTACTTAAATCAAACTTTCCTGTTTTATAAGGACAGACAGACGAACGGACTTGGCTATATCAGTCAGTAGTTGATGCTGACTTACTTTTGAACCCAGTAGCGAATTATTTTTAAGGGTTTGGAGCAATAACAAATGCATAAATTTAACTTGAAAAAGAATATACTGAATTGTAATTTTACACAATTTTTACCAGGTAACCGGCTAGTCTAATATTTTATCTTCCGTTTTTTTTAGTCTTTATTGCATCAACTTTCTATAAACTTACAAATTGCCATAAAACAGCTAAACCCACAACAACAACAACACATTGATATAGGGGAGCTTAAACAACAATTGCTTGTTGCAAATTTATAAAAACAATTTGCATATGGAAAAAGGTTTGGCCCGGCCTTTGCCGTGTTTGTTGTTGCCTTTCTCTTGGATACTTCTACAGCTGGCACTGCCTGGCACATATTAAATAAACATTTTATCGTATTTATAGACGAGCAATTTGTGCAATGTGCAATTTGCAACAACAACAACAAAAAAAATAAGGAGGCCTGCACCTATTAATATTGATTTAAATGGGTGATCCAATACGGGAGAGGGGGGAGGAGCACTTCAAGTGGGTCACACAAAATTGCACAAAGTTGAGGACAGAGATTGTTGCAATTGCTGAGGAGCAGGGGGGCGATGGGGTGAGGGGTGAGGTCTCAAAGTGAAAAGCCACAAATTTAAAAGGCAAAACTCAAAAATAATGTGTCTCCTGTGTGCAATTTACTCACAAATTCAGATTCAATTTATGCAACTCGAGGCAGACAGGGCAGAGAGAAGCAGCTCCGGATAACAACAGAATGTGTGCGAGGCACAACAATAAAAAAAAACAGACACACACACACACACACACACACGCAAAACGGAAAGGAAACCACAACAACAACGAGACCAGTGCACTGTGGTCGAAATTGACAAAGTTTTAATATAATGTTCAAGTTTTAATAATTCTAAAACTGATTGGTTTGAGCATATATCATATAATTAGCACAAATGATTAGTTACTTTGCTCTAAAAGTTACAAGAAGACTATAAAAATGGTTTAGGATTTTTTTCCTTTTAACAGTCATATGGACTCACCAATCATAGATACAAACTTAATAAACATAATTTAGGCAATTATTTTCTAATGAATAAAAATTTTATAAGGGCTGAAAAGTGTCAAGTATTAGCTCCCGTTTCGCTCAGGGCTGCAAGGCTCTTATAATTCGGAACGGGTTCGCTCCGTGTTTCGAATCCGTGAAGTTGTACTGGTTTAGGGTTTATAAGTTTGTTGAATCCTGGTTCAGGCAAATAAATAGACTTAAGCTTTTTAGCGCCGAAAAGTAGGCAATAGCAACAGCAGCAACGCATTTTACCACTACAATAAAACCACCTCAGTAACCTAGGCCTAAGCTATTGGGTCGTTCACTAAGTCGGGATTTACACCATGAAGCAAACTTCATAAAGTTTTCTTAGTAGGCGTGGAATTTAGAGGAAATTTTTCAGACCTTTAAACGAATAGTAAAGAAATACATTTTAATTTCTCGCCTACTAAGAAAACTTCATGAAGTTTGCTTCATCGTGTAAATCCGGTCTAAGTAATTTCGTTTGATTACAACAGCTGATCTTATTAAATTTTTTCGCAGCCAAATTCACACTTAACCGCTTTAACGTTATTTATTTGAACAGCTGATATGGTAAGGATATTTTTGTAAAATTTTTTATTTTTTAAGATAGTTTTTATTTGCGCCTTATCGAAGATGGAAGATCGAAAGATCATTTTTGGCATGTTTTACTGTATTTTTATCAAAGGGGTAAAATTGCAGTTCAAGCAAGGCAAAAATTGTGTTGACCGAACTTTAATGCCAAAATTGGTTTACAAAATTTCGTTCCGGCCATTTTGATCTTGAGTATGCACCACGTCCTGGAAGGCCTCTTAAAGCCGCTGTTGATAAAATAAAGTCGTTGGTTAATGCAAATCGTCGGATAACAACTAAAGAGATTGCTGAAAGATTAAATTTGTCTATCGCGACCGTTTACAAGCACCTGAATCGTCTAGGACCAATTTCGAAGCTTGACATAAGGGTTCCTTCTGATGTTCTTGCAGAACGAAATTTGCTTCGTTGCATTAACAACTGTGATTTGCTCATCAAATCCATTTTTGAAGCGTATTGTTACTGTTGACGAAAATTGGGTTGTTTATAAGCATGTAAAGCGAAAGAGATCATGGTCTAAAAAGGATGGACTAACTCAAACAACTTCGAAGACCAATAGTCACCAAAAAAAGGTAATTTTGTCTGTTTGGTGGGATTTCAAAGGAACTACGATCTATATACGTTCAAATAGAGGATTTTATAGCAGGAAGAGATTTTTTTTAAGCTAATTACTCGGTAGAGTTTATTGTAATCAGCACAAAGGACACAAAACGACTCAAGCAAAGCATAGTTAATAGTACATCGTTTTAGAGATAAGGGTTTAAGTAGCCTTAAGCATAACTCTACGGTTAATTAAGGAGGGAAGGCTTATTACATAAGTCTAGTAGAAAACGAGGATTACAATTCAAACCACGAGGAGCAAACAATAAAAATTGTTTCTCCACAGAATCAATTCTATCTTAATGGAACGAATATTGTGGAGACAGCACACTTGATACATACTCAAGAAATTAACGGAGAAGAGAATTATAAAGAATTTTTATCGTATAGGGATCATCCAATTCCTTCGAAAAAAGCTTAATAAGGCAAAAAATACTTCTGGCCTTACTTAGAGAAGTTACATGAGAGTCAAATTTAAGTTAATGATCAAGAATTATCCCCAGTTTATTTACTTCATTGGCATCATCATTGTTGCGTTTTCAATAAACGAACTGTTGAGGTTTAGGAGATTGAATTGACACCAGGATTAAAAGTTTTTGTCATCGTCATACATAAGAACTCGAGAATGAGTCAGGACTAAGGTAGATCATTAATGAAGTAACTACCCTGGGGTACTCAGAAGTAACTATACTTGGAATTGTTTTGTGAAATAAAACCTAGAACCTCGAGTTTTATTGCATACAGCTGGGATATAATACATTTTTCACATCGGACTTCTTTCCCTTTTATGAAAAGGAATAATAAAAAAATTTTTTATTGAACCAAAATGTTGACAGTTTCCTTTCCTTTTTTCCTTTCCATAATAAAACTTTTTGCCAAAAAATGTTGTCAATTCTGACCACAGTGCAGTGGCAGCAGAGACATCATGCATGCCCTCTGGCAAGAGGAGCACCAGCACCAGCAACAGCAGCAGAAGTAGGAGTAGGGCCCATCTCTCGGCCGACTTCCTAGAGAGAACATGCAGCTCTCTTGGTTGGTTGTTGAATTTTATAAAGCCGTTTCAGAATGCTAATGAGCGCACGCACACAACCTGCCAAGGATGCTTGCTGCTGCTGCCCAGCTGAAAAGGGTGCTGCGACAGGTGAGTAGTTGGGGGCGTGGCACCGCAGACACGTACAAACATGTACCAGAAGAGACGCCGCAGCGTTGAGAGTATCCAAAAGCAAAATAAAAGTGTTATTTGAATTGGCATGCAGAGCTTGAGAAAGTTCCCAAAGATCCTTGTTGTTGCTTTGCTTTGGCTGGGGCTTACGCACAATTTAGCAAAACAAGTTGCATGCATTTAGCCCGTAGATACTCATCGTTGAATGTGCAAACACGCACACACACACACACCACACATAGTTTGCCAAGAAGGAGCGGGCACTAGGATGAGGACCGAAGACCTGAACATGTCTGCAGTTAAGTTGGCGGTTGGCTTGTGGCTTGCGTCTTGGATTACCGTAAATAATCTAACTAAATGAGTTACCAAACGGTCAAAGTTCACTTCAAGGTGTTGCGATAGCTTCTCCAATTCATGTGTGTGTGCGTGTGTGTGCGAGAGTTGAAGGGCCAACAAAAGCCGCACCGAGAGAATTTGTAATGGGTGCTATGGCTGCAGGGCAGATAACAATATTAGGAAGACTCAACATATGTCCAGCAATGGAGATGATATTCTTGCTCCAGGCAAATGGCAAACTGTTACTAAAGCTCATTTCGTAAGCAAATGCCCTGAAATGAGGCAGCGGGTGGAGGAGATGTGTGGATTGGGGTTGTTGGGTGGTTTACATGATAACTGGGGTCAAAGATTATGTAAGATTCAATGAGTTTTTCCTTTGTGGATGGAAGGGGGGAAATGAGGCAGGTTATAAAGGTTGCATATAGTTTTCTTATTAAAAAATTACTTTTATGTTGATTACTTTATGCGTTAAGGCTGAAACTGTAATCAAAATGGTTACTTTCGAGTGTAAAACGAACTGCAAGCTATACGAAACGCTTGGGAATAAAGCTGTTAAAAGGGGAACTTATTTAAGATATCCTTAATTTGTTAATAAAAATTAATGCTTTATTTTAAATAGTCAGCAAAGACTTGAATTTATAGACATTTATAATCTGCCGGTTTTGCCTTAGAACTTCATCGACCACTTGTCGTTAGTCCAATTTGTTTGGACAGAATTCGAAAGGCGATATCCCTTACTACTGTTCTCTAGAAAATTCGCTAGCTAAAGAGAAGCTCGGCTGGGCCCTTTGGGGCTGCACAGAAATGAAATTAATTATAGCGGAAAAAGTACTAGTGCAAGGCCTTCGGCTCTCAAGAGCAATTACACCATCTGCCGTGCTCCCGTTTTCCCCATACTTTGGCGATTGCGACTCAAGAATTTCCAAATTAAACTATTCTTACACTCATAGAAAAACTAGAGAATGGAATGGTTAAATTCATACATGGATGAAGAGCTTTCGAGCTAGTACGGTATTCTTCTTGATCTAATTCTGGATCTAAGAATGAATTTCTTGATCCAAAAAGGAATTTTCGATTTCGAATTTCTTGGACCAAGATTTTTCATACTAGATACAAGTATTAAAAATTCTTATTTCAAGTAGAAAATTCTTTAATCAAGAGCTTGGCAGACTTAAAACCAAGATTCTGTCATTCTTGAATCAACAGTGGAGCATTCTCAAATCCAAGAATCGTTTCTTCTTAAATCTAGGGCTCTCACGCTCCCCACTTACATCGCCGTTAAACACGAATTTAAGAAAAAAAATTCTTCATTTAAGGAACGAAGTTTTTTTTCAAGAGCATTCGTGTAACTTATTCGTCTACTTTTCTCGTGTATAGACCCAAACATTTTATACTTTGCTTACCGATTTAAATTCGTAAAATTTTTTATTTTTTTAGGCTTGATCTAGTGGTCACAGATATGAGTGTTACTTTTTATATAAAGCAAAGAATTCGGTTTCTATTCTGGGCTCGGTGCTGCACGGTTGGTACGCGTATTTTGTTTCCTGTTCAACCTTTTTCCCTGGCCTATGGATACGATTTATATTTGTTGTTTGAGGCACCTCCATGCCCGGTCTCGGTCCTTTTCCGTGGCTTAAAATATGTTTTAAATTTAATTAAATACGTTTGGCTTTGGAAAGCTTTGATTTCTAAAATAATTTTTTGTTTATATTACACGAGCATCTGAAAGTCAATTCCCGGTTTGGCTGTCTCATAATAATGTTCCTTACACGCTTTGCTAGTCCCAATTCCTTTTATATGTTCTAAGACATTAAAGCCTAGTTTGTGTACACTATCGTGAAATTTCATTGGCTTTTTGGCAATTTCCGTGGGGTTAAAAAATTACCTTTTTGCTAAAACAATAACTTTTTTGTTTCCACAGACTTTAATGTAGTGAAAATAGTGAAAAACAAAACATGGAAAAAGTAGCACTTGGTGACTTTATCACATATCCGAAAGTGACTGTTCGACTAGTCGAACAACGGCGGTAACAGTAAAATTGACTCATTATTTTCTGTTCACTTTTACTCTTTGGTGAATGTGAAATGCTGAATTTTAAGGACGAAAACACAAAACCAAGTGAGTTAGATAAACACAGATGACGATTTTAAAGTAAATACTATAATACCGATGGAATAACAGATGAGGAGGACATTAGCATGTACGACGATTCCTTAGAGAAAGATCTGGCTGACACATTTAAGATAGAGACTCGGAACGACCGACAGGGTGTGACTGCCATGATTAAAATTAGGGCATGCAGGGGCGTCCCACTCTGCTAGCTGCTTCAAATCACAACGATGGACTTCATCGCTGTCTCAGTGATTATGAAAATGATCTAGCCAGGCGAAGTCAAGTCTGTAACAACGAATGTGTGAAAAATGCCAGGTGCACTTGCACCTAAATATCTGTTACCCCTCCTGTAACAAGGGGAATATAGCAAAAATTAAGAGTTTACTATAAAAAAGTAAATATTAACAAGAAAAATCGGGTATTTTTTTGCAATATTTCCAAATATTTGACCTCTAAGAGCAGAATCTAAGCATCTTGTTTGAATTGTGCCCTACCACCATTGTTCGACTAGTCGAACACCTAGCGAAACTATTACTACGTTTATGCACACTAGGAAAAAAATCATGATTTTTGCCCATCCAAGTATGCTAGGTTTTTAAGGAAAATATTTATTTTTTAGTAGCCTTAAAACTAATAATTTTAATATGCCATTAACTGGTCTGACAATATGCGTATCTCGGTAAACTAAATAATTCCAATAGAAAATAAATTTTGCAAACTTTGAGGGGCAAAAAATCATAGATTTTTTAATAACATAAACGTAGGAAGAATTTTTTGACAACGGATTCGTGTTTACTTGGTTCTAATTACCCAAGAAATTTAACGTTCACCTCTGAAAAAAAAAACTTGATAAAGCGCGGCGTAAAATGGGTTAACATTGTCGAAGCTAAGTTTAAAAAACCTTTTTATTTCTATATAGAGTCTTCTTTGAACTCGATGCACATCATCTAACGATTTTCTATAGCTCTCATTTCATGATTGCTGGTAGAATTGTTAATCTTCTTGAAATTCTTCTCCTTTACACCGAAGGTGGGAAAGAAGCAATTCGAAGTCCCCGAAAAAAAAGAAGTGCGGTTCACAGATTTCTAACAATATTTTATGTGATCCTCTGCTTGGCTTACCTGCGAATCCCTTTTCAACTTCCACGGGTGTTTTTGCTAACCCGTTTACTCTTCCTGCATTAGATTCTATCAGTTAGTTAGATTCTAGAGTAGTTCTGCTCTTATTTCAATGGAGGTGTCTTCTAATGACTTCTGTAAAATAAATGGTACAGTGACCCTGGCTAACGCTTCTACCTTCTTTCCTGTTGCTGAGCTGGCCGCAGCCCGGACCTTTCTCCATCTCTTTTTTGTAATTTGTATTATTTTAACTCATAACAACTGCCAAGATACACCTAATTTTTAATTGCCCCCACCTCTCCACACAAATGCCAAACCTAATGAGAATTGCAGCATAGAAAAATGCACCGGAAGTGGGAAAACAACTTTCTATTATTGTTGTTGTTGTCACTTGCCTCTCTCTCTCTCGCTGTAAGTACAATTTGCAGTCAAGGCTGAAATGGAAGTGAACATTAGTATTGTCTACCCACTCCAGAAGGAAGCCGCAAGCCATGGTTAAGGCAAAGGCAGCGGCACGACACGAAAGTAGCTGACGGCTAACAAAACTTTCAATCCGTAGTCGAAGCGAAATGGGGCAGGGGCAGTGGCAGGGGCAGGGGTTGTTGCCAACGCATATTCAAATGACTTTTTCGTGTAAAAATTCAACGGCAAAACAAAAGCGCCCGAACAATTGCAAAAGGAATGCAACTTAAGTTGAAGCTGAGTTGGAGACTTGGACTAGGGCTGGCACTTCTAAGCCATGGCTACAGTCAACGTCAATCCCGAGAAGCGCACTAACAAGCACTTGCAGCAAAGAAGGGCCCAAGATGTAGACGAAGATGGTGGCGATGCCTTTGTGCCGGGTTTGGGCCATGTTTTGTTTTGTGTGTGTATTTTTTTTTTTTTTTTTTTGTATCCACCCTCTTTCTCTCTTTCGCACTGACTGCCTGTCGTGTGAAGTGGGGCCGCGTGCATGAAACTTTCACAAGTGGCTTCCTGCCTTGGCTGCTGCTTCTGGCTGGTCCTTACTAAGCCTAGCAAGCTCGCCCTCGCCCTCGCCCACGCCCATTTTGCACGTTTTTATGCCTTTGTCTTTGTTTCGTTTCGTTTTGTGTTGTGTCGTTTTCCTGGGCACAAAAATGCATCCTTGAACACGCACACTTAACTGGGCCTGCGTGAGTGGCAACTACCCGCCCCCCCCCCCCCCGCGCCACTCACCACTCGCTGTGTAGGCTACTCAAGTCTGGCATGGAGACATTTAAGACGACAACGTTGAGTCCACCTCGAGTTGGTGTGTGCGTGCCCTTGCGTTGATGTTATGTCCTCACTCCTGCTCCTGCTCCTCCTCCTCCCCCCCGAAGGGTCGTGGGTAATTTTATTAATCCAGCCAGCACAAAAAAAAAAAAAAAACAACAAGGGAAAGAAAAAGGGGTGCCTTCTTGCGTCTTTTTGGCTAAATATTTAAATGGCCTGGCCATTATGAAAATTTATCGATTTAGTGACAGTTTAAGGACACACATTATGGGCGCCCATTTGTTATGTTTTTATGGTTTCGGTGTATGCCTGCTGCTAATGTCAATTTTGAGTGTTCACCACAATACAGAGAGACATTAAATTTTGCCTGCAAACCGGGGGCGGGGCCAGGCAGGTGAACGTCATTTAGTTGGTGGTCCTCCGACCCGGCCTGTTGAAAAGGTAACTTTATTTTATAATTCATTTTATTATTATTATGTAAAAGTGCGGCGGCAAAGCAATTACCAAGGGGTGAGGGGTGAGGCGCGGCAAGAAGATCGTAAAAAAATGAATCGCCAGAAATTTTTTACTTGTATTAAATACCCAGTACGAGAGATACAAAGGGTATAATAAGTGTGCGCATATAAAATATGAATCGTCAAACAACTTTAGACAGTATTGGTGAGAATTCACAGAGACAAAAACAACTGTGAGATTTTTAATGATTTTGCTGCAATGAATTGTACCTTAAGCATACGCAGCACCTTGAAAGGAACTAAGGAACTTAGCCCCAAAAAAAAATCCTGACATTTGTGCAGGAAATAGGGCTGCTAGGTGAGTTGTAAACTCAGCGTGGGGGCACAATAGATCAATAATGGTTGCAGTGCAGTAATCTCCTCAAACACAAATACAAATTCAATATAATGGGTGATTTTTTAGCGAAGTTTTTTAAAAAATCAAATAAAACACTCAATTTGCTTAAGATACTAGACATTTTTATTGGAATCTATAAATTGGCCTTTGCCATTTTCGATTTAAAGAAGGAAGGTCCAATTTTGCAAAGCACAATTTTTCGATAAAATTCGATCAAAAATTCACTTAAGATTAGACGTTGTGGTAGTTCATTCGGCTTCAATTCTTACAGATTTGTTTTCCAGATGTAGATTTTTATGGGCTTTCAAACCCAACTCGACACGTAAAATTTCCCATGTGGTTCAGTAAGACAAGCCCAATGGCTGAGAACGGCGAGGAATTGACATTTCACTTTTCACAGATCACAAATTTTTATAATAAATTTCAAGAATTTGCAATCGTTGCTCGTTTGTAAGTCTTTCCATAATGAAATGGCAGAGTATACTAAAAACGTTTCATTTTGACAAATGACGTTTGAACGCTATTACCAACCAGTGCAGCCAACCTGAAAAACTTAACTCTTAAAAACCACCTTTTATATGATTATCCAATTATTATTAAATTTAGCCACATTATTTCAAAAACTAGAGGACAAAATACATTTTTTTCTTACTAAAACTAATTGACTGCAATTTTTAAAAATATAACCGTTCTAAGACTCAGAATAGTTTGATTTACATCTAAACGAGAAAATTTAAATAATATACTTTGGCTTTAAATGGGGTTGCAGAATTCAATGAAGTGACGTGACTAACCTCAAAATGAAAAAACAAAAATTTTGTTAGTTCTTTTGTTTCTCCATCTAAAATTTATTTTAGTTCTAGGCAATAAAGCTGATTTACGTTTACATTTTCAATCTCTTACATTCCATAACGCTGAAATTATGATATGATAAATGCTGTTTTTGAGCTAAGCACTTGATCTAAGAATTTTATGATAGAAAACTATAAAATATCTGTGAACTGATCCTTCTTTACTTCCCTTAAATTTTTTAAAGTTAATTTGTGTTGTAAGAAAAATTAAAGTGCAATGTTAGCAATCGCAATATCTTGTATAATAAAGTAAATACACTGTGCAAGTCGGAAAAAAAGAATGCACAATATAAGGTGCAGCCATGAAATTACTCATGAATTAGATCTAAAATCACCCCAGAAATCACTCATGAAATCGACCATATATCACCACTGAAATCATTCATGAAACTCACCCATGAGTTCACCCAGGCTTTTCATGGACGCCAGAATTCCTAGGCCATGCCAATGTTAAATGCATGCCTGAAACTCATATAAAGGCTGCCATGAATTCATGACCAGCGCTTCCATTTCAGGCTTGAATTCAGGTCTGATTCAGGCCTGAGCGGAACTGAAGGGTACATACACAGGCAACTTAAGGTAATTGTTTCTATTTTTTTGTGGCTATATCGCATTGAGATCATATGAGATAAGACTTTTTACCAAGGCTGCAAACCGGTCCTGAGAACCGAACCCCTGGTTTTTTGGACAGTCCGAATAAGACCATGAACCGAACCCATTACATTTTTGTACGTCTATGTTATAGATGATGTTATTAATTCCTTCGAAAATTATCAAAGAGAACAAACATCGACAAATGTTTTAAAATTTTTGTCTTCAGATAGATTAGATAGATAGATTATAGATACTACCTGTTCCAACAACCCAGAAATCAGTTAAACGTTAATTTTTAACAGTTAAGATTTTTCTTTCTTATCAAAAAGCTAGTACAGATGAACAGCCTCAGTAAGATATAAAGCCTATTTACTTAAAGATCTTTAAAATGACTAATGTCAGCTAATGGATATGGTAATTTTACTGAAAAATATAATTTTAATAAAATAAGATTATCAATTTAATTTTCTTGAAACTAAATAAACAATAAACTATCCTTTTTGGATCAAGGGAACTGGAGTTTGAACCAAACATTTATAATTTGAAAAGTTTGCAGCCTTACTTTTCAATCAATAAATAAATAAAGTATTTTAAGAATCCATTAAACACGCTACAGCAAATTTTGAGCCAGCTAAAACAAAGGGGTAGTATTAAAATAAATATTTAAAATTTTTTAATTAAATTTGAACAAAGTTGGCAAAATTAATATTAGTATGCCGACCTTTAAGTGGAACATAACAACACTTGCAAGCATTTTTACGGCATATTATTTTAAAAATTTTAGTTCAAACCAGGGACCGGATATAACAGTTACTGGTAACAGTTAAAATAGAAATTAACAGTTATATTGCAATTTTTAAATAAAAGTTTTATATTAAGAATTATTCTTCGATTTTTATTTTACAAATTCCGAAAATACCAATTATTTTATGATTTTTATTTTATTACTCTGATCATAACAGTTATTTTTTATTTTTATAAATTTTTTTACATGATAACAGTTATTGATGACTTTTTTTTAAATAAAAGTCATCAATAAAAATTATTCAAAGACTTTTATTTTTAAAGTCATAGCATTAAAGTCATTTGCATATATCGCAATAAAGCCATTGAGGAAAAACTTGTAAACATAATCTTAATCAGCTTGACTAGTTCGAGTAACATCAAATTACAATTTTATTTATTATTTAATTTTATTAGTAAAATCTTTTGCAAGGATTCGGAAGACAAATTATATCTCAAGTGCGTCAATACCAAATTTAGTGCAGAAAATTCTCTCTCTACACTTACTTGAGTAGCGGGCACGCTGTTGACAACCTTTGTCAGTTGATACAAATGGGAAAGAGCAAATTTTTTTCTTCCCAATATTTCATTAAGTCGATGTCTATGTCAATTGGCTTAAAACAAATAAGTGGGTCGTTTACTCTTGCCGAGTTGATCAAGTATATGTTTACGATTTGGTCCTCAATGGCTCATCATTGGATATATGAATGCTTTTAGCTATGACTTTTAAAATAAAGTTTTTGATTTTTTATTGATGACTTTTATTTATAAAAGTCTCATATTATCGAAATTTTTTTATAAAAATCAAATACGTTAACAAGTATAAAATTAAAATCTAAATATTTATTTCAGTTTTAAAATAAAAATACAAAAATAATTGTTATTTCCCAAGTTTTATTATAAAACGCAAAATATAACTGTTAAATAATTACTTTTTTGATAAAACTTATAACTGTTACGGTCCCTGGTTCAAACACATTCTATCTAATAAAAAGACTACATTGATAACAAGTAAGAGCGCTGCAGTCGTGTGACCCATCTGTGTTTCTTAAACGATCTTATTATAGTTAAGTCTGATTGATTTACAGCTAGTTGACCTTTGGTTGTTGTTGGATAAAGGAAGCAATTCTGATCCAAAGAAATTCATACATTTTTTAACAGCATAAACAGCTTAGTCAATAAAGCCGTCTGTTCATATGAAAGCATAAATCTCACAGATGATAAAAGGATTAATCTTTAAACCTCAAATAAGTCAGAGGAGTTTTGATTAAAAAAAAACATTTTATTTTTTCAATATAGTGTCTATTAGTTTGACACATTTCATTTAATTACCTATGAAAATATAATTTAAAGAGTTGTGTTTATCAATAATCTAATAAAAGTACAGGTTGACAGGTTTAATTTTCAATAAAACTTTTCCTTTTTATTGTATGAAAATAATCGAGAAAACCACACAAAAGTGTGTGCACGACAGTTAAAGATTAAATTTAATTACTTAATAGCCAAGTTGACATAAACACCCTACATGTCAGCATTGTTATAAAGAATAGCAAGGTATATAAACTTGGGCAGTTACAGGGTACGTAACAGTCGTACTTGACAGATTTTCTAACATATTTTGTTTTTTTTTTTTTTTGGGTTGGGGTTTTTGCCTTTTTTATAACGACAACAAATACAAACATAAAATGCGCATAAAAACGCGAGCGCATGAAATAATCAACAGTAACAATGGAACCAGTCAGGGGGGGATGAGGCGGGGAGTGTGGGGGAGTGTAGCGAGTTGACAGCATCCGAGTGTGTGACATCTCAACCAGCAATGGACCATGGAGGCCGTCCTAATGGTCTTTCGCCTTGGCTCCTGTGGTTGACTGATGTATCCAGCCACAGCCAACGACGCCATAATTAATGATGAAAAATTGCTACACACACTCACACACACACTTGGACAGAAAACATATGCAGCACCAACACCAAAAAAAATATATATGTATGTATGCGAGTAAAGCCATTTGGTTTTGTGTGCTGCAAATTAACATGAAAGGGGCAAAGCGCAGCTGCCAGCTCGCGCGTTTGACAAAATATGAGAGATCAGAAACAACGACTGGACCGACCACAATCGGAGTGGTCAATTGAAGAAAGCGGTGGGCATCCACCCACACGCGCACACTAAAGCGCCCAGCGATTAAATTGAGTTAATTATGGCCACAATTTTTTTTTTTTTTTGTATGTGGAGTGCACTTTTATGCGAGTGAGTGATAAAAATAAGTGTTGGAGTTGCCCGTAAATTATTACAAGGCTATAAATTACACAAAAGATTAAAGGAGACATTTTATACCAGATGCCACACTAAATGAAAAGTGTTGAAAGAAAATTATTTTTGCATTAATAAAACTTGTGAATTTACATTTTAATGTGGTGTACGTGTGTCGGTCGTTAATTGTATGGAGAGTGGAGGGGTTATATTTTTTTTATTTTTTTGCGAAATTCAAATAGAGATGGACCAAGCCACAAAGCAAAAGCACGAAAATTGCTTTTCGAGGCGCAGGATTGAGTTGTACTATCTTTTTAATACCTTGGGAGACTTTTTCGGATGACACGAAATCACTAGAATTGAAAAATTAAATTTGAGTCGTTTAATGTTTATGCAACTTAAAGTGTAGTCAAAGCAGGTTGATTTATGTAATTTCCCCCCCATTAATTTTTAAACATATGCTGTCATTTGCATTTAAAATTAAACTTTTTATTGGTGAAGCGATACAGAAAAATCGCTAGAGATTTCGTGTCACCCCAATAATTTGGTTTTAATTTAAATTTATACTTGGTGAAGCAGTATGGCACTCTAATGGACGTCAACGATTCTGCCACCTCGGGGCAAAGTACACTTTGCAGTTTAGTCACCTTTCATCAGGGAGATAGAAACAAGTCTCTTCTTGAGAAGAAGAAATCTTGTCATTCTAGGGACAATAAAAAGTTTTTTCTTTAAGAAAACAAAGAGTGCCTTCTAAGAAAGAAATGGAGAATGACGTTTTCCTCCTGAAAAAAAAATAAAAAGTATCTTCTTGGGGATAAGAAGCGTTTTATTTAGTGGGGAAGAAAGTCTTTTCGGGATAAGAAAAAGTCTGTTATGTGGAATAAGAATGAGTTTCTTCTGGAGATAATAAAGCGTTTTTTCATGCTTCTTAAAAAAAGAGTCATCTGGGGGATACGAAAGTATTTCTTTTTTGCGACAAGCCACACCCTTTCTTACTGGGGTAAATTTAATCGGTTTTTTTTATCCTGCAAATAACCCATAGAAATAAAATGTGTTTCAATCTGTTTTTTAACAGATAATTGTTTATTTTTTTCAAATAATTTTATAAACTCAATCAATCACTTCTTTAATTTCTTATTTATTGAATAAATAAAGCTTTGCATATAAAAAATACTTTGCTGACATACTATGTTTATTTCCGTAAACTTGGGAATCATTACACGAATATTTTCTGAAATAAACAGAATTGGTGAAGTGAACATTAAGGTGTCCCTCCATAAGAAAAACTCTCACCATCTGAAAAAAAAGGTTTTGGTGTGCAAAGTGTTTATTTAACAACCAAACAATTTTTTAAGCTTGCGAGATGGATTAAAAGATTCCCTTAGTCGGGCAGAAGGTTTGCTTAATTCAAGCAATGTCCATTGTTGAATTTTTTTTTTTTTTTTTATATTTTTGTTTTGCATTATTTATATTGCTTGGACATTCCCCTTTAATTCCCTTCAAACCATTTTTAAACATTCGCAATAGTTTAGCAGATATAGCCATTTTAGTGGAACAATGTTCTTGCTAAAGTGAGTTTTAACGCGTTTTTCTCGAAAACACGTTTTCCGACCTGGTAGCCAGGATTCCGCCACTTCCACTGAACCGATTTTGATAGGCCATATTGCAATCGACGCATAATTGATGTAATTCTGGCCCGTACACCTCAATCAAAAGGAAAACATTAGCCAAGAACGATCTGAATTTTGACTTCCCAGCTTTTTTTATGTCATAACTGGATCTATTAAAGTTAGAACGTCGAATCTACTTTTCCTCATCTTTTTTTTTTATATTTTCCACACGTACTAACATACGCGTACTTACCCCTATTTATACACAATACATAGACGCGTCGATTATATTTTTATTTTTCATTTTTCTAATTATATTTTTAATTACAATCACCCGTTTTACTTTTTTTACAGACCTTTACTAAACTAAGACCCCCCCCCCTCCTCCCCCTCTTTTCACCCTCATTTGTATACCATCTACACCCCCCCAAACCTCATCTTACTTTCTCTTTTTTATTTTTTTTCCACTATTCTGGATATTACCTTACCGTCTCGTTTCACCATTTTTTTTTATTACCATTCTATCATATACTCTATTATTTATTTTTTTTTCTTATTTTTTATAAAAATAAAAATCGAATATGTTTTTTTAATAGTCGCCAATTTAAAAAAAAATATATTGAAAAATATGATCAATTCCTGATCATAACCTTTTTTTTACCGATTTTAATTCCGATAACCTCGAGTCCCGGAATCATTGCTGCCCACTATTCACCTTTTTTTTTGAGACCTTAATTGGCAGGCCGATAACTTGTTGGACAGCCCTCGAGTTCCAAAATATTTTTTTTTATTTTTTAATTTAATTAATAATTAACACAAAACCAAATTGAAAAATATCACTTAAAAAACCATGTTCAGGTAGAAGGCCCCTTAAGTGAATTCGTAACCCGGAAACGAACTTGAAATGAGAATTTTGTTCTTTTCGTTCTCGTTCAGATTTGGAAATTCCGAACTTAGTCAACATTTGAGATCGTTTGTACTTGGAAATTCCCCTGTTTAAGTACGGAGTTCTTGTTTTTTGAGTGTAACCCCTTGACCGCCAGAGTACGCTGTTGTTTCAAAAAAAAAAGAAATTATGGTGCCTTATATTCCATTCATATTTTGGCAGACATGTCAAATTTCAGCGCATTGAAGTCCTTAGCTTTGTTTTGACAGCTGATTGTTGTTGTTGACGTGTTTAACATTATGTTGAGTATGAACAAAAATAGATTTTCGTTCTCCTATAAAACATTATTTTTTGAAAGGCAAAACGGCGAAGAAAACTAAAGAAAAGTTGGATAAATATTATTGATATAATAAATATTAGTCTATATATTAACAATATTAAGAAAAGTTTCGAGAGTTTTAAGGTTAAACAGGACTATGTCAGAAAAATACTTGAAATGGTGTTGGCTAACCGGAAAGTGAAGGTGCGCGAACTAGCAGATGCCACAAGGCTTAATACTGAGCGCACAAGCTATATTTTGGGCGAGATTCTGTATATGAAAAAAGCTGGGTGCCGCTCATGCTGACTTCGCACCAAAAGGCCATGCTTCAATTGCTTTCCCATCTACCTTATTCGCCCCATTTGGCTCCCTTGTATTATTATCTTTTCCCAATCCTCAAAAGATCAAAAATTCAGCTCGCTCAAGGAGATTTTCGACGCGGCGAAGGAGTATTTTGCAGACCTTTCGGAAAGTTACTTTTCGAACGGTATCAAAAAGTTGGACAATTTTTGGAATAAGTGTATCGACCTAAAATTGGACTAAATTGAATAAAAAAGAAAATATAAAATTTTTATAAATTTTTTTCATTAATTTTTTTAAGTTCATTTGCATGTGTCTGCACAATCCGATCTACTTGAATTTTTAGAAATAAATTCGCTTCCAATTTCAAATGTAAAATAAAATCGTTGCAATCTACTTATCTTCATTATAAATACATTTAAGCTTTCGGTATTTCAACTTTTACTGTTTTGGCGACAAATTGTTCATATATTTCTCAGTTAAAAAGCCATTGAAATGAACAATGTGTTTCATTTCAAATAATTTATGTTACCAAAAAAAAAAATTTAAATTCCGAATTAGTTTTTCCTTTGGGAGTTTATCGGCAAACGCTTAACACTTAATGGGTTTGCTGAAGTATTTGCCTCTTGCGCTTTTAGTATGTTATTCACGGTTCGAAACAGTTCTTATCTAAAACCCCGTTGAAATTTATGGTACAACATTTCGATACAGATTCAGGTAAATGTGTGTACACATTCACTGAACGTCCAGCAAATAAATAAAATGAAAATTTCAGCTGGCGCGTGTAACAAAAAAATACAGAGAGAAAACAAAAAGCCAAAAAAAAAGCAAAAAAAAAACATTAACAAGCGAGGGGAAAAATTTAACTTAATTGCCAAACACACACACACACACACAGAAAACTGCGTAAGGCAGCTCGACCACGCCCCCCGGTCCACCCGCAACAAGCTGTAAAGGGGTGTTGTTGTTGTTGCGGTTCTGTTCTTTCGGGTCTGTGCTCTGCTTTTGGCGTGCGTGCGCCGTGCGATATAATTTATGTTTCAATAACTTTCGAAACTCATTGAAAAGTCGCTTATGTTTGCTTCAATGGCGGCAGCAACAACAAAGCGCACGAGAAGAATGTTAAAAGTACAACAATAAATTGTTTGGATTTACTTATGCTGCCTCGCCCCGACCCACACCCCCTGCCTGCCATTTGCCATTTTACTCAATTTTTTATATTATTGTTGTTGCTGCACTACGACGACCCCCGTCGCACTAGGCGAAAGAAACAAAAAAGAAATTCTCGCGTAAGTTGCAAAAGTTTTGCTATTCTCCCTTCGCATTTTCTTCTTTTTTGCGTTGAATGTGTTTTGTTTGCCATTTGCTTTCGTTTTGTTTTCATTTTGTGCTTTTAAAATTTATTTGCAAGTTTTCTAATTTGTACTTCACTCCATTTTATTGTAATATACAATCTCATTTGCTTTGGGGGAGAGTTATCTAAAAGCATCCATCTGAGCGACACACACACACCCGCCTATAAGTATGCAATGCCCTTTGGCTGCCTCTGGTGCGCATATTTATTAACCGCACTGTTGACTCTCGGTGCGGCAAACAACTTGGCGTGCAGCTTGTTGCTATACTCTCTCCCTCTCTCTCTCTCTCCCTTCTCCGCCTGTTTGCGATTTTGTTGTCGCACCTTCTCAGGAATTCTGTTTACATTTATTACTTTGCGCAAGTTTAAGTGAAAAATTTCCATAAACATTCTTTTAAGCGACATAAAGTTTTTATTAAATTTTGCTAGAAATCCCTGACACGATGATATCAGGCAACAACGACGACGACGACGATGGCAACAAATAGAGCTACGGAATTTACAACTACAACTGGGTACGAAGTCCTGCTGTTGCTGTTTTAAGGCATTCAGGCTTTTACTGCGCTGCCGCTGCTGCTGCTGCTGCACGCAGTTCATAAAAATTTTGCCAGCCAACGTGACATGCACAAAGGCGAAAGGACACACGGGATCTGGCAGCGAAAAGGGAATGTGGCATAAACTTTCGTCGCTTGTTAACCTCCTCCTCCCTCCAGCAGCCAAGCTGACATTAGATGAAATTCAATTAAAACAAAGATATATATTTTGTTGTAACGAAATGTGTGCTATGCTTCGCTTAATTAGTGCAGGATTAATGCAACTTGCAATTGAAATTGACTCATTCAAATGCAACCTCATTATTCATACTGTCCACAAAAACCAGCTAATTTACGTTAAGCATTTTTAAATAAGGTCAAAGGGGGAGAGCAGTCCTGTGCAGTCAACCAAAAGTTGATCGAAACCGCAACAAATGACAAACGTTACGGGCAAAATACACACACGCACACATACGCACAAGCAGGAGCAAAAATACAAAAAAAAAATATATACAAAATCAATGAAAATGAAAACCAATTAGCGGTTAACCAAACTGTTCAAATTTGGAAATGGATGCAGTCGTGCATGGCCATAAACAAGAACAACAAGAACAACAGCTACAGCAGCATCGCATCCACAGCAACGGCCAGTGGAGAGGTCATCAGCAAGGTTGAAAGGTAAAAGGTTTCAAAGTTACAAAATTTATTATCGTTTGGTTATAATTAAATTGAACTTCAAGTGGAACATAATATGTTATCTCACATAAATGATGGGTAAGGCAAAATACATATTTTTAAGAGGGAGTTGTAGTTAATTGTAAACAAAAGAGGGAATCTTTGGGGAAAGAAGAAGGAAGAAGGTTGTTGGTATTCGAGTAAGACATGGAGAGAAATAATTAAGACAGATTTTAATCAGATATATTAAAGACCAGATCTAAATATATATACAAATCGTTCGTGATGTTGGGTTTTTTAAATTTCTTAGATCAATTTCTAATAAAACATTGGGTATGAAAACGATGTCCTTAATCCTTGCTTTATCTAGAGATACCCGGTTGGGTTTTAATAACTCATTTAAAGGGGGTCTTCTACGCCCTTAAATTCTGGAGAAATAACCATAAGAGCTTTTCAATTTATTTTTGTTTGTTTTGTGTAATTTATTAATTAAATAATAAAATTAAAAAAATGTGCAATTCCAGGGCAAAAAGTTATCGGCCTGCCAATTAAGGTGGAGAGGTGATAGACATGATTCCGGGACTCCAGGTTATCGGAAATAAAATCGATAAATGAGGTTATGGTCAGAATTGATGTATTGTAATATTTTTTTGAAAAATACTTTAATAATACATTAAAATACTTTACTTTCGTGTTTAATCGTATTTTTTAATAATTTTTGGAAAAATTGGCGGCCTTATAAAAATATCAATTTTTCAAGTCTTTTTTGTAGTTTAGTGTGAAACAAAATTAAAAACAAATTTTTTCCTTTTGATGGCTGATCAAAATCGGTTCAGTAGATACCAGGTCTAAAAACATGGTTTCGAGAAAAACGCACCTAAAAATTTTGAGCAGCGTAAAAATACTCACTTAAGCAAAAACATTGCTCCACTAGAATGTCAATATCTGCTAATCTATATCGAATTATTGAAAATGGGTTGAAGGGGATTAAAGAGGAATGTTCAAGCTATAATAATTATACAAAAAAAAAAAAAATTAAATGGTAGAAGAACCCCTTAAGGGGTTACATGGGTTTCGTGGGTTCAAAAAATCGATTTTTTTTTTTTTGCTTATTAATTTCTACAACATCTCAAGAATATTATTCTAATTTTTCAAGTCGGTCCGAATAATAGTTTCGGAGATACAGCCTTTGAAAGGTGTGCGCTCCAAGTCCACTTTTATTGTTACTCAAAACTTTAAACGCGTTTTTCTCGGAACCTCAAATGTTCTCGAAAACTACTCAACCGATCTTGATGAAATTTTACACAAGTCTTCGAGATACATTTTAATCGTGCTTGAACGAAGAATTTTTTTTTCAATTACAACTATTTAAAAAAACACAAAATGTCAAGCAAATTTGACCGAAATTTTCATTTTTTTGGAAAAATGTCTGCCAAAATTCCAATTTAAAATTTTTTTTTCTTCGTTCAAGCACGAGTTTATGGCCTTAACTAAAACATTTAATTTTGTTTTTTCATTTTAAATGATCTTGTCAGGAGTTATGCTGACAACGCGGACGCACCTTTTTTTCGAGGGGTTACCGGAAATGACGTCACAATGGAGGCGTTTTATTTTTTTTTTTTTTAAATTTCAGAAATTATTCTTTAAATATGTATATATAAGATAGAAAAAGTTTGAATTAAATAAATAATTTTTTAATATTGACAAAATATTGAAAATAGGCCTTTTTTTACCCGACGAAACTCATGTATTATTTATTTGATTTATTTTGTAAAAATTTGCTTAAACCGAGAAATTTCTGATTTCAGAGGCCAATTTATTGTGCATTTGATTTTTTTGCAGAAGCATTGATGGGTGCTCTGTCAAATAGGCCAGATAAATCCATAAATCGATGCCTCCCTTGACCACAAGAAATACCTGAGTGCAAAAGGTTCATGAAATCCGTTTTTTCGCCAAATCTTGGAAACAATACGAAACCTGTGATGCAGTTTTATTCAGTTGTTGCCCAGTGTTATTAAATGGAAGACAATTAATTTATTATTCAGCCAAGAAAGCAAACAATATTTAGTCGCTAGCCAGCGTTTACTGCAGTAGATCAGAGCCGTAGTGCAAAGCACTCCAATACACTCTTACTTTTAAGCCTAGCTTTACTATTTGTTGTTAAGGAGCTTATAAGATTCTAAGAACCTGCTCATTTGTGTTGCAATTACCTGCTCAAAGACCTTGGAAATTTACGAGTGTACGGGGATCTTATTTTTAATACACTCTCGAAATTGGGGTAGATATTTATAGTTTATGTCATGTCACCTTATAATTCTGAGAGGCCAATTTAATCTAGAGATTTACCAACTTAAAGTAAAGGGCAGAATCACATTCTGCGCATGACTAAACAATTGTTAAAAAATCTGATAAAATCTGTTGGGTTTTCTTTATTTGAAGGGTAACAATCAAAGTTTTTAACCACTTCCATAAAAACAAAATTTTTAATTGGGTTAGAAAAAAAAAATGGAAGTTTTTTTATGCGCTCACCTTGATCTACGCGTCGTGGGATCCTTCATAACCATAGCCTCTGAGATATCACCATAACGTCCAAAGTAATCGCGTAAGCTCTCTGCAAGAAGAAGAAGAAGAAGTGTAGTTAATAATCAATCAAGGAAATTTGATGATTTGTCAGGGGGCTACTGTTGCGGCTGCTGTCATCAAAATCTCAACGAAAAGTTACTAATTTCGTTACGCGCTTCATAAAAATGTTGTGCGCGGCCTAAATAAATAAACGGTTGCCGCTGCTCATCCCCACCAACTGGACATTATTCACATGCATATTCCGCACACACACACACACGCTTCATACCGGCTCCACTTCAGTCTCAATGGCTCGACAGTTGCCACGGCATCAGCGGCGTCGGCAGCTGTTGTCTGCGGTTTTGTGAGCTAATCTGGCAGCCATTGCGGACTCTGGGCTGGAAGCACTTCAGCGGCACGTACGCACACACAAACGCAAAACTGAAGTTATTTCAACAAAATTGCCAGACAAACAGCAGTGCGTGGGGGAGAGACAGATACCAAGGCTCGTTGGCTGCGATTTAATGCAGCAGCAAAAAAAAAAACAACAAAAAACCGATAAAGTCATCTCGCTCGTTTCGCTGGTTGGAAGAAAACCCTAATCCAGTCGAGTGTCGACGCTGGCGTCATAAATTCAAACTACAATAAAAATTCAATAAAACAAACGATTTTTTTGCGTCTCCCCATAAATGTGGTGCGATTTCTCGCACCATGCGTGCATCAGGCCAGACCAAACCAACCAAACCCAAACCAAGTGGAGCAACTAGTTGCGCCTTGGCTGGAGGGCAAACAGAAACTGGTGACCGGGCATGTAGGGGGGCGGGCGGGCGAGAACAAGTTGCAACGCGAAACGCGTCGCGTGATTTACATAAGTATGCACAATAATTATGAACAATAAAAAACAATTTGTTTGCTTATGACAGTTTTGGTACCATAAATAACAGCAGCAACTGGCGCAGCAGCGGTTGTGTGTGGAGTGGCTCGTTTTGGTCTGACTGTGCGACTCTGGGCTATGCGTGTGTGGCATGTAAATTGATGGGGCTGGCAAGGGTTCACCATTGCGTATGTGTTATATGGTGGCGCGCTGGAAAGTATGCTACACTTTAAGTTTTAATGGGCAATTGCCTGGGTCAGAGGTGCCACAGAGTACGAAAGGAGAGTGCCTGAACGGTGGCTAGCCCAGAATGACTTGTCAATTAGTTAGAGGTGAAATGTTTTGCCACAAGTTTTTATGTAGTCACTGAAGGAAGTGGATAATTTAGTTAAAGTTAAGCATGGGGTACAATTACGCCGCTACGGGTGAAACTTTTCCAATGGAATTTTCAAAGTGTCATAGGCATGGCTGGAAAATGTCCCCGATTTATTATTTAACAACGTTTTCTTTAAGAGTGAAATATTCAGTACAGTACGACAGATTGAAACGTCTTGCTCTCCAAAATACTTCTTATTGCAAATCGACTTTTCAGCCACAAAACCTGATAAGCAAAATGATTTTCAAAATACTTTTTAGTTTTTACTGTAAATGTGGCAATTTGGAGGACTCATGGCTGTATTAATCTGCTCTGGACAAGAAGTTGGACTTTCTTTGTAAACCTGTCTAATTTATAGTAATTATTCTGCATTATTTTGTAGCTTTCTCAATAAATGCAGCCTGTGAAGCCCAGTTTTCTTTGCTCAAAACTCTAACCTAAAGTTCTTCAATTTAAGTCTAGCATCAATAATTTAGGGCATATTGACAGGAAGTGTTAGAGGACCTCTCGCTCTCTGTAATAGGTCCGCTTGTCAAATTTTTGGTTAAGCCGCAAAGTAGGCAACGTTTTTTTGTTACATTAGCCACTGCACCAAGCCTAGCTCTGAGTGTAACTCCCTATAGTTAGCATTTGTTTATCAATTTAATTGACCTGCGAATGACTAGGCAGTCACTGAGTAGTTTAAATTGGCAAACATATGTTGATCGCAGAACAAGGGAAATAGAGATTTCCGGAAAACTAGGCCGCCCAACTACCACGTTAGTTTACTGTCTTTCTTTCTCCTGATATACCTCTCAGCGAACAGTTGTGCGCGCTTAACATTCGAACAAAGAAAAAAAAGTATATTTCCAAGTGCAGTTAAAAGTATAAAAGTGAAAAATATTTATAAATTAATCTTCGTTTTTACTACCTGCATCGTGAGTATTAAAAGCTATTTTCGTTGTAAAACTCGTGGTTTAACAATTTTGTGCTCCTAGTTGGCCGAATCTAACCTGCTAAATACTCCAGTCAGCCAGAAAGAAAAAAATTGAAGTGTCCAGGGAGAAAGTATTCGCCCAATTTAATTTCATGGTGCCAATTCCCTAAACGGGTAAATAAATAAATTATAATAAAAAGTTTATGCGATTACTGATCGAAATTTTAATTTTTTTTTCTTTGATCCAGAATCGGCACTATGTGTCATATTAACTAATCCATAGTTAACCACAAAATACCCTATCAACCCCAGTGAGTTTCTTGACTAGATGGCATAAGTTCCCAGCCGCTGCATTAAAAGCCAATTAATTGCCTCCAACAAAAGCTTTACTTTCCATGCGCATATAAAAAGCTTTATGCCTCAGTTGCTATCGGCGAGCCATTGATCACCGAAGTGAGAAAAATTTACCAGTGAAACAAGTGCTTCGGAGGCACTTTTCTTGTTGGGAAATTGTCCCCTACCATGCGATCGACCCGCAACTATATTTTATGGCCCAATAAATGGAAATTCGACATCGGAGGTGGAAAGAGAAAATTTTCGCCAAAGCCGGCGAACATAACCTCAGCAGCAACCTGAGTTAGTGTTGTTGTTGTTGCCATATGGCCAAAGTGACCCATATCGACCTTAACTAGTGTTTAAAATTTATTTATGTAAATTCAAATAAGTCATTTTTGCATTTTGTTGTTCAATAAGTGAATTGTTTAATGTTGCAAGTGGTGTATGCAATTTCAAAGAGTTATATAGGTATTTGACTGAATCATATACCTTGCAAATTAAACAAATGCTAATATTAACGTAAATTCCAATTAGAAAATGCAGAAAAGGCTTTTTGTGTTAAAGAAACAATCAACTATTTCTATATTATTTATTTTATTTATTTTTCCTGGCCAAAGCATAGTTTAATATGCAAGAGCTTTGTGACGTGCCCAAAGAAAGCTTTCTTTTACAGCTTAAACATAAACCAACATTAACACCCTCATACACATGAAATATCTTTCTGCGTGGGATGATGCTGTAAGTGATAAAAACATATATTCATATTGTTTAAGCCAAGCCGGCCCTCAGCCGAATGAACAGTTACCGCGATTAAGCTTTACTGCATATGCTGATCTAGTGAAAGCTTCTCTTTTACTCAAGCATTCGTTGGCCTTGAACTTGAAATAAATATTTTTATTGGCATGCAGCGAACATATGATTGCAAACCAACTGCGCCTACACATGCCTACAAAATATTTGATTTTGATTTTCACATTGCCATTACTTTTTGCATATAAAATTTTATATTTATTTCTTTTTTGGCATTTAAACTATAATATATATTTTTTTTTTTTGTTTATAAAATATCTATATGCCCGATCATATTCTATATTTTTATCTTTACTTTATTATTATATATTATATTTATTTATTAACTCATATATATCAAACTCATATCTACTTGTTTATTATCGTGTCCATTTGTTAGTATATTAGGGATGTTAGGTCATAATGATAAACTCCTATAATAAATTGTTTATATTTGTATGCAAGCTTAAAACTATTATTATTTTGGAACCATGCATCACCGAAACGAGATAGGGTAGTCAAGCAAGGACTTATTTAAGGGATCCTGATCAAAATTAAATCTTTTTCAGATGGCCTTTACAGGATCTAGGTAGGGTGGGCGTAGCACTTTAACATCAGTGCGAAAATATAAATAAGTCCAATTTTAGTTAGACCCTCTCTATTACACTATTTTCTTTTAACTAGTTTATTGAGCCTTCCCTTTTTCCGCTCCTTTTCCCTTATCGTAAAACAGTACGCGAATTTTAATATATTTATGTGACCGCGGAGCATATTAACTTCGGTAAACTTAAAGCACCCCCCCCACTTGCCGACGAGCCACAGCCGTTGAAGCCAGCGCGTACTCGATCAAAGTTAATCGACCATCAGCTCTATAAAAGTGTATAACTTTTTTACACGTGACATGTTACAATAAATAATTTGGCGCGTAATCGTGTGGCCGAATCGTGTTAAAGGAGCAAAAATATTTGTTTTGCACTTAAAAACGATTTCGCCCTGACATAAAAATCTTAACAAATCAATAACATCTAGTGATTTGAAAATCCTTATCCCATTCCTTTATTTTTTTATTTTTCCATTTGTCCTAGGTTAGAAGCTGAGTACTGTTGAAACATTTTAGGTTCAAACGATCTTTAATGACCAGTTACAAAACAGTGTTAAACTAACATGCTTTTGTGTGACATCCTGGAGTCTATACTAGCTTCAATATAGCTGTTTGCCGGAGTCTTCATACACATTAGTAATATTTTCCTAGTGTTCCTACGTAGTGCGGAATTTTCGCTGGAACAGGGCTCGTGGACCAGATCTACGGTCATGCCGCTGAATGAAACATTATTTGTAGAAGCACCCTTTTCTTGTTTAATAAACAATCTTAATTTCCAAGTAGCTAACACTGAATTTGGTTGAGCCTAGTCAGGTTAGATATTCGGAAAACTATCCTTTTCAGTAATTGTTTATTGGTTCTAAAACAAATTTTGCAGTTTACCGATGTGACATAGATGGCATGCTAATTTTTCTCTGCTATGTTACTATCTGGATCAATAGGTGCACAAAAAATATTTGATTGCAGAACTAAATAAAGCATTACAATTTTCATTTCCAAAAATCTTTAATTTCCAAGCAGTATGCAGTTATAGTAAGCAAATAGGCCAACTCTTATTTTGACTGGGTGTTTGTTCAACTGCATTACCTAAGCTGTCTATCTTAATTTCCAAGTTGCTAACACTGAATTTGGTTCAGCCTAGTCAGGTTAGATATTCGGAAAACTATCCCTTTTCCGTAATTGATTTGTTCTAAAAGCTAATACTGCAGTTTTATTGCCGATGGGACATAGATGGCATGCGCTAATTTTCTCTGCTATGTTACTATCTGGATCAATAGGTGCATAAAAAGTATTTGCCTGCAGAATCAAAAACACTTACTATTTCTATCAGAACTGTGCTGTTTTCAGATAGTCGCTGGATCGTTGTTTGTGGCTCAGAGCTGCTTCTCGCCGCGCTATCAGAAAAATGGCCAATTCTATTCTTTAGTCTATCACTTTCTTTTCTCGTCTAAAATTGTTCGGTAACCTAATAATCGTTAAGGTATTGCATGGTTTCCAAAAAATATTTATGAAATATCGTTTATCTTTTTCGAGTTATCTTTTTTTGTTTTTTTTATATATTATAATTTTATGTTTAGAGTTATTATATGGCTATATAATGATACGAACTCCAAAACAGACACTTCAGAGACCAATAGTGAGACAATTTGCTGTGTTTGTACAAAAGAGTCGAGCACGCAGCTCAACTATTAACTACAAGGTGCAATCATTTCTTTCATCACGCTTGTTTTAACACACGACCTGGAAATAAAGAAATTTGTCCAATCTGTCGAACAGCTCTTAGTAGATCCACTCTTAGCTTAGCGGATGAGTTAGAAACAGCGCAACCTTCCACGTCAACCATGCGTGCACCAGGCACCAAAACTAGAGCTCAATCAAAGGCTCCAACTGTCATACCGCTCAGGGTTTAAGCGCTAATACAGGTGATCATCTGGTTAGTGCACAAAACAATCCACCATTAGCACCAGTGCCTTCAGAATCTCAGCCGACTTTAGGTCATCAAGAGGTACAACCTAGAGTACAGCTAGAGCAGCCATCAATCCCAGAAGTTCCAAGTATGGCGATTGATAGCTTGCAACAGGCAATTGTCAATGCAATGGCAACCGCCTTATCTCAGCAAACACAAATTATCTCGCAAAGCAATTGAAAACGGATTCCAACGACTCTCTGCAAGCTCAGTGGGTCAATCCGACGCAGCCCGATCATTTGTAAGAGGATCTCTTTCCGCGCAGCAGCCGAAATCTTTTGAGCAATTGTTTGGAATACCAAATCATAGTGAATCAGACCCCTTACCAAATCAGGGGTATGCCCCCCATGAATAATAGGTCCTCTCCTATCGAATCACCGTCAAGCCATAATTTGCTTCCTGATAGGATCAGTCAGATCATCTCCAATTGGAAATTGCGTTTCTCAGGACAGTCGTCCATGTCTATAGATGATTTGTATACCGAGTTGAAGCTCTTACCAATCAAACATTAGATGGCAATTTTTGAGTTGCTGTCTCGCTATGCAAGTAACCTATTTGAGGGAAGTGGTAGTGAATTTTATTGGAGGTATCACAGAGAGTCCCGTTAGTTCGATGGTCAGAACTGTGTATAGCTTTGAAAGCTCAATTTAAAGATGGTAGAACCAATTTAGAGATCCGTACCGCTATTTTCAAACGTAAACAGAAGCCACAGGAACCATTTGACCAATTTTTTGAAGCCATCTTGACTTTGTCCGATAAGCTTGTTCAACCAATGGGGGAACAAGCCATGTTAGAGGTTCTACGAGGTAACTTGTTGCCGGAAATTCAACATGAGCTTTTGTATGTCTCAGTTGAAACTATTGCTCAGTTGCGACAAGTTGTTCGTTCACGTGAACGTTTTTTAAAATCGATCGCCCAATCAACTCCAACCACTAGCGTGCTTCGACTAGACGCCATGTAAACGAAGTCACAGTACATCAAAACAGTAGCGATAATGAGTACGATGCAGATGATGCAGAAAGCGTTGAGATCGCAGCTATGGCCCTTTCCTGTTGGAATTGTGGTAAAAATGGTCATAGATTCCAAGAATGCGTAGGCGAGCGTACACTGTTTTGCTATGGCTGCGGCAAGCGAGACACGCATAAGACTTCGTGCAAGAATGTACTCAACAAAACGAACACGTGCGTGCACCGTCGACAAGTGACGCAAACTAGTCTCGAAAGGGAACAAACACAGAGTAACTGACAACAAGTTGCTCACCTCCTTCAACTTGTCCCAAATCCCAGTTTGTCCTTTTTATAAGTGCCCGCAAAAATCCGAGAAGCGATTTTGGTAATGCAAAAATACCGCAATAGCACTGCAGATTAGGCATTTTGCCAGAGCCATAAAGATTCCAATAAGGCACATTTCTAATAAATAAAGTGACACGATATCCGTATGCACAAGTAACTCTTTGGTAAGACAGTAAAGGGTCTAATGGATACAGGTGTCAATAAGTTGTATAGGGGAAGCTGTGCAGAAGAGGTAGTTAAAAAAATAAGGTCGAATATAAACCTCTTTAAGTCAGTTGTTCTACTGCTTAGATGGTACCAAACAAGTTCTGGTAAAATCACTACCTAGTTGGATTTCGTGGTGAGACAAAACAGTTATGTTTTTATATTGTCCCATCATTGTCCCAAGAGTTGTATCTCATTTGATTTTTTGAAAATATTCAGATTTATACTTTTAGTAAATCAAGAACAGACTCAAAACATAGCATCCTTTGAACTTCAAAGATCCATTGCAAATTCCGTTATCCGAATCACAACAGAAGCAGTTGTTAGCGACGATCAAACAGTTTCCTTCTGTTCGTTGAAAAGGGTCTGGAAAAACAAATTGGCTTATCAAGACATTGGAAATTACGGACACAAACCGATAAAACAACGTCATTATGCAGTGTGCTTTGCTGTAGAGAAGCTAATGTACACAGAACTCGACTGAATGTTAGCTCCGGGAGTAATTGGAAGAGTCCTGATAGCCGCTTCGGTTGCACCCGTTGTGTTAGTTCGAAACCAGGTAAAGTTCGTTCCAATAGCCGAAAATAAACGAGGGTAACCGTCAAGAACGCTTATCCAATGCTCGTTAATGGACGGTATATTAAGCTGACTTCCTCGTGCAGAATTTATATCGAGTATAGATTTAAAAGATGCCTACTGGCTTCTGCTCTGTCCCAAAAAGCTCGAGAAAAAAATGGCCTTTACCGTCCCGGGAAGGCCGTTAAACCAGTTACGGTCAATGCCGGTGCAACCAATGCTCCCCAACAATGTCTAAACTGACGGATAAAGTAATCCCACCTTTACTGCGCAATGAGATTTCAAAATATCTCGACGACTTGTTAGTCATCTCAAGTCAACTGAACGCCATATGGATGTCCACAAAGAATTGTGCCACCGACTACTTCAGGCAGGGCTTACTCATCAACGTACAAAAGAGCAAATTTTGTCTTAAGGAATGTGAATTACTTGGGCATGTAGGCGGTCATGGTACTATCCAAACAAGATCCGGAGAAAGTCGTAGCACGAAAAGGATTTTCCAGTGCCTAAATCGATTAGCAAGTTCGTCGATTTTTGTGGAACCTAGGATGGTATCTAAATTTATCAACAACTATGCTGGAATTGCAGCACCAATTTCGGATACCCTCAAATGTCGACGAAAATTTGGCATGGTCTGGAAGAAGCCAGAAGGCTTTTGATTGTCTTAAAGAAGAAATGTGTAAGGCACCATGCCCCATATCCCGATTTTAGTTACCCCTTTGAGATTCACCGCGTTGCCAGTCCTACAGAGCGTGGGAGTGCCATTTTGGTAAAAAAGGATAGCGAAGGTTTTATGTACCGATCGCGTTCATGTTCTCGTAAACTTAATAATTGTCAACGCAATTATTCAGTTACGGAGAAGGAAGTTAGTAGCTATTATGTAATGTAAAAAATTTCGCGCTTGGCATTAAGGGTATGAGTTTTCTATTCATACCGACTATGTCTTCTTTAAGTGGACTCATGTCGAGACAGACTTAAGTTCCCGATTGTAAGTTGGCCCTAAAATTACAGGCATTTTCATTCAAAATTTATAATGAAAAGGCAGTCACAAATTATGTCCCAGTTGCTACTCTCGCGTACATACTGAGGATTTATCCCCTTTAGCATAGAAAGCCTTTACGATCTAACTTCTGAACATTTCAACTCACTGATTACTCAGAACTAAAAGCCAAAATAGCAGTAATGAATCTAAATATCCCGATATTAAAGTCATTGACAATTACGACTTTATCGTCGATCAGAGCACCCAAAGGGAGAGCAAATTGCCGACGATTTGTATGGAAGCTTTGGATACCAAAAAGACTTGTCTCTGATGTTTAAAACAGAGTCATGAGACATCCATTAGCCTCTCGATAGTGGCATAAATAAAACGTTGGAACGAAATGGTAGTTATTAGTATTGGCCAAACCAGTAAGTGATGTAAAAGACATTTTATAAATGGTTGTGCTGTATTTGCAAAGTGCAGCAAAACACCCCAACCAAATCATTGGACCACCACTGGGTCCCCTCAAAGACACCAAGAGTTTTCCAAACTATGTACGTCGACTTTTCGCCATCTATCTCGTGAGAAAGTCGATCAGGGAAATGTAGGTATTTTTGTGGTAGTTGTTTCCACTTATCAAAATATCCTGCTCGAAGCCAGTTAAAAAATTTACTGACGACGCAATCATCGTTCACCTTGAGGAAGAGATCTTTCATTGTTTGTTATACCCGAAATTGTCCTATCAGACAAGTGGAGTACAATTTAAATCCCATGCCTTTAACGCATTGTTGCAAAAGTATGGCGTGCAGCATAGCTACTGACCGTCCATGCTCCACAAGCTAATGCTTGGAACGGGTAAATCTGTTCTGTTCTTGCCGCCATTAAAAACTATAATACGGCTGATCAGAGCAATTGGGATGACCAACTTATGCAACATTGTTTTGTGCTCTGCGCTCAAGCGTGCATTCAGCATTACTAGTAGCCCTATTGTGTTCCTTTGGACTGTGAAATGAGTCACCAATGGTGCCACCGCCAGCTCTTGCGCAATTTGCCTTGTTGAGGCCACTCGTTGGAGTTCAGTGAGATGTCTTGGTCTCATCGCAGCCCTTTTCAGATGGGTATACAAATAGCATGCTCAATGAAGAAAAACCATACATTTACGCAGCCGTGACGTTTCTTTCGTGTTGGTCCCAGGGTTTATCGACGTAACTTTCATTAAGCAATTTTGTAAGGACAGCTCTAAGTGTTTGGTTTGGCCAATTAAAACAAACTTGGCTAAAATACTATGACTTGATTTGCAGCTGAGTTTTATGTTCACCTCAAGAACATTAAACCTAACTTAGGATGTCTATTCTTTATTATGCCTTTAAGTTTGCTAAAGCCGGGTAATAATTTGTTTTCAACACCAAAGTGTGATTTAGCAGGAAGGTGTGTGTAATGGAAGCCACTTGTGGAATTTTTGGTTAAAGCCACCAAGTGACAAACGTTGTTTTGTTGCACTTAGCCACTCATATAAACTAATATGGGTGTAACTCCACTCTATAGTTAGCATTTTGTTTATCAATTGAGTGACCTACTGAATGACTGGGCAATTCAACTAATTAGTTTAAATTATGAAACATATGTTGATCTGAATAAGTGAAATTTCCGGAAAACTGGAGGCCTTAGCTCAAACGTTAGTTTACTGTCTTTCACCTGCTCCTGATATACCTCTCCATGAACAGTTGTGCTTATTTTTGTTTCGAACAAAAAAAAAGTATATTTCAAAGTGCAGTTAAAAGTATAAAAGTGAAAAATATTTATAAAATTAATCTTCGTTTTACTACCTGCATCGTGGTGTCAAAAGCTATTTTCAGTGTAAAACTCGTGGTTTTAATAACAATTTTTAGTAACTCTAGTTATTGAATCTAACATAAGTATAAATCATTGAAAGAAAAAAATTGAAGTGTCAGAAATATTACGGCAATTTAATTTCATGGTGTAGTTGCCTAAGGTAAATAAATAAGTGCAATAAAAGTTTGTACGATTACTGATGAAATTTTAATTTTTTTTCTTTGATCAGAATCAGCACTATGTGTCATGTCTTCAATCCATAGTTAACCACACAAAAATACCCTATCAACCCCCAGAAGTGAGTTTCTTGACTAAGATAAAACAAGTTCATTACTTTGTAAAAGCCAATTAATTACCAACAAGCTTTTACTTTTCATATAAAAAGCTTTTTTATGCCTCAGTTGCTATCAGCAGGGCCATTGATCAATAGTGAAGAATTATTACCAGTGAAACAAGAATTTTTATTTTTCTTGTTGAAATTGTCCCTACCATCGCGATCGACCCCATAACTATATATTTTATTATTTAATAAATGGAAATTCGACATCAGGTGGAAGAAGAATTTTTCAATAAAGCGGCGAACATAACCTCAGCAGCAACCTGAGTTAGTGTTGTTGTTGTTGCCATATATTAGTGACTTATATCGATATGTACGATGTTTAAAATTTGTTGTGTGTGGTCAAATAAATCATTTGCATTTGTTGTTCAATAAGTGAATTGTTTAATGTTGCAAGTGGTGTATACAGTTTCAAAGTTATATAGGTATTTGACTGAATACATATACCTTGCAAATCAAATGCTAATATTAACGTAAATTCTAATTAGAAATGAAAGGCTTTTTGTGTTAAAAAAGAAGAACAATCAACTATTTCTATCGTGTTTATTTTATTTATTTTCTATTAAACATGGTTGTGCGAGCTTTGTGACGATGCCCCAAGAAAAGCTTTGCTACGAAGCCAACATATTAACCAGCTTAACACCCTCCATACGAAGATCTTGCATTGGGATGGATGCTGTAAAGTGATAAAAACATATATTTATATTGTTTAAGACAAGCATACATATGGATAGCAAAGCTTTTCTTTTGCATATTTGGCCCTCAGCCGAATGAACGTTACCGCGATTAAGCTTTACCATATGCTGAGTCTGGTGAAGCTTCTCTTTTTTACTCAAGCCCAATTCGTTGACGCCAAGGCAAATAAATATTTTATTGGCGTACGGCGAACATATGATTGCAAATAGCTGCGCCTACACATGCCTGCAAAATATTTGATTTTTATTTTCACATTGCCATTACTTTTTGCATATCATTTATATTTATTTCTTTTTGGCATTTAGGCTTATAATATATATTTTTTTTTTTGTTTATAAAATATCTATATGCCCGATCTATGTCTATATTTTATCTTACTTTATTATTATATATTATATTTTGTATTAACTCATATATATCAAACTCATATCTACTTGTTTATTATCGTGTCCATTTGTTATTATAATAGGATGTTAGGCCATAATGTCTCCTACTAATAAATTTTATCTCTTACATGTGGTGTGACATTTATTCTAAGCAATTTGCAACAGGCTCAGCAAACTGCATTTCATTAAAAGAAGCCCTAGTCATTATGAAAATGATAAGGAAAAGCTTAGTTTTAATACACTTGCAATGGCTCACAACAATTGATCTTATATATGGCATATATGTAGAATATAAATGTTAGATTTAGCCATCTTCCAAATCTTTATGAACAATCTGGTTTGCTTCTAAAAAAAATGATCGCCATAGAACATTAAAACGATATAGTCATTCGAATTTGACCAATTTTTTTCAGAATTTTTTGAAATCATATAATATTCATAATTGCTGAGTTTCAGAACGCTTACATTGAAGCCAAACATGTTTTTCTCACTACGACCTTTTTTACGGCCGATTGGTCCAATGGCAGCTATAAGACTTAGTCCTCCGATTTGGACCATTTTTTGCTGAAATGTTAGAAAACATTTTATTTTCATAATTCTTGAGTTGAAGAGCGCTTAAATACTTAAACTCATTTTTTGACTGACCGGCAGCTCTTCGTTATTATACACCAGGCTAGAGCCTGGTTTATGTACACTTTCACTTACCACAGTATATGATAATTTTTTAAAATATATACACTTATAGAAAAATTTTAAAATTCATTGTTGAATTAAGCGTTGCCGAGCACAATAGTACGGTAAGATTGAAAATTCTTAATTCAAGAGTGAATTTCTTGATCTAAGAACAAATTTTTAAGTACGAACTTCTTCTTATTCATATTTCAAGTAAAAATTCCTGAATCAACATCTTGACAGACTCAGAACCAAGATTCTCTCATTCTTAAATCAAGAGCGGAACATTTTTAAAATCAAAAATCTTCCATTCTTGAACTAAGAGCTGAACATTCCTTAATTCAAGAATATTAAATTTTTGAATTAAGAGCTGAACTTGCTGGAGACCAAGAATTTCTCATTCTTGAATTAAGAGTTGAAAATTCCTTAATTCAAGAATCTTCAATTATGAATTAAGAGCTGAACATGCTGAAGACCAATAATTTCTCATTCTTGAATTAAGAGCTAAACAAACTAGAATCCAAAAAGGGTATATTCTTGAACTGAGAGCTGAACATACTAATATCTCACGAAAACGAACAATTATCGATTTCAAGAACAAAATTCTTAAAAATTCCAAAAACGGAAAAAATTTTGTTTAAAGAATTTGTACTCAACTTATTTATTCTACTTTACTCTTTTAGCCTATTCACATTACGTCCATAAAAGGAACAATGAGAAGATGGTGAACAATTAAATCTTGATTTCCCACTATTCCGCCTACCTCTTTTTTGTTTCCGCTTAACTTCGACTCAAATGTCAATCTCAATCGACTGACGATATGAACATATTTTTAATTGTGTCGGATTTCGTAAGCTAAGCTCAAATTTGTCCAAATATTACCTTAGATTTTTGCTGGACTTTAAGCTGAAGCTATGAATCCACACGCAAATATATATCTGATCAATAAGTGCCGGAAAATTTTCTGTTCATGGCTTATCAGCTAAATTTTCATCAAAATTTGGGATGTTGTACCCTTAAGCGAATAATGGAATCATCGTCCTTGCTAAAGGAGAGGTCTTCATACCATTTGACATTTAAATCTAAGTTATGTGAAACAACTGAGATTAGAACATCGTTAACGGTAAACGGTAGATGTTGATTAGTGTGAATTGACTATTACTATTGCTTGGAGCGATCAAAATTCCAAAATGTTTGCTATACATCTTTGAGGTACAATTGTACATAAAAATATCAATATTCTGTTTAAGGAAAAAAATCCACATTTAAAAAATTTGTTTTGACCATGGACAAAGGTAGGGTTAAAATCAAGAATCTCGTGAAGTTTCGAAAATATTGGTAAATGCTTCAACTTTTTGTTTTCTTTCTGTGGTCTGTTTCAAAGGTACAAATAGTATATTGAGTTTGTGTAAATGCATGTATCAGCTAAAAGAAAGTATTTCCGATCCTCTAAAGTACATATATTCTTGATCAGCATCAACTGCCGAGATCTTATGAGCTCACGGACCTCATAGGATGGTAAGATCCATAGGTTTGAAGTGTATAGGATGTAAACTTGTTATACTTGCAGGCTGATCATGTTTTTTTTTTAAATTTTTTCCTGGCTCATATCATAGCTCTCATAATGTTAAAGGTACAATGTTTGGAAATATATTAATTATTATATTTATAGATATCTGTTTTTATATTTTAAGAAATATTTGAACTAATATCAACAAACCACAGCGACAAAGCAGTGTGACCGTTTGATATTTGGTGGTATTTTGGTTTTGAAGGGTCACACTGAAAATGTATCTCACACCGAGCTTAAGAAGCTGCTTAGCTTTGTACTAAATTCAGTTAAACACATTTTAAATAAATCGCTGTCTAGACATTTGCTCAAAATGCAAAATTCAACTGCCTCTCACTCGCTTTAATAATTGAATCTGGTGTTAGTCATTTAATTTACTGAGTAATCTAAAGCCAACTCAATTTGCCAAAAATGTTATACCAAGCCCAAGTCAATTCCAGGAATTTGTGAAATCCCTTTTGCCAATCCTTTTCCCTTGCTCTCAACTTTTCAGTTGCTAAATCAAATGCCTAAATTAAGTCTTCATCAACATGTCAATCATGCTCTATCCCACTTTGTCACACACTATATTTCCTACACCAAGAATACCTTTCCGCCCAATTAACCATTTCACATTTCTCACAGTGCACTAACACCCGACACAACCCCCCCTCCCCAGTCCCCCACACATTTGCTGTCATCCAATGCGACGTTCATTTTTGAGTGACAGCTGCAAAGTTTGTTTTGCATTTCATATTTGTGAGCTCGTCTGTGGCGCTGCTGCCTGCCCCTCCATTTTGTGCCCCGTCTGTGTGTGTGTGTGTGTGCTCAGCGCCAACTGTCACTTGACCGGCCGTCAGGGGCTGCCCTTCCTTCCCCTCCTCCCACACTGCTGCTGGGCCCGCATAACCAATAGAAAAGCTGGCAAACAAAATAAATGTGCACATGTATAAAGTGTAAATGCGAATGAAAAACAACAGAAAAAAAAAATGTGTATAAAAATGGGCAACAAATTAAAACGCGGCAAAATAAAATTAAAATTTATTTGCTACAACAACAATGTAAAAAAAACACACAAAAAAAAGGAGGAAAGAACAACAACAAAATATATTGTAACGGGGCCAAAAAGCCAAACTTGGATTTAATTAAAATGTTTACCACAGTCATTTCATTTTCATAGCCAGCAAACATAAATTTTGAAACGCATAACAGCAGAAGGAGAACCACAAAGCGAAACAGCTGCAAGAAAATGCCAAAACCATTAAACTTGGCCCACACACTAACACACACACACACACACACATAACTCTCACTTCAGTGAGGGGCAATTTTGATTGTTGCAATTTTTTGATGGCTAACGAACAATAAACGAAAATTTGCAAACGAAAATGAATTGGCACATAATTAGTTTCGGCTTTCCCTCTCGCATACGTATGTGTATGTAGGCCTGGCATCAGCAAAAATTTATCCCAAATCCATTTAGTAAAATTATTTATAAGCAAAGTCTTGCTCTTGGTCTTGGTCCTTAGTCCTTGGCAATCCGTTTTGCGGTTACAGGCATATTAACCCCTTAACGTCACACACCCTGCCAAGGGGTCACCCCGCACATGTTGTCAAAAGCACAATGCCGAAACCATAAATTTATGTGCTTTCTATTGTTTTTGCCAAAGAAAGCGGAAGTTGTGTGTTCTCTGCGGTGAGCACAGAGTCACAAAAACAAAAGCAAAAACTACACCAGAAAAAGCCAAGAGAAAAAGGTGTGCGCAAAGGGATTTCAATCAATTGTTAAGCCAAAAGCAACAAAAAAACTAAACTAAACCTCTGCCTGGCTCGGTTTCTGTTGCTGGTTCTGGTTCTGTGTCGTTTTGTGTGAAAACGCAAATTGCCATTTGGTCTGCCAGCAAGTGTGAGCGAGACAGAACAAACAGGCCGTGGCATCATTTTTCATGCGCTCCAACAACTTTTGACAAAGGTCGGTCAAGCAAGTCTTAAAAACTTTGCGACAAGACAACGCACGTTCCTGCACCTCCTTCCTCCTTCGAAAACGCCTTTCGCTTAGTGAATTACCCCGGCTTCGAAGGGGTTAAGGTTCAACCCTGGGGCAACGCGTAACAGTTGTCGCTGTGTTTGCGCTCTTGGGCCAAAAGCCGTAAATAATCATATTTAGACAAACCAAAAATGTATTGTTTAAAAAAAAACCAAAATGGTTATGCTTTAAGAAGCAACAGCTAGAGAAAAGCAACAACGTCTCAATTGTTAAAAAATTTCCAAATATTTCAACCTTTTTTTCAATTCCACTTCCACAAATTTGCATTAAAATTATATTTTTGGGGAAGTGGAATAAAGGAGAACAAGCGTGCTCTATTTTGGTTCAGCTAGGTTGAAGTAATTCAAATTTGAAATGGCGCCAATATTGTTTTTAAATGAATAGTCGTGTTGTGTAAAGGTTGTTTACTTCACGAAACATATTTACTGTTTTTTTATCAAAGATATTCAACTCACTCAAATTGCTCAGTTGATCTGTTTTTCAGTTATTCAGCTGCTCTTAGTTGTTGAACACGTTTTATTAACGATCTCAGAAACTATAAGACATAGAGCCAGATCTGATCTGAATTGCCCCAGAAGATCGGTTGAAAAGCAAAGAAGTTTTGGAAACAAAATGATTTTCAGCCACCCAACAGGCAAGAGGAGGCCAGCATTGCGTCTTGAAAATTTCGACTGCAGCGTCGCGGCTGCGGCGTCGTAAGCGTCGTCAGCTTGTGTTTGTGAGCATATATTTACATTTAAAAACACACAAAATCCAGGGTACAGAGAATTTTGTAGTCGGGGCTCTCGACAACAGCGCTCCTACTTTCTTTTAAATTAAAAGTTCAATGCTGATTATAAAGTTATTATTGTAATTTAATGTGTTAAGAATATCTAATGCTATAGAGCGTCAAACTAAATCGATACCAAAATGCTAACAGAATTTTGAGGAACGTGAATGCCACTATGTCGCAAAATGTATACTTTTTTAAGCTCCCAACCTGAATCCAAATTTTGCTAATGCATTGAGGTTTGCAAATAACGAAGAAAAATAATTTGAAAAAATTTAATTTTCAACTTTTAAAAACCTTTACACTTTGAAGACTAAAATAAAAGCAGAGTTTAAAACCGAAATGAATAACGGTAACGGTAACTGTTATAACCGATCGCTGTTTTCCGGGTACGTTTATATTCCGGTTATGAAATAAAGGTTACGGTTACGGTTATAAATATTGCTAAATCACTGTGTACCATTTGGCTGTTAAAAGCGGCCCCATTTTGGTTTTCTATTTATTCACCAAAAGAACTTAGCCCAGATTTAGTATCTAAAAGTGCTTTCCCACATTTCAAAGTCTCTCATAATCATAACCAGGGATGCAAACAGGTACTGATCCGAACCGAACCAAACTGTACCGAACCGCTTTCTCTGAAAGACCCGCTAGTGTTCTTCTGCAAAAATGCTGAACCGAACCGAAAACCGCATTTAAAAACGGTAAATACGATATTGCTCTTGTGAATTTATAAATTGTTCTAAGGTAATAGAAGTGTTTCTTCATTTATCAAATTTTAGCCTTGCAGCACCTTCAAGTTATCTATTTAACGATTATAAAGTGACTAGTACGCGTTTTTCTTGTTTAAAGGATGCACTGAAATCCAGTTTATACGCACCGTTTTCGAAATACTATGGGATATATTACATGTTTGCATCTTTACATCTGTCTTTATATAATAATTATGGATTTAATGCGCGGTATCTGATTTCTGTCTATATAAATCATATAATTCTATGGAAAATCGAAGTTATTTTAATGCTTTCTCAGAAATCGATTTCAAAAATTAATTCAAAATATCGCAAGTTTTATTTTCGAAAGTACCGAAATTATATATTAACCGTGAACAACTGAACCGAACCAAGACCGCGGTTCGGATTGCTACAAAAACTATATAATGAACCGAACCGTTGGTTTAAAATCTCTGTGAACCACAGAACCGAATCACTGCTTATATCCGAGCGGTTGGCACTCCTGATCATAACCCATGTATTCCTAACCACATAGGGGGCATTCTTCCTTAAACGTCAAAGTCATAAATTGAAAGTTATGGGATTGGCTTAATACTTTGGTAGATTCTTATCCTATATAAAAGTAATAAGTTTCTAAAATATTAACTCATTAAAAGAAAATATAGATATTAGGGGGGTGCAAGTTTTGACATTATAAGTGACATTGGTATTTTTGAAATCATATAACTTTGCGAAAACTTTATCGATTTAAATTTTTAAATATGGCATTTTGCAGCATTTTTCATATACTTTTTGATACTAACAACAAGACCTCAAATCTCTCACAATTTTACAGATAATCTATCTTTCGAACCTTCTAGACACATATTCTACTCATCATTACTTATCGAGCCCTCGAAAATCGTTTTCCGATCAGATAGTAGAGTTGCGAACCCCGCAATAAAAAAAAAAAATCCTCAAATCTTACACAATTTTAAAGATAGATTGTGAAAAATTTTTTGGCTGATTTCAAAGAAATCTGCTAAATACTTCTAAAGTTGCATAAGTAATAGATAAAAAAAACTTAGATAGCAAGCATTGTGCCAAAATGTTAATATTACGTATACGTAATAAATTTTTGAAAAATATTATTATTATTTTCTCCCACCTTGATGGAAAGCTGGCTACGCCCTTGGTTACAAATATTTGTTCAACTTTATGATATCCTTTTTTACCCAATTTTATGGTATAAAAATCACAAAACCTAACAAATTCTGAAGTTCTTAGTGCAAAATTTAATAATAATATTTATTTAATCTACCAAATGTTTGAACTAGGTTGTAGACGTTTTCAGTACGTTTCTTTCAGAATATTGTTTTTTTTTTAAATTAAAATTTCCTTTGACTTCATACTCATCCTTAAAAGAAATCAATTTTTTTCACTGTGTAAGCATTAAAAAAAAACTTTGTTTACATGCGTCAACATTTTTACCTGCTAGTCGAAAAAGTTGAGCCACGAACGGATTTTTTTGCCTAAGTTTTGCGCGATTTATGTGTAAGAAAAAGTCATAGACTTATGGATTGGCACGGCTTATAATGGCACTTACGATAATTGCATTACGGTACGGGGAGGGCGCAAGGACGGAGGCCGGAGTTGGCAGAACTGGCAGTTGGCAACTTTGAATAATTTATGTGAGCCTCGTTCAAAGTTGAGACGCACAAATTAAAATCAACGCACAAAATGATTGATGAATGGCCGGGGAAATGCTGTTGCCGTTGCCCTTTGTTCGGGTCAAGTCATTTAAATAGGGGAATTGAGCCAGATGGGGGTCACATATATAGATAGCACACAAGGTAAACTCCAAAACTAAACAGAATGTCAAAAATCAAAGTCCAAACTAAAGTGCCGGCGAAAACAAAAGGCCAGAAGATGCTCTCATAGCCAAGACAAAGGCAACGAAAACTTTTTACACAAAAGAAAGTAAACTTTCAGGCTTGAAGCTGGAGCTGCTTATCTTGGGCAGACACAGAAACCGAGGGCGCATCAAAAGCATGCTAATGTCCAGCCCTGGCCGCAAAAAAAAAAACGCCCACCACGTAAATAACAAACGAAGAAGGGACAGAGCCGAGAAGTCAAGCACAAAAAAGGGTCAAGATGGCAAAGTTGCCATCTCTAGCCAGCCATCGAGGATGTGCGACTGTGCGACGCATACGAATCAATTGATTTGAAACCGTAACTTGGAGGGTTGAGAGATGAGGAATGGCCAGCAGGATGAAAGGGTCCCTCAGAATGCAAAGTTTGTTTTTGCGAATGCAGCCAAGTGGAATAAATTTTTCGCAGTCAAGGTAAATCGTCGTGGAAATCACTGAAAGCAAATTAAAAATGGGAAGGCAAAGCTTTGTCAAAGCCAACATTTTAATACACTTCCAAGGGCTTGAAAAGGCACAAAATACTGCATTAAATTGCCAGAAGAAAATGTCGGATTTTCAACCAAATAAGCGCCATTTGTTTTCATTTGAAGAAAACTGACGGTGGGAGCTATCATATACTCTTAAAAGCTGGACAGTTGCAACTGATATTTTCCCTCTTTTTTTCAGTGCATAAGTTGTCGAAAATAACAATTTAAATGCGTTGCAAAATGTTCATAAAATTGAATATACTTTCTGCAAGTGTATACAAAAAAAAAGTAACAACCCAGCCGTAGCGTAGGATAAGGTGGACAGGATGGCAGGCAACCAAAGTCAGGTGAAGTATGTATGTATATAGATATACATATACTTTCTATATGGCAAGTCAATATCAGGAACAAAAGGGTCAAGCGTTCGACGCAATAAACCAAAAATGCGACGAGCAGGAAACGAAGGCGGGCAGCAGCAGCGGCAGCGCAGCTCTAAGGATTTCCTTATAAATTATTGTGAATTTATGCGAATCATTTCCAGTTGGATTGCTGCCGCGTTGCTCAACACTGTGGACCGAAAGCCGCCATGGATTTTAACTTTATAATTGAATCCATTACTTAGGGACGTGCGATGAGGCAGGCGGTCCGCCGCGCCGCGTGCCAAGATTTCGATGTATTAAAGTGTTTGGCAGAGCCACTCCTCCAACTCTCCTACTGCTCGGCGTTGATTGCCAGGGTAAGGCGAATTAAGTTTTTGGTTTGTTGGCTACACAAAAACCTCGAAATAAGTTTTAATTACGGGCATATGATGGTGGCCGATAATACAACGTCGAAGGCGCGCGGCGTTGAAAACTTTGGCGCCAAGGCAACTGACTGACTGAAAAATTCTATTATAATTAATAGCAGAAAATTATGAAATTAATGCAAAACACACACACACACACACACACAGCAAAACCAAAATTGGATTCATTAAAAATGAAGTGGGTGGTTTTTTTTTTTTTTGCTTTCCTTTTCTGCTTGCTACCCAAAGTTGGGTTAAAAGTGAAGGAGCTGTAACTGAGGGTGGATAATTAAATCTATAAGGTCCCTCTGTTTGGCCCGAGAAGGCATAGATTTTTCTAATCACGTTTAACTGTTGAAACGATGATGATGAGGGACACTGCAAAAAGAGATTTAAAAATTCTGAAGAAAATCATCAAAACCCAAAAGGGTCAATGAAACTGGGATTTTGTATGCTTAGAACCAGATGGCAGCCTTATCTTTTTTTTACCATACAGAAAGTTTTTAGCACTCATTGAACTGCATATGTCCAAAATGTAATAGAGTCTTACGGCAAGAGACAGACGGATGAGCCTCTCCACCAGCCAAAGGGCAAGACGTAAACACTTAAAATTTCCTTAATTTCTTAATTATTCTAAAACAAGCATAAAGTAAAGAAATATTTTTTATTTTTGAAATTTTTAATCATTCTAAAATTTAAAAATAATTTTTTCAAAAGGTTAAAGATCGAGAGAAAATTAAATATTTAGAGGCCACACATCAAAAAAAAAAAATTTAAATTATTTTTCCTATGAAGAAAGTTCAAAGGGGGTAACACTATTTTTTGAATCCAAACCTGCTAAGTCATTGTTCTTTTAAATGGGCTAACATGAATAATTTTTTATTTCTTTCATTTTTATGCACTTGCAAAAGTGTATTAATTTTGCACAGAAATGTGAACCATATTGACGCATACAATGACAATAAATAGCTCACTCAGAAAAAATCAAAGAACTTTGTTCTTGAATCAACTACAAACAATGTCAATAGTACGGTGAGTACGAAAATATTTGATTCAAGTACAAAGTTCTTATATTAAGTACGATTTTTTTAATCCCAAAATACTTGATTGTAGACTCTACCGAGATATACTATGTACACTTCGAACTATATTAAGATCTATTTGATCAAACTTTAGGTCGTAAAAGTCTTAAGTCACTCACTCTCAACTCTTAGAACAAGAACTAGCGTACTTAATATAATAACAAAATATTTTTCTTTGAAGTTAAATAAATTAAATATTATTTCAACAAAACATTCTTGAACCAAATACAAGAACATAATATAAATACAAAATCTTCTTTGTATAGGCCATTAAATTCTTAAACTGTTTCCTAGTAGTGCTTCAAACGATGTATCTGTATAGAATCAAATATGGCTGCATACATCTTATTGCCTTGAGCTAATTAACTTCCAAGAAGGTATAACTGTAGGCCAGAAATCTACCATTGCTCCAAAAGTAAAGTGTTAGAACCGGTTGAAAATTTAAGAAGAGATTCCTGCTAATTTTTTTGCATTTTCCATTGCCTACTTTTTGGCTTTGCATTTTAAGATTATTTCGTACTTAAATTACTTAATTACTTAATTTATAAACTTTTTACCTAAATTAAGAATGCGTTTCCTAAATTTTCGTCTAACTGTAAGTACGAACAGTACTTGATTCAAGAATATTTGTTTTCATTTTTATAAAAATAAACGGTTGTTTTTGAACTTAAAAATCTTTTATACTTAATTTACGTACATCCAAGAACAAAATATACTTGAAATTTCGATTTGCGATTTCTAAAAAGTCTCAGTTAAATGACATTGATTGCAGGCTTTAAGGGATCTTGTGGCTTAATTATTTTATTCTCAACTAATCAAATTCAATACTTACGTAATATAGGCAGTCGGTGGTTGACTTATTAATCGGTAATCCCTCTCATCAATCATATTTTTTTTCGATACCTTTTCAGCAATAGTTATTGTTAAATTTACCAAACGGAATCGGCAATAACTGTATTCAACAGGTAAATTCGGCAATCATAATTCGCATATCGAAATTATCTGCTGAATGGCCCTATTGTGTCTGTATTTACTAGTCCGCGTTTTCGAATGACTATATCTTATAGCTGCCATGAATCTTAGTAAGAAAATCATGTTTTTTTTCTCCGTGATAGTTTTCTTAAAACTCAGAGATTATAAATAAAATATGCTTTACAACAGTTAATATTAAATGAAATGATCTATTGAAAAATGTGTCTTAATAAGACAACTTTTATACACTTGAAAAGTGTATTTATTGCCCAAAATTTTTTAACCAATAGAATTATTTTTTTCAACCCAATTTTTTTTTTAGGAAAGAGCGAAGTTATTTTCCCCTTTTCCTTCCTTCCTTTTTTTTTTTTTTTCTTTTTTTTTTCCTCTTTTTGTTTTTTCTCCATTTTTTTTTTTTTTTCTTTCCAAACTATTATTTTTTTTTTTATCACGAGATTATTTTAGAGTGTTTTTTTTTTTGTATAACAATATATGTACGACAAAAAAAAGTATTTATTATATTTTTTAGATGATATATGGGAAAATAGTTGTTAAATAAAAATTTTTATTTTAATTTTTTATTTTATAGAATAATAAAATTATGATATAAAAATAGTGTTTTAATATTTTCATAAATAATTGTTTGGGAAAAAATTTTTTTTTTTTTAAATTATATAATAAAAAGTTACAAAGATTTAAAAATTTAAAATATCTGATATCTATATCCTATATATATTTTACCGGTTAAATCAGCTGTAGTAAAGTTTTTCAAATGTATTAAAACTTCGGCACAGTCGAAGTTAGCTTTGCTTCTCGTTTTTTTTAAAGAAGCGTGCTTAAAATTTTAAGTAAACAATCAGATTCCTAATGATTCGAAAATATAAATATCTAACGTCTATATTTTACAAATATTCTTTTGCAAGTGAGCAACAGCTTCAGCACAGTCGAAGTAAGCTTTGCCTTTTCGTTTCTTTTTTATTTTTTTTTCTTTTTTAGAAAGATTATATTGTATGAAGAATAAACAGTAATCGATTTTTTGGGTTTTGTTTGACCACAGCTCAAAAGTCCACGCTCGTAGAACTTCTCGTCCTTATAGTCAAAAAACAGGACCAAGTGCTTGTGACAGCCTCATCAGCATCAAATTTTTTTTACGCTAACAAAATTTAAAAGAGATCGAAACTAATGAAAATTCTAAAGGTGCACGATCTGGGCTGTACTGTGGATGTACCATCACTTCCCAATTCAGTTATGCCAATTTTTAACGGGTGACCAAAGATGTATGCGGTCATAATGGAAAAGCACACCCTTCTTCTTCTTCGTTGGGTCTTTATTCCCTCATTTTTACGCAAAGTATGGCCAATCAAGCCCCATTTCATACTTCGGATTGTCGTTTCGCCGCCTTCCATTCTGGCTCGTCGTAACAGATCACTGTTTCGAATTCTGTTCGGCCAAAAATGCGGAAAATTCGTGTTAAGCACCGGTTGACGAAGGTTTGCAGTTTTGACACGATGGAATTTGTTATTTTGTCTTAGCGGAATTTCGATGCAACTTCTCTTTGATTTTTTTCCAATTTTTTTTTTCGAAAACGGAGTGAATCGCCGATATTGATAAGCTTAGTAAGGTGAACTTCCCTTATATATGGGGTACCATAATAGCAACTTTTTTGACGTATCCCAGAGTTTAAAGCAGATGTTTTAATGTTGTATCTGATACATAAAGCTTCACGAATATCTCTCGTGTTGAATGACTGATTTTTATTATTAATTAATCAATTGTTAAGATTTTATTGTCATCAGGCTCCAATGGTCGGCCTCTATGTGGTACGTCTTTAACCTCAAAATTTTCGAATCAAAACTTTACAAACCAACGCCAAAAATGTCGTTTACTTATTGCATCCTTTGCATAAACCTCGCATATTTTATTTCGAGATTGGATTGTTTTTTGGAATTTAAATAGCAAAATAAAAGTCGAAAATGTTAACCATTGGTTAATCTGGTCAACTTGGGGCAAATGTGTTTAAATAAGGTTGAGTTTTATGGATATCTGACTTTAAGCTTGAGTGTTCATACGAAAATCGATTCAGAATTCTTAACAGAGTCAAAAATCTTTATCTAAAGACACTAGACTATTACGAGTCATCAGTTATTGTAATTCACTTTGTTTGTTTATAAACAATTCTAATTGGTTTTTCCACACTTCAAATTTGTGTGTGTGAGTGTCTATAAAGCTACTCCAAAACATAAAGTACAGAAATAAAACACTTTCCTGCCACACAGCAGAGAGAACTGTATCAAAAAAAGGGCTATCAATGGGCATCTCACCCACTCGTCCACTTCAATTCCATTTTCAATGCCGGCCATCAATGTGGATTGTTTTTCACGCAATTTTTCACACTAATTACCAAGCAATTTAGTTTTGTGTTTACACTCGTAGATTGCCAAGGGCTGGCTGTTCGCCCAGTTGATTGGCTTTGGCAGCGGCAGGTGGCCGCCTCATTAGTGGCTTAACTTGCTGAACAAAATGCGGCACTTATGCCAAACAGCAGCAGCAGCAGCATGAAACATGAAAAAGCATCAGCAGCAGCAGCAATGGGAGCAGCGTCAAATTGACACTTAACCAGAGACTAAAGTGAAGGAGGAAGCAGAGGAAGTGGAAGGCAACAATAAGCAGCCACACGTTGACCAGTCAACAGGGATGAGCAGAGCCAAGAGGAGCTGCAGCTACAACGACATGGCCAACTGTGTAAACAAAGACGACGAGAACACACACACACACAGACACTAACACATCCAAACACAACACGAGGAGGAAGCGACAGCGACATGTCCTGCCACATATCAGTCAGGACACAGGAGTCGCCAGAGAGAGAGAGAGAGAGAAAGCGAACAGGCAAGAGCCTTTAAAGTCGACCCGGGCACTTGTTGGTGTCCATAAGCTGGCTCGACAAACAAGCAAACAAACCCAACTAACAAGCCATAAGATGACAGCCTGCCAGTGACAAATTGTGCCAAATCGAAATGGTAAACAAATGCCAACAGAGAGAGAGACAGAGTGAGAGTGAGAGCTGAGCAGATCTCTTTTGACAGGCATCGGCATCTTGGACGCAACAAATATGCAAATCGGGCACAGCTGCTAATTTGCTAAACGAAAAATATGAGCAACAATTGGACAGAGGAGACGACCCCCATGTTATTTATGCACAGCAATCAAATGTGCCGCGGGGCGTATGCGCAATGTTAGTTCAAATAGTAACCAAGGATGCCCGAGTTCTGTTCTGGCCACTTTGTGTGGCATTAGCTAAACAAATAATCATTACTTTTTCCATTTGTTTTTGAATGCTTGATGCCCTCACACAAACAGACACACACACACACACAGTTACGGTTGTATCGATAGCCAAATAAAAATCTCTCACGCATTCCCAGCACGTAGCACAACCCCCACCCCCACTTGACGAATACACTGAGTTACCAGCAAACAGCTCTTGAGGCAGAGGCTACCAATAGCCATGCCCCCACCCCCCTCCCCCATTACCCATTCCTTTTGGCTACACATTTAAAAAAGTATCAATTTCATTGTTACGCGCGCTCGTTTTTTTTCCTGTTCCCTTCAATGTTTTCGTTCTTTATTATATATCAACTTTTTGAAGAAGGTATAACAAATTTGGCAAAAGGTTTGCTATCCCCAAAAGAATGGGGAATATATATATGCGTGTTGATATGATGATATTTGAGAGAAAGCGGTGTCAGGAGAAATGAATTTGCAGTAAGGGAATACCAATTAGAAATTCCCAGGAAGCAATAGTAACGGATCTAAGCTTTTTAAAGTTATGAATCTCAATGGGCGATTTGAACCAAAATCTAAAATATTGTTAAACTTTTTACTTAAACCTTCAGAAACTTCCAAATAAAAATAAAAATGCTTGCAAACCTAAAAGACTTTTTTAACACTCAGATCCATACTTTTAAAACCGCTCGTCTGTGTGAATGAATGAAGATCTCTGAGACGGTAAGAACTAACACCATATTTACAGTATAGATTCCGTATTTACTTGCATATCCAATCAGTTTAAAATTGCTTTGAAATTTTTGACTCACACAAGTTGTTAAATAAATTGTTCAGTTTTAGGAATCCGCAGTTCAAAGCAGCGCTGAAAGTCGAAAATTTGTTAAACAAAAATCGCAGAGTTTTTTGTTAAAAAAATTGCATATGACTTTTTCTCGTCTTTTTCTCTAAATCTATTAGCTTTTTCACCAAAAAAAATCAGTATAAAAATGTGTTTCCTCAATATCTTCCATTTATGGTGAAGTATCTTTTAAAACGTTTATATATTCTCTGAGATATCTGCAAAAAAAAAAACTATAGTTTTTCCGGTTTTTAAAGGTCTAGAAAAATAACTATTCGTTAATTTTTACCATCGTTTTCGTAATCGGCACCCCAAAATACATGTATACTGAAAGTTTAAAAAGATTGAAGAAGAAAGCTTTGTTTGAAGTCGTATGAATTCGCATGAATTTTTTGGAATTTGTAAGAATTTGTATAAATTCGTATAAATTTTATCTGAATATTTTCATTTCGGGCGTAAATAACTAAATAAATTACGCCCTAGGACATATTGTCACCGGGCGTTATTACATGCCCCCTTCTTATTTATGAACATTTTCCACATCCCCAACGTAGAATCAACAACAATAAACATATATATTTTATATACTGGCATTGTACAGAAATATTCAATAAAATACTTCGACAAGCGATCAAGCATTCAAAATGCAATTCCGATAATTAAATCGGTTTTTCGATATGCATAAAACAACATAGCAGCTTGGAAGATCTACCAATTTTAATAAAAAGGAAACTAATCTTTGGCTATGAAATTAGAAAAGAACATAAAAATATAACCATTGTAAAATAATTAATCGACTTAAATGCTTCATAGTGGAATTAATAAATTGCTCCAACTGTTAGTTAGCATTACTCACCATATAGCAGAAAAATCAGAACAATTAAAACCCGACAGCATATTTTTTCAATGCAACTATCTATATTCCTTTCTACAACAAAACTATAAAGGTGATTTGAAAGGTTGTTATTCATTCTTGCTTGATGCTCATTACCTTTTAATCCTTAAAAAATATGGGACTTTTCAAAGTCACCGAATAGGCATAATTGTTTTAAGGCGAGCCATTTTGTCATTTTAAGAGTGATATGCATACTCGCATTTTGTCAATCAAAAGCAATCGCGGCACCCAATGCGCTGATAACATTTCTATATAATCGGGGTGTCTGAAAATCTGTAGAGATTTTGTCTTTGGCAAAACAGTCGAAAAATCCGTCGGTGATATTATGTAAGTCGCGAGATTTACACGATGAAGAAAACTTCATGATGTTTTCTAAAAAGCTCTTGCTTGTTGGAAAAAGGTGTAGTGGAGAAAGCTACCCCACCATACCTCTTTCGAACAAACAAAAGAAACTTCATGAAGTTTGCTTCATCATGTAAATGCAGTCTAATAGCCTATTTCCACTGGCACATATATGTACATTCGAAATTTTAACATTTTTGATTTTTAACCATTAAATTCGCGTTTTTTCAACAAGTGCGACGTCAATGCAAACATAGTTGCTAAACTTACCCAAAGATTGGTCAACTTTCACTTATCGGCTTAGAATGTATATTTGCTTTGGATTTTTAATATTTTCAAATGTACATATATGTGCCAGTGGAAATAGGCTATTAGTCGGGATTTACATGATGAAGCAAACTTTATGATACTTTATATAAATGTATTTTTTACTATTTGTTTAAAAGGTCTGAAAGATTTCCTCTAAATTCCACGCCTACTAACAAAACTTCATGAAGTTTGCTTCATGGTGTAAATACCGACTTAGACTGTTTTAGCCGGAAAGTACGAAACGAAATGTCTAGCAACATCCTGTTAGCAACAAATGATGCTCACCTCTCTAACGTAGATCTAAGCTAGTATAAGTTCTCTGTTCACCTTAGAGTTCAGTAAGAAGTGACCTACGAAAGGAATAACACTCATTAAACTTGAAGTCAAAAAGTGAACAAGTTTGGACGAACACAACCACAATATAGAAGTACTTTTTTACGAGATCAACCCCCCACATTCAGTGTCTACTACTAGTCGCTCTTAACAAACAGGGTTGCGTCTCTTTCAAACAAAATTTCCCATTTTTTAGTTATGATTTAATTTTAAATTCAATTGAATTTGTTGAATGTTTTTAATGCTTTTAGATTTATATTTAAATACTCTAGTCTTTTCAGATTTTTAAAAAACAAAATTGTTGCACGTTTTGAAGAAAAAAAATCGATTTTTTCGAAATATTTTTGCTTGTAGAATTCAAACTACTAAACCGATTGGAAAATGTTCTGGAACTAAATTATTAGAAATTATATACCCTTTAAACTTATACCTTGTTGGACTCTCTCTAAAGTTTTTAACTCGAGATATGGCTTAAAATGTAGGGGTACCTACCAAAAAAAATTAAATTCTAACTTTCTAACTATTCATACAAAAATTTTTAAATTTTATTTTTGAGTTCAGCAATCCAAAATACATTATAAAAAAATAATGGTTTTAATGGGTCTTATTTTTTAATATTGTAAACTAGTGATATTAATTAAAATTTAATTAAAATCTCTTTTTGGGACTCCGAGAATTGGTTTTTAGGTTGATATTTGGTTAGAAGAGATTTCCTTTGGACCTCTAAATGTCTTGTCATTGATTACTGTACACGATGATAAAGCAATGCCCCCTGTAGTCAAACATGGGCACATATTGATCTTATTTTAACACATTTCAATATAGAAATTCAGAAACTAAAATTGAATCTCAGTTACTCTTAACTGATTAAAAAAGCAAAATATTTTTTTTAATTTCTCTCCTTATAAAATGAAAGTAAAAGACACTTATGACTTGTACCATTACTCTTAAAGGTAGAGTATCTGCACGGCGTTTTATTTATAGATGGAATTTTGCGTCCAACTTTCCTTAATTTTCATTTGCCTGCGCAAAGTGAAATAAATTTTGAACGCCAATTGCAAAGAGGGGCCCAAGGCAATATTAGATGAGCATTTTCTCAGGGCAGCAGCAGCAGTACAAAAATTATTGCCCCGTCATGACGTGAGTTTTCATTTGTACGACTTTTGCATAAAATTTTCAATAGAACGAAGAAAACAAAATGAGTTTTCCAACAATGGATACAAATGGCAAATAGTTTGTATTCCCTCTTGTCAAATTGAGCTAATCAGGTTTTCGGTTCAAAAAAAAAAAAAAAAAAACACACACACACACACTCAACTTGCCGCAGCTGAGTCTGAGGGATAATGCATCATTTTGTGGTCAAAATGGCAAAAGCGTTAAGTTTTTATGGCAAACGACTTTTTGGATCTAGCCCAAAATATAATCTGTGTGTTGTTGTTCCTGTTGTTTTTGTTGTTGAGGAGTTTCTGCTCGTTTGCCTTGTATTTTATTTTATCGCTGTTGGCAGCCACACCAACAAAAACGCCACCCAAACCCGTAACCAAAAAAAAAAACAACAATAAAAACAGTCAAAAAGCACTCGAAATGCCAAATGAGTTGCCCCGCCCCTCGTTTGCCTAATGGGCCCCCCAGCGTAAGGCCAATGCCAATGGCCAGGCACGGTCAGGGGCAGGGGCAGGGGGGGAAGGCCACAGATCCTTGCTCTCTGCTTGCGCACCTTTGCAATTAATCCGTGGTCCGCCTTCGCCTCCGACTGGCTCTGAATTTGGCTAAAGAAAATGCCAGTTTTTCCAACTCTCTCTCCGCTGGCTGGTTTTTCATAAACAAAACGGGAAAATCTGTTGGCTTGCCAGCACCAACGAAGCATTTCCAGTGCAATTTGGCAGCGTTTTGTGGTAGAGTCCCCGGCCACCACTCTTCACACCCTCGCTCCCTTGGCTCTCCGCTGCCATTTTTCGGTCTCAAGTGACAAATATTAGAGCAGTCTTTATCGCTAATTAGACTTTGTAGCCGTAAATCTGTTGTCAGTTGTTGCTGCCGCTGCTGCTTCGGCTGCTGCTGCTGCCTTAGCTGTTTGTTATTTGTTGTTATTATTGTTGTTAGAGCCAAATAACCAGAGGCTCATGCTGTGCTCTGCACTCCGTTTCTGTGTGTACGCATTGTGTGAGTGGGCCATGAGAAATGCATTTTCAAGTTTTGCCAAGTTGCAGAAATTGATATGCCGGAAGCATTGTAGACTCTAAGGAGTTGAGTTTGAAAAGTTACAGAGCAGAAGATAAGGATTAGAATTTCGAATAACAAGAAATTATGTTGAATATTTAATGCGAACAGATCCAAGGCAAAAAACTTAAGAATATTAAAATATAGGAAAATGTGTAATACATATTATTTTGGCCATATGATATCCTAGAACTGATATTGCGGATAGCAGAGAACTATATCAGATCACAAAGCTTATTTTATTTGGCATCATTTCGAAAAATACAGATACAGAGATGAAATATTGGCGCATAGAATATTATAGAATATTAATAATTTTTCAAAACAATAAAACTACGTATACAACATTCTTAGTTTATATCAACGTCTTATAAAATTATCTATAACACAGGGCAACAAAATGACCACTTTTGTGAGGTCTTGCATTCTCGATGCAAAATTCTGTTCCTGTTCTGCGCCCTGATCCCAAAAGTGGTCTCGGTTTTTTTCCATCAGCTCTTGTTTGCGAGAAATCGCGGAAAAACCATTTTGCTGTTTTTTTAGCTTATGGAAAATTATGGGGGTCACACCAAGCACAAATTTGTAGGTTTATAAGTATTATGCGGTACTACATACATCAATGCAGCCATAAAAAATCAAGCGAGCCGCATCAGCAAACCTGAAAGTGACTAAATTGGACCTTGAAGATAATTTTTTCTCAATTTATAGCAAATTTTTCAAAATAAACCGTCATCTACAACCTAGTGCATAAATCGTAAAATTAAAACAACTATTTTAGCATATAGCCTACCATATCCGCTATTTTTACGAATTTTGTTGCACTTTTATCAGCTTGTTGGACAAAGCTACAGCCGTTTTTTCACGAAAAAGTGATTTAAATTTTATGGCAGGACTACTTGATTAACTCACAAAATGTGTATAGGAAATATGAAAAGGCTACTCGATTTAGCATAGTTCTTACATTAATAGTCAAACAAATGTACAATAACATTCCGGCAGTACTAGATTAAAAAAATTTTCCCCATAGTTGAAATTTTTGTTTTAATTTTGTTTTTTAATAAATTATTTACGAATTCGGCATTTTTAAACAAGAGCGTTTAATTAAACATACTATCGAAAACTATCGTGGACTATCGATGGTTTAAAAAAAACTATCGTTTACTATCGATGGTGCCGACTATCGATAGTTCTCCACCTCTAGTTCTTATTAGATTGATTTATACTTAGTTTAAGTACACCCAAGAACTTAATACCTAATATTTTAAGTACAAAGATTTGAGTACAAAAAATTCTAGATTTAAATATTTCGTACTTGATTAAAGAATTTTGTTCTCAATTGAGGAACATTTTGAACATAGGAACATTTTGGGTAAATTTGAAACTTAAGACTGATTCGTCACTAGTTTAAGTACAACCAAGTACGAAGTATTCTTGACACTTTAAGTACAAAAAGGTATCAATTTTAAAACGCTGGCAGCCATTTTGTATACTCTATACCGTAGGTACACAGAGTATATTGGGTGTATGTAACAAAGCCTGAAGAAAGCATCTCCGACCCTATAAAGTATATATATATTCTTGATCAGCATCAACAGCCGAGTCGATATAGACATGTCCGTCTGTCCGTATGAACGCTAAGATCTCAGAGATGGTAAGAGATAGAGGTTTGAAGTGTATGGAACATATATTTCTTATAGTTGCAGGCAGATCAAGTTTAGTTTTGATTTTTGCCACCCCCGAAAATTAAAAAAAACGTAATAACTCCCACAATTTTGAAGATAGATAGTTCAAACATTTTAGACATATATTCTACTACTCATTATTTACCGACCCGGCATATATCGTTTTTCGATCAGTTGAACGATATTAGAGCTATACTTAAAAGAAAATTCAAAGCAACGACAACAACACCGCAGCGATTGGTAGAACTTACGAGAAAGAGAGGACTTTGCTTGACGGCAGTATCTAATTGGACTGCGCCGCACTCAGTTTCCCCCTTCCTTCTTTCCTATAGATATTTGTGTAAGGAGGCAAAGACCAAGTATGAGAGGAGCGATGCAATTGAGATGGCCTGCGGTCAGAAATCACGCGTGATTCCCGCGAGACTAATATAGATACGTTTATGTTAATAGGAAATTATATACAAATTTTATAATTTTACGAGTTATGTACTAGGGTAATTCTACTTATCATTACTTATATCGTTTTCCAACCAGATGAACGATAGTCGATTTTGTAAAAACCTCACACTTTAACGTTATCAGTTACATACAAACAGGTACAGAGTATATTACAGTCGGGCTTGACCGACTTTCTTACTTGTTTTGTGTAGATATTGGGCGCGTTCAGCAGAAACACTTGATCACTGATCAGCTTAACAAAACTGTTCTTATTATATAGCATACTTTTGGGTGATCTTGTTAAATTCACATTTGAAAAAGCTCCATGTAAATACCGTATTAAATAAAAGGGGAAAAGTAGGCTATATAAATTATTAAGAAATATATCATTGATCAGGGAGCAAGTTCTTCTGCTGAACACGGCCAATGTCTCGCGAGAATGAGGTGAATTTGTGACCAGGGAGAGAGGTTTTTTTAAATCCAAAAAAATCGAGAATACAGAACTCTTTTTTCTTCATATTTTGACTAGCACGGTAAAATCCTTTTCTTCTTTACTACGTAGTATGGAACAATAAAAATGTATTAATCAAAAAAATCAATAGATACTTAGCAGGGTTCTCAAAGAACCGTACTTACGTTCGGCACACCAAACGTACTTAGTTTCAAAATTCGATTTTCCTTTTAATTTTGGAAAGCTAAGATTCCTATTCTATTTTAGAATAATTTTCCCAACTATACCTGTTATACTAAAGATTTATTCGCAGAGATTTAAATTTTGGAGTTATGAACCAAGGCTCGAATCTAAACCTTAAGTTTAATGCTTGTAAAAATCTGTTCTGAATCCTAACTTTAGAAAAGTTTCCAACTTCCGGACCAAACCTTTTACAGAATTTAAGAGCTTGGCAGCCTTTTATCTATAACATTATTTCTCTACTCAACTGTTTGGATTGAGTCTTTAATCCAATTCATTTCATCCAAAGTATGAGCAACGCAAAACAGGGAACCTTTATTATGATTTTACCCAAAGATTTCCCTTATTTGCAGTTTCCTCTTGAACCTCCTCTCTCTCTCTCTCTCAATTTATCTTTCTCGCTCCTTTTGCCATTATAATTTTTTTTTACCCATTCTCATTATTCGTTTTGGCCAGCAAAGCAAACTGTTGTTTGTCTGTTATGGCGCGCCACATGCGACACAGCACAACTGCAATGGGGCAGGGGCTAACTATGGAAAACAATAGCCTTGGATTGCATCCAGATGCCATTGAGCGAAGGATTCGATTGTGCCAGTGCGAGACAAAACGGCAGGCGGGCATTTAAAAAACAGCACGATTATGCGAACTTTTATGGCACATATGAGACTAATAGAGAAAGAACCGAGGCAGATCCAGCAGCTGCCAAGAACTGAGGCCATGTTTGTGGCAATTTATGCGGCTCAGTGTTGCATTAAATGTACAGTGAAATGCTTGAGTTAATAAAAAACACACACAAACAGAAATTGAAATCCTTCAAAAACCAGCCAAAATCTAGGCTTGAAGTGTGGCAGGAAATGAAGCGTGGCCCCGTGCCGAAGGTAATAAGCGTTGGACCCTGTTTTTTTGTTTCTGTTTCTGTTGCCGAAATTATTTCTGGGACGAATCCTGGGCCTAACCAAGCGCAACCAAAAACTTAGTTAACACACACACATACATACACTCGGGTATATATGTATGTATGTGTGGCATGTGTATGATAAATAGCTTTCAATTTATATGCCTCGAGGGCGGCCAGACCAAAGTTCTTGGTGAGAAGTTGGCTTGGGTATGGGACTTAAAGGTGTTCAAGGGTCATTTATCAGGCAGAGCGGCAACATTTAGCGCTGCCTTTACATAGGTATATGTGTGTGTGTGTGTGCGGCAAGGAAATTTATGCGCCTCCCACACACGCACACTCACACACATAGAGCACACCTCCTACAACTAGCGGGCGCATTCATTTCGATCTGAAAGTGAAAATCATTTGCAATTGTGGCAGCTCCACACAGTGAGTTTTCCCCGCATAACTGGTAATGGCTGCCATAGAGAGCGGTCGAAATTACTTTAACCCAGCAGCTGCGACCAGACCAGACCAGGCCAGACTCCGCCAGCTCCAGTTCCCGCTCCCCCTTCCCCCCCTGTTAAATGAGTGAGTAAATGTGTAGCTGTCGACAGGTGTGCAAGTAATTACACTCACACCCATCATCAGCTGCTCCTCCTCCTCCCGCCGGTTGCCTTTGCATACGATGGACGACCCGGGCACACAATTTATATTTGCCAAAGCTGCTTCGTCTGCCGCTGACGCTCGGGCGTCAAGGCTGGCAGGAAAAATGGTTTCGACATCCTTCGCCTCGTCAAAATTAATTAATTTGCAGCGCTGCAAGCAGCGACAAGCAGCGAAGACCAAAGTCTCCGGCTTACATTCCTGCGCAGCCTTCACTCCTCTAGCTTGCGGTTATGCCTGCTACGGTAAGGAGGGTTACAAGTCCACAAATCAAACGACTACAACAACTCAAGCCATAAAAGTTTCATAGCGTTTAATTAGAAGGAAAAACCCTAACAAATACTTTCAGGGATGTAAGATTTGAAGTTATAAAAAAAAATATATTAAACTAAGATTTAGATGAAAAGCAATTTTAATCTATAAAACATTGTTATGATTAAAAATCATTATTTTTGCCCTTCAAAGTATGCAAACTTTTTTTTAAGAAATATTTAATTATTTAAAATCAGTTATGGCAGCATTATACATAATTCACATTGTGCATTTACTCAAATTGTCGAACAAGTTAAAGGTAAATATATAATATATAATTATAAAACATAGCATACTTGAAAGAGCAAAAATCATGAATTTTTTATTTGTGTATAAACGTAGTATATGTTTTAATTTGAAACAAATATACAAAATGTAAAAAAAAACACCCAGAAAAAAAATTTAATTCTTAATTTAAGTATGTCGTTGATTGAATTTAGACCGTTTTGTTCTAGCAATTAAAAGACATTTTTATTATTTTTTCCTTGAATCACGCAGAAATCAGACTTCCATTTTAGAACATAAGAGTTGGAATAACAATAACATCAAAGAAAATATTTGATTTCAAGTTAAAAGGACTTAATAATTAAAAAACGAACTTTAAATAAGAATTTTTTTCTCAGACAAGGAAATTCCAAACTTAGTCAACTTTTGAAATCGTTTGTACTTAAATTTACCCTGTTTAAGTAGGCAGTTTTTGATAATATATATTACAAAGAACAAATCTTTATCTATAAATCATTTATTATAATAAAATTATTTTTATTTTGTGAGATTTTGGGATGATAGTGGATTGTCAGAAATAAACACACAGAAAAAAATTTATAAAAAAAACCTTTTTGGAAGAGGACTCGAACACACGACATTCTTGCCATTTAGCAGGCCATCGATAAGGATCGTTAAATAGTTTTCGGCGATTTTAATCTACCAACAAGTTCTTGGATACATTTAGATAGTTCATATGTTTTGACACCCACAAGTTAACATGACTTTGTGGACGGTGTAATTGAACTAAAGCTGGGTCAAGCAAACATCATATGTAATTACCATGATAGACTATTGGATTTATTATTTGTTTCAGATTTTTCTAAGCCCTTTCTACACCTAAAAATGTTCACCATCCAACACTTGAGTTACTCCTTGAGGTTATGGTTCCTAGGTTAATTCAATGCTTTCGTAAACCAAACTTTGCTCAGCTTAACCACATATTAGGACAAACTGATTGATCAATTCTCGATTCTGTCACCACGCCTGAAATTGCCGCTTATTTTTTCTATGATATGTTAAATGCGCCGCTTGATATAAATGTTCCAAAGATTTCAGAATCGTATACTCTTAATAGGCCGCCTTAGTTCACTCGCAGATTTCCGTATGTCAAAAACAGGAAAGCTAAACTTTAATAAAAATTTAAGAGATTCAGCTCTCAAGATTTTTTCTAATATGTAGCAGCTAAAACGACCTTCGCGAAAACCCAAAATTGTTCTAGTATTTTGTTAATTCTAAACGTAAGTCTTTGGTTTCCCCTAACTGCTAAGCTTCGGTGCATGTAAATAGCCGCACCCAATTTGTCCTGCTTACGAGTACTCAGAGAGGGGATAGCAACAATTGGTAAATGTAGATAAAAAGAAGTGCCACTATAATACCTCTCCATAAAAAAGGAATAGGTCTAATATCGAGAACTATCGTGGCATAGCAAAACTGTGTGATAGTTGTGAAAATATTTGACAAGTTTTTCTCTGAGTGCTACGATGGATGTAAGATGTTGTTCTAGGTTTACATTGGGTGATAAAATGACAAATGCCAGAAACTGACAAATGTTTTGCCTTGAAAATGTCAGGAATTTAACTCAAAATGAGGCAATGTAAACTCAGCCTTAGATGTTGCTCGGAGATTTACCTAGAGATACGCTCTAGAACTAACTATCCTTGGATGAACCCTTTCGTGTCCTCTGTTAATATTAAATAATCTTTATCCAGTGATTAGTTTCTATTCTAGGTATTTTCGCTAGCGTTACCCAAAAGAAAATACGTGAATAATGCATCGTCTTTTGGTTTTTATTCAAGTTTTCACAAAAGTGTTGCCTACTTTTTAGGGCCCATTAAGTACATTGCCTACTTTGTGGGGCAGAAATTGCGCATACGCCACATTTTCACAAATGTGTTGCTAACTTTGTGGCTAATTAAATTTAAAAATAAATATAACAATACTTGACAAAGTTTTTCTGAGATAACTTTGTTTTATGTGCTACGATGAAATAGAAACATTTTGCTTTAAGAAGTTTGATTTTAGATGTTGCTTATTATAGTCCTTTATAGTTAAGGGTACAATTTGCTAGAATGAATTCCACTTTCCATCTGTGGAATGACCCTATTAGACAGATCGTTAAACGTTTGAGAACTTCTAAAGGTCTCAAGGAAACACTTTTGTTTGGCGAACTTAAGAAGGACTAAACTATATATTGCCACATCAGCAAATCACCGCACCATATTCTTGTTGTCCAGTGAAATCAAATGCTTAGGTCGATGGTATTGATTACCAAAGTGCGAGCCAATTGAATTGAATTTGTGCTACAAATCAAGTAAGCAACTTAGCAGCTAAAAACAACAACAACAACAACAACTACAGCAACAGCCCCCAGCTACACAACTACAACAGCCCCAACTCCCTTTTTGCCCTGCCATTCACATCGTCAATAGCTGACCCCAATCAAGAGGGGGTGGGGGGGAATCAGGACACACGCACACACTCATATGGTCAGCAGGAGGGCGGTTGGGTGCGTGGGCAATCAATTGCAAGGAATGTAAAAGCATAGAAGCTCAACAAAAAATGCACAAGCTTTTTGCCTTTGTGCGTCGTTGGCAGCAATTCCCGACATCGTCGTCATCATCCCACATGGGAGTGAAGTGCAGCTATAAAATACTAATCCGCATCAAATGAATGCTACATCAATCTTGTGTCGGGCGCAGCGGTAGTGGCGACATGATGCGTCCTCAGGTGCGTTACAAGGACTCGCCAAACCTGGCGCAACTTTAATTTTGTTACTAAGCCCAGACGAACTCTCGAGTTGACAGGCAGGATGACGGCGGCGGCGGCATATGCCGAGGAGGAGCCGCTCAAAAGTCATTTCCGCAAATGTTGTCAGCCTCGTCGCAGGATAGCAGGAGACCGATGTCGACGACAAGAACAAACAGGCAGCAAAAACTAGAGATTAGGGATTTTGCGTGCACATAAATGAATTTTGTGTACGCAGAAGGGATGGAGGTGTGGAAGGAAGGTGGGGTACACTGAGCGAGAAAAAGAGTTTGTGAGTTGAGTTTGTGATTACTAATAAGTAAAATAAGGTTTTTTTTGGAAACTTTCAATTTGATGCCTCTACAAAAGAAAAAAATCCTTTCTATATTAAAAAACCCTTTCCCCTAATTTTCTGAACGATTTCTGTAGCAGGAAATTCTTGTATCTATTCCTCGAAGCTTTTGCTAAATGCGTTAGAGTGAGACAAACAATATTGTAGCTGTGCGCTGCACAAAAAAGCAACCCCAATTTTTGCCTGGCGTTCAAGCGTGGAAAGACCGTGCGCATCCAGTGTCAAGGGCACACTAAAAAATTTTAAGGTATCAATTGAGAAGCAAACATATTATTTTTTCTATGTATTTTTTTTTAAATTTATTTTTTTTTAAATTTTGGACAATATTTTTTTTTTATGTAAATTTGCAATTACTTTAGATTAAATTGTAAAATTAAAATTCTCATTTCAAGTAATTCAATTATAAAAGTAATTCTAATTCTAATTCAAAAATTTGCATTATTTAAACCGATTTCAATTGAACTTAATTTTGTTATGAACTTTTTTGCCTCTGTGTAGGTAAGGCATCTCCTAAGCCGAGCAGCAGCTGCTGCTGCCGCAACAGTAAACGTTATCTACACACGTGCAACGTGCAACATGCAAGCAATGCAACCAATGAGCCGACCTCTCTTGTCTGCCCCTGTCTGTGTTTGCATTGGTGTGCAATTGTTGGCATTACGTGCCACTCTCGATTGCCATTCAATGCCAGTAGCAGCAGCAGCAGCAGCAGCTGAAGGAGCCGGGAGGAACAGCCGGAGGAGCGGCCCACGCAGAGCCGCCAACTATTGAATTACTTTCAACCTGCGACTGAAGATTGCACTTGAAATAGGATTCACAGCTCACTCGCTCTCCAAAAGCTTCAGATTTTCAATTTCCGTTTCCGTTTTTTTTTTTGCGCTTTTTTTGCAGCTTTCCTTCTGGCTGTCGCGTGCGTCTGGTCTATGGTTTTTCGGATTGGGCGCCCTTCTTCTGCTCCTGCTCCTGTGCTGTCCCTTATGGCGCTCATTTTTCCTTTTTTTTTTTTTGTTTTGTTCGTGTCTAAGCAAATGGAATAAGCGCGCTCATTGGTTGGGCTTGTTGCTGATGGATATTGAATGGTCGGTTGTTTGGTTGGATGAATGGAATGGCATGTGAATGCTGTGTAAACTATGGAAATCTCCTACCTTTCCACTTAAAAGGGTGACGGATAAGCAAACAAATGAAAATGTAAGTTCTTCTATGAAAATGATCAAAGCTTTGATTAACGGGTGGAAAGGTAATGCAAGGCGAAGGTGATCATCTGAACTACTATTTTGGCTTGCCTCCAAACACTTGGGTGAAATTCATTTTCGCAAGAGTCTAACTTAGCCTTCACCGCACGAAAAAAAGGAGGAAAAAACTAAGAAAAAAGCACGAATTAAGCACGAATAAAGGACGAAATTTTTATATGAAATATTTTTTTGAAAATCGAATGGTATGAAAGAGTTTATAAGGCTGGAATGACACTCTCAATTTTTAGGGACACAATTGTCACAATTTTTCGATAATAGACAAAAATTGCTGGTTTGTAGTATCTCAGTCTCAGGGCATTTTGCATACCATTTAAGCTTACTCAGAATCGCCTATACCAACGACATTTCTACAAAGAAGACAAATTGTGACTAAAATTAATCCTAAGTGTCATTCCAGCCTAACTAAGTCTTAACCGGACGGAAATTGCTTTCCATATTTGAACTGACAAAGTGTTTCGGAACCGCACTTGATCCATTCAAATGTCTAACTCCATATAACCAATCTATAAACCAAATTAAAAAAGCATAAATAATTTTTAAAATATGGCTCTATACCAATTTTGAAGCAATCCAAACTGGTTCCAAATCGGGATTGATCTGGGAAAATAATTAACAACCCACAGCTAAAATTTTCATTGCTTAAATACGTCCAGAGATATGGCTCTAAACCACTTTTAAACCGATTCATTTGGCTAGTATCTCACCAATGACAGCTGTAAAGTTGTCTTCCAGGGCTGCAATTGTGGCAGGCTTGTCCCCGTATACAGGAGACTTTACGTAGCGCCACAAAAAAAAGTGGGCTCAAATCACATGATCTTAGCGGCCACTGGACTGGTCCAAAACGAGATTAATTGCTCACCAAACTCGCCTCTCAATTGGTCCATGGTTTTGGTTACCTGATGGCATGTGGCACCGTCTTGTTCTAATCACATGTCAACCAAGTCCAACTCTTCCATTTTGGACAAAACAAGAGTCGTCAATCATCGCACAGTACCTTGTTCCATTGACTGTAACTTTGCTATTTTTGTTATTTTGAAATATCACGGTTCAATGATGCCGCCGGCCCACAAACCGCACCAAACAGTACATTTCTTAGGGCAAATTGAAGCTCAACTGCCTCTGGCAGACCAAATTCGGCCTTATTGTTTCTTGATTTATCGATTGAGCCAAAATTGAGATTTGTCGCTGAAGACAATTTTTTGATAAAAAAGTGGATCTTTATTCAACTTTTCTAAGGTCCTTTCAGCAAACAATCGACGTTGTTGAAGATCGCCCGGCTTCAGTTCTTACACCAGCTGTATTTTATATGTTTTCGTAGAAAGGCTTTTACGTTAAGGGGTTATATATGTACCTTTTTCATTTTCAAAAAATCGAAAAATTTTTTATTGCTTTATCTTGAAGAACAACTCCTTAAGAACATTTTCCCAAATTTTCATAAAGATTTGAGCAGTAGAAAAAAAGTTACAGCGCTTCTTGCCGCGCGCTCCGTCCCGGCCTAAACTAAACTTGAAACTTTAAACGCAAATATCTCGAAATGGTGTTTTTTGCAAAACGACTTCGCGGTGACGTGGATTGGCGGAAAACTACTGTACCGATTTTCTCCAAATTTTTTTTTAAATGTTCGTAATGAATTTTATGTGTACTTGAACGATCGATATTTCAGGCACAAATTTTTGTTTCGCTAAAATGAAGTTTTTAGTAAAATTTCTAGCGTCTGAAACATTCATTATAAAACGTTCCCGTATGCACAAAAATTAATCATTATTTTTTCACAAATTATTGCACAAACATTGGCAAAAAACTATACTATCAGAAAATAAAATCATTCATGTAATAAAAGAATTGCTACATACCTAAAAAAAATCCGAACTTTCCTATTTTTTTCGACAAAAAAAGGTATATAACCCCTTAAATCTTCCAGGTGGTCGAATAACACAAGCTTAATTTTTAAGAAGCCCGCGATATGTTAATTCGACGATCTTCATTGGCATTGGCCGATATAGCAACACGGGTTATTGGGTCCAGTACGACTATCATAAAATGTACGTAATTTGCATAACACATCTCTCACATAGCGCGAATTTTGATAATAAAATTCTTTGATTTCCAAGCGCTGTTCGTTTGTTAGTCTATTCATAGTGAAATGGCAAGCCTTACAAAGCATTTTTAGCGTTGGCAAAAATACATAATATTAAATTCGTGCACACATTTTGGCACATTGCTTGCGATCCAAGTTTTTTATCTATTACTATTGAAACTTTTGAAGTGTTTATCGCTTGGAGACTTCTTTCAAATCGGAAAAACATTTTGCTTTGCATGCCTTTCCTATGTTTCGCAAAAGGGAAGCCGTTTTCGAAATCAATAAACATATTCATTATTTTCGACCATTTATCCTCATGGATTTAAAACACATGTACGTTGTTTTGCAAAAATCATTATAATTCTCCCTGACATTTGAATGTGTACGCTCTCTTATTTGCCAGATCTGACTTGGACTTTCGTTTGTCATAAATTTTCACTGAATTTTTTGTCTAGTTCGATGCATTCTGTTTCCAGAACTCGTTGTCCGACTATTTGTTCTCCCACTCATCCTTATTCTCTAGAATCTGTTCATCTTTCACCGTAAAATGCTTACTTCTGTTTCTACTTTAGTTATTTAACATTTTTGATTTTAATTGGAGCTTAATTATGATAAGAAAAAACAGCTGAGTGTGCATGTGCTGTCAACCTATAATTACTGCGTTTCCATCCCTGCCGGTGTGACCGTACCACAATGGCACACAATATCTAAATTTAAAATCCACGTACATGAGAAAACGTATAGCAAAATTGCCACTTAGATGCAAAAACTAGATGGATTTCGAAATCAACCTGGATTTGCAAAAACAGGAACACAAGAAAGCCGTTTCGCAACCTTTTCTAATTTATAACAAAAATAGGTTAACTCAACAACAAAGCATACATCTAATTCTAAGAATATAAAGGTAAAAATTCTGGAATGTTTTCAAAACAGGTCACTAAAGTTTGTTTGGTTCGGCATGTTATTGAAAAAACTTTGTTATTTATAATTTGTACAATTTCACATCTTTCACCCTTGAATCGAATCTTACTTTGATTGTGACCTTGTACTATTCCTTTCCAATTCTTTAATCCCAATTCACACATTTTCAATCATACTCATTATTTGCCTCTCTTTTTTTTGAGCCTTTCTACTACCTACTATTTCCACCAATTGCTTTACTCCAAGTTTTTTTGCTGCTTCAGGCCGTAATTTGTTTTCAATTGCCCTTACTCACAATATTCTAATTTTTACTCATTTTTTATGTTCCCACCTTTTCGGCTTGCCTTTCCAATGTCCATTCCTGAAAAGTAAACAAATCCGTGTAATTTATACAAAATGATTGGCATTTCAGTCACAAATCACAACTCCTTCTCTTCGCACGGTCTTACATTGTCGTCGTGGCCTAGCATGTGCAGCTGCCACCAAATACAACTCGTGTGTCATAATGCTCTGCAGGCACCTGCCGAAGATTGCCGCGCATTTACAGCCAGCAACTGGAAGCAGCGCCGCCGCTAGCAGCAGCAGCAGCCATTGCACGTGCATTATTGACGTTGCCCCCGGGCAGCAGTTCCCATTCAGGTGGCAGTACATCAATCCTTTAAGACGCAACATTCAGTGCCAATCAACAAGTGCGTTCCATCTTGGACTCAACCTGTCTGCCACCTTGCCCCCTGCCTCTTACAAGCAACAGTACGCTGAATGCTTTTATTGCTAACCATTTCTTTCTTTTTGCCTGCTCCTGCTGCTGCTGTGTGTGTGTGTGTGTGTGGAATGAAGAACGCTGGCAAGGATTTGTACATACATTTGTACGCTCAACACACGTCTTCATGGTTGGGCTGGGCGGGTGGTGAGATTGAAAAGAACTCGGCACGTATTTGTCACGTATTATATATTTATAGCAACCAATGAACCGTTGAATGCATGGACAGACTGCAGGAAAGGATGTTGAATGCATAAAATGGCAACTGCCTCCATTTGGCTCGTGTACTTAAGAGTTGGGTTTAGTTTAAATTGAATATGGCTGGGAGAGAGAGAGAGAGAGAGAATGGGAAGAGCCATCACAGTTTAATTATAATTTTAATCACTTTTGCAGCAGCGCGGCACGGAAATGAATTTTATGAAGCGTGCCTCGAACTGTCGTCCCCAACATAAACTGTTGTCAGTGCCAGAGGAGCAGCAGCAGACGCTGGGACAACCGACTGTCATGTCAATTCAATTTTTGTGCTTCCGTGCGCGGCGACAAGTTTTAGCCAGTCGCATTCCCAGTCCCATGCCAGTTCAGCCAACGGCACTTTATGTACATCATCATCAACACCTTTTGCCAGGCGCCATTTACACGCCGTCATCTATCGTCGTCTCTAAGTCTAATCAGCACAGACAGCCCACCAGTCGGGTCTCTGGATGCTGCGAGAAGTGGGTTCACCCACCGCTTTCGTCCTTTCCAACTTGTCCTGTATCTTTGCTCTTGTTCTTCACTGTGTGTGGGTAAGCGAATCAATTTTAATGTCGCATTTGTTGCTTGGATTTTCAAGACCAAAAGGAAATGCTGATAAAAAAAAACAGAAAAAAAAGTTGGCAAATGCTACACACCAGAACTTGACTGGGTGATACCTAGGAATATCCGAAAAGGATATTCTACTAAATGGAAACGTTCGAAAGAGATGATGTATCACCTGTTTTGCAGATATAGACGACAATATCTCAAACTAAGTTGGAACGTTGTGTCATCCAAGGTTATTCATATAATATAAGTGGCAATTAATCGATGATCTGGAATGTCCTACAGTTGTGGTAATTCTTCGAGAGCAGGCTGTTAATCATTTTATGTTTGCTCTCTATACTGATGATATTTCATCAGTTTTGCCAGGAAAAGTTTACATAAGAGCAGACAAAATCAAAGTGTTGATGTCTGCTGATGATATGGTTTTCAAAATATGATTGATGCACTAAATCTGGTTTGCATTACCACACACCCAGAAATAAATATATCAAAAACAAAAATTAAGGGTTATAACAGACGAGCCTTGACGGAGAACCCCAGAAGAATGTGAAGAAGTCTATGAAGTCAACGAATAAGTAAGCTCTACATGGCGCCAACTATTGGAAAACACAACGTTAAACATTGCGTTCAATTTTCAGCAAACAGCCAGATCAATTTTTTTCATGAGTCGCTGATATGGGGAAATATTGAGCATGAAGATCTGTTAAAGCTACTGCGCTTCTATATTAAGAAAATGTTTCACCTTTGACTAAAAACGCCAACATATGCTATACATCAGTGTAGGGCATACAATACAATCACATTTTCGCTATGTATGTGTGCGTGGCAACGATACGAAATCGACAGCAGCGAAGCGTTCGTATGCTGTCGGTGTGTGACGTCTCTGCGACTGCGACCTTTGATATGCACACGCTATATGGACGCGCCCTACACTGTTATACATCTAGAAACAAATGAGTCAGGATCGACCTTCATATAAGGTTACCATGTACTTGCTGAAAAGGAGAACTAATATGTCAACGTGTGGGAATGTGTGGCTGCGTTGCATGTAAGAAAATTTCGAGCATTTGTAATTCTGAAAGTCAATTTATGTATCCATTATCCAAGCAATACACCTAGGACATTTTCGAGAATTCCTACATCACAGGGAAACACCTGAACACAATGTATAGCAGGGCTGTAAATGTATCAATCATTTCTAGATTGTTTCACGATTCAATATCAACCTGATTTGAATAATAAAGATTTCATTCAATCATTGAAGATTGCTTTGAGGATTATAAATCATTTTGGAGCAATCAGATTGTAAATATTTTGATTTAATTCATTTGATTTAAATCTTTGAAGATTTTAATTTTTTGATTTAAATCATTGAAAATCTTAAAGGCTTAAATAATTTGATTTTGATCAAAATATTACAATCTTTATTGATTTAAATGAAAAAAAATCTTTAATGGTTTTTATGAAAATATGAAAATCTCGAGTAATTTAAATCACAAAATGATTTAAATCTTTAATAATTTCAATCGCAAAATTATTTACACAAATGATTTCAAAAGTTTGATTTAAATCAAATGAATAAATCTTAAATGATTTAAAACTTTAATGATGTTTTAGATTACAAGGAACAAACTTTACTCTTACTCATTCAACTGATACTTGGAATGCTGGAACAGAAAGTATTGTAAACACAATATATTTGAGTCTCCGTTTTTAAGACCTTTCCAAAATTTTAAAACATTTTCCGATGTTGGCTTGCACAATTTTCAAAGTAATATTACACAGGGCAACAAAATGATCACTTTTGTGAGGTCTGACCTTCTCGAAAAATTCTGTTCCTGTTCTGCGCCCTGATTCCAAAAGTGGTCTCGGTTTTTTTCCATCAGCTCTTGTTTGCGAGAAATCGCGGAAAAACCATTTTACTGCCGGAATGTTATTGTACATTTGTTTTATTAATGTAAGAACTATGCTAAATCGAGTAGCCTTTTCATATTTCCTATACACATTTTGTGAATTAATCAAGTAGTCCTGCCATAAAATTTAATTCACTTTTTCGTGAGAAAACGGCTGAAGCTTGGTCCAACAAGCTGATGAAAGTGCAACAAAATTCGTAAAAATAGCGGATATGTTAGGCTATATGCTAAAATAGTTGTTTTAGTTTTACGATTTATGCACTAGGTTGTAGATGACGGTTTATTTTGAAAAATTTGCTATAAATTGAGAAAAAATTATCTTCAAGGTCCAATTTAGTCACTTTCGGGTTTGCTGATGCTGGTCGCTTGATTTTTTATGGCTGCATTGATGTATGTAGTACCGCATAAAACTTATAAACCTACAAATTTGTGCTTGGTGTGACCCCATAAGCTAAAAAAACAGCAAAATGGTCTTTCCGCGATTTCTCGCAAACAAGAGCTGATGGAAAAAAACCGAGACCAATTTTGCATCCAGAAGGCCAGACCAAAATGGCTGTTGCCCTGTATTATAGATCACTGACAGATTTTATATTTGACATTTGTTTATTGCATTTTATTGGTCTTATAAACGGGGTTCGATTCCGGACTACTTTGCAGCCTTCATTGAAACTGCCTTGTACTGGCAAGCTATCTAAGCCAATCTATTCAGCACAGACGAAACATTCTAAATAAGGTCGTTTAGTATTTATCACCAGGAAGCAGTGCACACATAATTATGCGACGGCAATAAAGCCACGCCAAAAATTCTTTTCATTTTCCAAAACAAATAATTTAAAGCGATTAGCAATAAAATATGCAGTTCTAAGGCATCATAAATTTCTTCCTTTTATACCCAATCCGTTCACATTATTTTGCGTTCTTGAAATAAACTTACTTTCTCAATAGTATACCATTCGCTCTGAATCGACTTTCTTAAGATGGTTCTAGAAAAATTATTACATACTTACTTTACTTAACCCAGCCGTTCTCGGTATAAGAAAAAACGGATATACGTTTTTATTAGAGCGTAAGACTTTTAAGTTGGCGTTTGGTGAATTTTAGGCATTCAAAAAGAAAATTTTTGAAAAATTGGGTTTAAGGTCTGCATAGTTTCACACTCATTCAAAGTGTTGCCTTAGCTTAAATATTTAAAGAGGAGCTTGAACTTCTGGACCTAACTGATTTAACATTTAGCTATTTTATAAATCATCATTTGATTTCCCACTAACAAATATGCCCTGTGCTTACTGCCTTTTTGCAGTTGGGTATCAAAAATTATGAAATATATTTTTAAGCGGGGCCAACATTCGAGCGCTTTAGCACCCCGGGAAAGAAACAAATTGAATCATATTTTTAACACAGAAAATGGGAAATTATAATTGCCAGCTGAGCATTCACTTCAGTTCATTCATGGACTCTTATGAATTAAAATACGTACATATGCATGTGTGTGTGTGTGCATAGACATAGACAAGGCTGCTGACATGTTTTGTCCACAGGCACGCATTCTCTTGCGGCAGCCGCGCTGACTGAACTGAACTGGCCTGCCCTGGCTGCTTGGCAAGTTTCCCAACGGCACGCGCTCTGCCTGCCACCAGTTTCCTGATCCCGTTGCCTGCTGCTGTTGTTGTCGTGCCGACGACAAGTCAGCCTGGCTATGTCACTCATATGAGCCACAAATATCCAACCCCGAAAATCCACCACTTCACCCCCTCTCCTTCACCAACCAACCAACCACCGCTGCCACGCACGAACGCTTACTTTGTCGCATGCACAACTTTTGGCTATTAAGTCATTTTTTGGCTTTTTAGATTTGCGACAAATTCAGAGCAAAGCAGGAGGATGAGCCTTTTTGGGTGGCAAGTGCGTCCACTAATTGCCCAGACTCTTGTGGCATGTTTTGTTTTTTGTTTTTATGTTTTTTCTCTTGCCTGTGAAAACAAATTTAGTTTAAACAATTTAAGTCTGAGGCGAGGCAAAACACTTTATCATCCAACGGGCCAAGTGCCGGCCACTGTACGAGACACCACCAGCAGCTGCCTTCTCTTGGGCACACACAACTTCAACTCTTTCATAAGAATTTACTTGAATGAATTGTGCAGAAACTTCAAGTGGATGGATGAGACCAGACAGAGAAACCTTCCGTAACAATGACAAGATGATGGAATGAGTGCAGTGAATGGGTTAGAGCTGATGATGATAACATGATGCTCTTTGCAAATATTTAAATATTTGAAATCAATAATAAAGAATTTTTGGCCAAAATTTGTGAATGACTTAAGTCTAAAATATTTGTATAATTTTTTAATATAAATATGGCATATGACAAAGCAGAATTAACCTTTACCACCATTTGAAATTGTTACAGTTTCTTAGGGTAGAGTGATTACTCTTGTATGTTTAAATAATTCGTACAGATGTCTCAACTATACTGAACCTGGTGGAATCGTTTGAAAAATTTGATGGAGTCTTAATGCGAAAAACGCTTAATTCGGTCATTTCTCATTCATTCAAAAGTTTTGCAAACTTTGTGCTATTTTTTTAATATTTCATAATTCGGTAAATACTTTGGTACAGTTTTATGATTTAACTTTTGGTAATGATTGAGTTTTAAACAGTTTAAAAATAAAGTTTAGATAACAAACCAGGGATTAATTCCGAAACGAATATCGGTTCCGGTACATACCGAATTGAGAATATCGGTTTAAGGTTCTATTTCGGTTTTCAGTTTATTTCGGTTTTCAATTCCGATACAGTACTCAGATTTTTATTTCGGTATAACGGTACGAGTAAAATTTTTTTTAATATTAAAATATTTTAATTATTTCAGGATATCCAAAAAATTAATGGATGTAATAGAACTAAAAATTGTTTACTTAGAATATACCTTGAAAAGTTTTTTTTTTTAAGTTTGCTCTATTAATTTTTGGGCGAACGATTTCGCTTCTATCCACGCTTCCAGTGGAATTCCTACACTCAGAAAAAAAACCTAGAATTAAGGAATTCTCTTTTCTTATGTTGCCCAGACAAATTCGACTTAGAGCTATTTCTTGTAAAGCTTACAAATATTTCGAAATTATCAGCTCTAAAATCTGCCGCATTTCCGTTAAAAACAAAGATCTTTAGCGATTTGGATAGATTTGAACCCATACTATGAAACTACTGTCCAATGTAGCTCATAGTACGCTGGTAAAAAAGGGGTATATCAGCGCTTAAAAATCACAAAAACAGATTGAAACACAAAATTTGCCTTAGCTTTTCCTTACATTACATTTTTCGAAATATTAAAACAGCATTTTTTTTTTTAATTTATATTATCACATAGAAGAAAAAAAATGATATGATCTGGGACTCCATATTACATTTTTTTTATATAAAAATAGCCGATAAGATGCACTTGAAAATGACCTGTTCGAAAGTATCAGTTTGATATTTGATATATCAGTTTAATATTTTCGAACATATACAAATTATATGTTTAAGATCAAAGTGGAATTTTTATTATAAAAAAAAAAATATTACTAATTGGCCAGGCCCATATCTTAAATATTATATATTATTAATTTACAATTATTCTCAAACAATTTTAAAGAATATAAAATGTTCTTTTTTTTTTAAACGACATTTATTTTATTTAGAATCTTCTATTAGGTTAAATGAGATTTAATTCCCTGTGTTCTACGAATCGCTTCCGATCCAAAAAGACCAAATTCCCTTACGATTTCAGTCGACTTTAAGGCGGAATAATTAAAACAATCTCAGTAATGATCACTTTTCCGAATGATATCGTGCTTCTTACGTAGTTTGCAAAATTTTTCACAGCCATCATCTTCTTACCTATTTAATGTCCCAATTATTTCGTCCTGCGTACTGAGTACAGATTTTCCAAAGTATTAAGTAATGTTTTTCATTGATCTGTCTTGTAGCAGGTTCTTAAACCCTTGTGCTTTATTCTGCCATTTTAACCAAGACAACGGATCGCTTCACTTAAAGGTTAAATTTACACTTAATAATGAAGATTCTTTTCCTTAAAAGCGTGTTTGAGAATCGGTTCGAAAAGCGTTCTTCTGTTTTAGCGAAGGTGTTTGTAAGCTTGATGAAGAAATTTTGCATTTTATCAACTTCTTAGAATTCGGCCAATCCTCATACTTGTACCTTATAGCTTTGTATTGATCGGCTTACGTCCTGGTATAGATTCTTTTTAGTGCTTTCTTCTCTATTTCTAGCTGAACATCCACCTTAATCCGTAGGATTTGGACAATTCTTTACACTTCCAGAAAATGTTACTAGTTCACATTTCGTCATAATTTTGGAACGTCAATTTTTTCTCTGTGTACCTTAACTCGCTTACTACCTTTAAAGTCTTCTGATAAAGTTCTCAGATTTTCAGGTCATTCGTTCAATGTCTTAATATTTTTTTTCATCTTATATGGTTTTAGCACCAAATTTTTAGAATTGATTTGAATATTTAGGGGGGTTAACGGTTTTCCGGATCTCGTTACGTTATTATTCCCTGGGTAGAGTGATTTTTTGTATGTTTGTATTACAAACTTTGTATGTTTCTTATATGTAGATGTCTCAACTACTGAACAGATCTTAATGAAATTTTTACGGGCTCTAAATCTGGTGAAATGAATGGTATGAAATATTTGATTGGGTCTTAATTCGGTTATTCCTCATTCATTCAAAAGAAGAAGAAACTTTCTGCTATTTTTTGAATATTTCCTAATTCGGTAAATACTTTGGTATAATTTTATGATTTATCTTTTGGTTATGATTGAGTTTTAAACTGCATAAATATTGAATTTCGCTAACAAACAAAAGACAAAGATTCAACTATTGCCTGTAGAGCATATAGATTTCCATTTAATTGCAAATTAAGATAAAATTCTTATGCCCGCAGTTTGTAAGTTTCTTTCGTTTTGAAGAGTATACAAAACTAAGCTCTCTGGCATTGTAAGTGACAAGACAAACAATGGGCAGCCTGGGCATTTTGCCACTTCAGTGCACTGAACCACCCACCCACGCCCACACCCAGCTATTCCAATTCCTATCTCTCTCTATAACCCTTTCATTTCAAGTTAAAAGTGAAAAGCAAGATTTGTCACGCACTGATGCGTCTTTAAGCGTTTTAATTACCCACCAAACGAACGAAACGAAACGAAACTTTAGCATAATATGCAAACCAGGACAATAATTCACTTTGGCAAACCAAACTTGGCGCAGCAGCAGAAATGGGAGCTCGAGCGGTTGCCGTTGCGTTTTGCAATTTGCATTTTGCATTTTGGACGCTCGAGCAATTAATAGCGCACACGTAAACAAAACAGAACCGAACAGAACAGAACAGAGAGAGACTGGGCCCTGAAGGACACAAGGACTTGCGACAATGACAATACTAAGGCTATCAAAATGCAAAGCAGCAGGCAGGTAATGAAAATGCTTAATGGCTTGCAAAGTGTCACAGTGGCTGCACGCCTGTGGATAGGCAATGGAAATGGCGACTGGCGAATTGCAATTGCAATTGGCAAACTTAAAGCGCGTTAAATTCAACTGGCCAGAATGGAGCGAACGAGTGAAGTGCGCATAAAAAGTCAATTAAAAGCCAAAGCCAGTTGCTTTTGCAGCTGCGCTTCAGTTTGAGTTTTGTATTTACTCCCTCCCTCTATACGTATGTGTGTGTGTGTGTGTGTTTGTGTCTGTGTCCATGGCCATGTCTGTGTGTGCGTATCTCAAGTGCATGAGTGTTGGCCAGCGCTTTTAGCAGAATAAACAGTGAAAGTTGCGCAAAAAGGACATGGCCAAGACAGAAAGAACGAGACAGGCTAAGGAAAAAAAAAAAAAAAGAGTAAACCATGTTGGACCTTTGAACGTGTTGAACTTTCAAATGGCTTTGCGCGCGGCTGGCAGCTAATGGCATTACAGTACATAACCCCACCCCACCCCGCCCCCCCTCCACCATCTATGCCGTTTTTCCTCTTTGCCTGCATACAAAGAGCGTGCGAAAAAGCAAAGTGTGACTGCAATGTGTGTCCAGTCAGTCTACACTGATCAAAATTTTCTATATATCCCCTGATCAATTTTCTTTTAGATTCAGAACTATATTTACACTTTTTTATGAACAATCTCAATGCTACCAGATGGGAAGTCCTAACCCACCCGCCATATATCCCAGACCTTACACCCTCAGACTACCACTTGTTCCGGTCAATGCAAAACGCCCATACGGGAACACACTTTACATTAAAATTCTTGATACGTTCTTCGCCTCCAAAGTCGAACTATTTAATTGGGACAGAATCTATGCATTGCTAAAAAAGTGGAGGTGATCCGAAGGGATTAATCTGATACGGTGACTTTATTAAAGCAAACGTGAACCCGAAATTTGGTAAAACATATTTGCTTGTAACCTTGTTTTACCGGGATCAGGCAAATACATTTTCAATATTTATTCAAATCGAAAATTTCGAAAAAAAAAGGTTTCTGTAAGAAACAAATTAAGTGACAAATGTCCACAGATAAGTCTAAAAAAACAGAATCCACAGCTCAAAGAAATTTCTAGCATAACCCTTTGTCAATTGGCCCCAACACCAATTACCAGGGAACTAATTTCTTCTTAAACGAACAATTAACTGGTTCAATGCATAGCTGTTAAATTCGGATTACGATTGGTAATCAATTAGATTATTTATAAAAAATAATATAATGATTATATAATCCGTTGGAAAAAAATGTCTGATTACTAATTGATTACGATTAGAAATAATCAGAAAAAAATCGGGATTATTTGAAATTACGACAAAAAAATCAAAACTATTCAAAAATAATCAAAAAAATAATTCGACTACTTTCAAAGATTAGTTTTGATTATTTTAAAAAAATATAAATAAAAATGACATTTCAACAAAACAAAATGAAACAAAAAGCTAGGTAGTTCAGGTTGGCCCCAGGTATGGAATCATTTAGACCATAGTATCAGGATCTTTGACATTTTGCCGAATGCTAATAACGTTTTTGGGGGACCACTTTGCCGTCTCTTCCATAAGACGTAACAAGGGCTGCTGTTGATGTAGTTTAATCTTTCCTGCAGGTGCCCGTTGTCGATTTGCTCAGCTTTTTTGGAGGACATTTTTACCAGGACATTTTTATACCCGTTACTCGTAGAGTAAAAAGGGTATACTAAGTTCGTGCAAATGTATGTAACAGGCAGAAGGAAGCATTTCCGACCCCATAAAGTATATATATTCTTGATCAGCATCAATAGCCGAGTCGATATAGATCTGTCCGTCTGTCCGTCCGTCCGTCCGTCCGTCCGTCCGTCCGTCCGTCCGTATGAACACCTAGATCTCAGAGACTATAAGAGCTAGAGCTACCAAATTTTCAGTGTAGACTTGTATTGTCTGCAGGCAGATCAAGTTTGTTTCAAATTTTTGCCACCCCCCCCTCACGCCCCCGCAATTTGAAAAAACCCTTATATCACCCACAATTTTGAAAATAGACTGTTCAAATCTTTTAGACATATGTTTTAATCCTCATTACCTATCGATCCACTATACATCAATTCCCGATCAGATGTACGGTAGTAATGTTGCCACCCACGAAATTTGAAAATACCTCATATCTCCCAGAATTTTGAGGATAGATTATTCGAACCCTCTAGACATATATTTTAGTCATAACTACCTATCGATCCGCCATACATCGTTTCCTGATCAGATGAACGATAGAAAAGTTCACGCCCCCGCAATTTAAAAAATACCTCATATCTCCCACAATTTTGAAAATAGATTGTTTGAACCCTCTAGACATATATTTTAATAATTATTACCTATCGATCAGCCATACATCATTTCCTGATCAGATGATCACGATTTAGCACAATTTTTTTAGTTTTTGTCCGAGGCCTTATTTTATTCTCTGAAACGAAACCAGCCAGTTTTCGTGGTTTTATTTTTCATTTGTAAAAAAAATTAACGGTCTAATTCACGCGGTCGAATTTTCACCCCCTATATATTACGAATTTATTTTGATCAAAATGTAGAAAGATCACTCTAGCTTTGTTTTTTTTGTTTTTTTTTTGTCTAAATGTCATTTTCATTTCTATTTTTTTATAAATAATCAAAAATAATCTTTGAAAGTAGTCAAATTATATTTTTGATTATTTTTGATTAATTTTGATTATTTTATAGTAATTTCAAATAATCCCGATTTTTTCCTGATTATTTATAATCGTAATCAATAATCAATCGTGTGAAACTTAAAATAATCGTAATTAAATTGATTATTTTACTTTCAAAAAATAAATAATCTAATTAGTAATAATTATGATTAATAATCATTATTTAACAGCTATGGTTCAATGTATTAAAATACTTTTCACTTGTCTCAGTATTTATATAAAATAAATAAGATAAATATCTGGCTTGATCTCTCTTGGTTCGTGTGTCTTTTTAATTTTTGGTCAGGAGAAATGGTCCTACAGTTTAACGTCTAATTCCAACGGCAAATTTTTGAGAAGCTTTTTTATAACTTTAAACTTCACAGCTGGCGCCAATAGGTGCTGAAGGTGACCTAAAGTGTAAAAGTTTTTAAAAGAAAAAAAACCTTTAATAAGATGTTCCGATGCGGGATAAAGCCCACAACCTTCCGCACAGTAGAGCCACATAAAGGCCACAATTATCATATGAGAGCTAAGGTAGGCTATTAAACTAATCATCAGATAAATATTTCTCATATGAGCTACTCTGATGTGCACCCTTTTTTAACACTGTTTTTTTCCCATCTTGAGTCCAAAGTTCAGGGGTTTATTCCCTCTGTGACAAGTAACCCAACTGCCTAAGAAAAAGAAGAAATTTCACTATGTTGAACTGAAGTGTGTAGTTGCATATAGTATTCATAAATACCAAGTTTGGAAATGCTACCATCGGAAAAAAAAACTGTTTTTCTCACTAGAACTAGTTTTTGGATCCACTTGGCACTTCCACTTTGAAGATTAAGGATTGAGACTGAAAGTCAACAAGACCTGAGTTAAAATTATGGTTAGGTCGGTATATAATTAATTTATTTTTTTTTTTTGTTCTTCCTTTTAACGATTTCTATTACATAAAATGCAATCATATATATAAAACAATTTTATTCTTTAAAAATATCCAACTTGAAACTTTTCAATATAGTTGGCTCTGATTTACTGAGTTTCTAATAATCAAGATATATTTACACACAAGTGTGTTCACGACAGATGAAGATAAAATTTAATTTTTCAACAGGATATATCGCATATTTATGTGACAAGTAAAAATAATAATTTTTGAGTTCATCGATGCCGATTATGTAATCATGTAATCGATTGTTTGACAACGATTATTTCTGAATACTACTCGTGAGTAGTGGCTTTGTGGTAAAAATTGAATCGTAGTCAAGTATTTAACATTGTTTAGATAAAAACCAAACTGGAGTTTCTTGATGTATATAGCCATGTGGCTTCTATATCAGAGGTACCCACTGCATATGGGCATTTCCAATCTGATGTGACGTGACATTCGTACTTCTTTGGGTAAAAAGACAAGTTTTAAAAATTTTGTTTATATTAAGGTAGTAATCAAATAGCACTTTTTTTAGAATCAAAATTACACGAATCTACTCAGACGATTCAAAGATATAAGTAAAAATATGCCCTAACGTGAGGTTACATAAAACGAAATTAGTTTTTGACACGGATTACAAAATTGTAAAACTCTGCGAATTGTGGAACTTTTTTTGTATTAACCTTTTTCTAGTAGATTTTTGGAATAATAATAGGTGATTTTTAAATCTATCAAATTTAAAATTTTTTTTCGCCCTTTTTAGCTTGTTTTAATTTGACGTGACGTTACATAAATTTCTTTGGGTAATTTTTTATTAAAGATTTTTTATTTTGTTATATGATTTAACGCACCAAAAGATTTTATTGAGGCTAAAGTTTTGCGAAAAGAGTCAATAATTTGTATAGCTGTAGATCAAAAAGAAAAAAACACTGAAGGACTGACAAACTGAACAATACGTAAATTTGTAATTTCTAGCCATCACTACAAAGGAAAGATTTAAACTCTTTAAATAAAATAATTTTGAGTATTTACCTATTAAAAATCAATTTAATTTTTCGGTCATGGAAATGCCATAATTTCTGCGGAAATGCCCATACGCAACAGCTGCTCAATTGTTGTTGTATATCATTGAGACATAGGCCGGGCACACACACCCGGCAAAAGTCGAATTTTCTTTATCTCTTTCTGGTGGTTGTTGTTGTTTGCCAAATTAATTTCTTCATATTTATTGGTGTCTATTGTGCCATAAGCACTCTGTGAGCATCCCTGATCTAAATAATGCACTGTAAAAGTCAGGAAATTCCTCTGTCTCATGCGGTCGGTCCACAAATCCATCATGCTCCCGCAGTTTTGATTAAATTTTGATACGCTGCTTAGGTGGTCAATGCAGGTTACTGGGGAGCTGGTGAAGAGCTAGTTTCCCTACAGTAAGGAAATTATTTTAGCATTTACTCAATCTAACATTATTTTTAAAATCGAAAAATAAAGATAGAAATTTCAATTTTTTTACAAACATTTTCTCAGTGTATTGGTTATGTGTGTGCAATTCGAGTGACGCACGCTTTATTGATGCCATTTGGCCATTTGGCATGCATTAGAACATGCCGCACCAGCACACACACACACACACAGATACTCACACACGCAGCACAGCAAGTTTCAAGGTACAAATATCAAAGTTGAAGTGCAGTTTATTTTCTACATTTGTCACGCAGCGTTGGGTCTATAAATTATTTCTTATGATAATTGGCAAAGGCGTGGGCGGCTAAACAACAATAACAACAACAACAATAATACCAAAAGTAAGCTCTAGAATGAGTGTCAACTCAGGCATAGAGAGAATCAAAGTGCAACAACAATCAATTGTTGTTGTTGGAGCGGAAATCACAGTACTGCCTGACATTTGGCCCGTAATTACCGTTCTACTACGTGTGTGTGTGTGTGTGTGTGTGTGTAAGTGGAGTGTGTTTGCTGAAAACTTTGTGCCCAAAACCCCACAACAACAATAACAGGAGGACCAAGAACTGACAACGGTAGCAACGACAGCAACCGCATCTAATCGCTGCACTTCACGTAAATGACACGAAAATGTTTTCAAATTAAATACGACGACAAGGTGGTAGGGCAGGTGGTTGATGGGTGGGGGCGGGAGGGGCCAGAGTTAACACAGTTCGCTGGGTTATGAACGGTAACTGGAACTCTGGGTACGTATATTTTTTTTCTTCTTTTTTTTTTTGGTGAGGAGCAGTGCCAGATAGTGCCACACACACACACACATAAGAGCCACTTTAGTTAACTGTAAAGCCGTCGAGTTGTTGTTGTTGTTGTTTGCTGCTGGTCTAACCTGGCGTATGAGCAATAAATGTGGTGCAAGTTGCAAATGGTTATGGTAAACAAATATTGATTTTCTATAAGTTAAGTGCACAATGGTTGAGCTTGAATGGATTTGAGTATAATTTGATTTGAAGCGAAAATATGATAGTTATTTTTGATTATTTTATTTTAGATTTATCTCAGTGTTTTTTGGCTTTAAAAGTTGTGGGTTAGAATGCAAAGATTATTTCTGCTTATAAAAACAGCAATTAGTTGAATTTCAAAACGATTATGAGTTAGACTATGAATAAAATGCCGTTGCATGATGTCTGTGGTGGAATGTACAAAGTTAATTCTGTTGTTTTATATTCAAGTTAACTTTTAATTTCTTTGGAGATTTGCATATTTTAGCAGATTTAGCAGAGTAAGTAAGCAATTTAATACTCATTCGAATTGGGTAGAATTTATATATTTTTGAGCAGCCGTAAATAATTATGAAATATTTTTAGGCTTTATGTTTATAAATTCTGTAAATGAGAATAAGATTGGTCTATAACAAGGAAATGATTATCCAAGCTTTTTTTTTGAAAGTGTGTGTGACCAGACCTCCTAAATATACAAATTTTAAGATCATAGTATAACCCCAATCAGTTGCTTTTTGGTGTATAATAATAATTCAATGAATTACCCATACGCAGTGTGGGCTATTTTATTTATTTATTTTAAAAATGATTCAAATTTAAAAAAATGAAGGCTAACGTCAACTCCGCCGATGTTTTAAATACCCTTACAGTTTATTAAAGACGATACCATTGATATCAAAAAAGATTTTCTCACTAGAACAGGTTTTTCGACATATCGTTCCTATGACAGCTATATGCTATAGTCATCCGATTTTGATAAATTTTTCCACAAATTATGTGGAAGCATATAAAACTAGTATAAACCAAGATTGGTGACGCTAAAATGAAAAACAAAAAAGTTTTTCTCACTAGAACTAGTTTTTGGACCGACCGTTTCTACGGCAGCTATATGATATAGTCATTCGATTTTAATTAATTTGTCCAGTATTATGTGGAAGCATAACAAACTAATATATGGTACGATTGGTGACGCTACGATGGAATATAAAAAAGTTTTTCCCACTAGAACTAGTTTTTGGACCGATCGTTCCTATGGCAGCTATATGTTATAGTCATCCGATCCGGCCGATTCCGACAAATGAGCAGCGTATTTGTATTTAAAGATATTTTGCAAAGTTTGGTTGAGATAGCTTTCTAATTGAGGAAGGATATAGCATAGAAATACACGGACAGGCGGAAATGAACATAGCTCGTCATGCTGATCAAGAACAAATATACTTTATGGGGTCGAAAATGCTTCCTTCTATGCATTACAAACATCGTGACAATTTTAAAATACCCTGTGCAAGGGTATAAAAATGTAAAATAATATCGGTCTAAATCATCCAAGTTATATTTTGAAAGGGCGGGAGGTGGAGAAGCGACAGCAGCGCGACATACTAAGGTGTGTGTGTGTGTGTGACCAGACCTCCTAAATATATAAATTGTAAGGTCATGGTTTAACCCCCAATCAATTGCTTTTTGGTATATAATAATAAAAATAAGCACTCATACGCAATGTTGTCTATTTTAATTATTTAATGTAAGAATAATTCAAATTAAATTAAAAAAAGGAAAAATAACTATGTCAGAAAAGAATCAAGTTCAGCCCGGCCCACATAACTCTTCAGAAAAATCTTTACTAAAATCTATGCTCGAAACTCTTCAACCTAGTGGTCGGCGATGTATTCTTCGAAAAGCTTTTAATCTGTTCTTCTTTTTGACTTCCTGATCATTGTAGTGTCTTCTAGGCTGAAAACACTGCAATTTAGGAAGCTCTAACATGAGCATTGAGTTATCAGCCAATGAAACAGTTGTTCCCTTTGTTGGCTTTTGATTGAATGTTTCTTATTTCTGATTAAAATGCTCTGAGGATTTCGTTGGAAAAATTGGTATCTGTCGTAAGTGTCGTATGAGTATTTATTTTTTTTTTTTCAAAAGGGCCCCCTCGGCCGCTTAAAAAATTGTTTCTGATTTTCGCCTGCGCTACATATTGTTGGCCAAATCCCTTTTAATGGGTTGCATCTCTACCGCTTTGATCAGCGCATCTTGTTCATCCTCCGTAACTCTTTCTACGTTTGCACAGCGTTTATTGGATATTTTTTGAAAAATTCTAAGAGTTTTTTTAATTCGGTTTGTTTGTATTGTGTTATTAAATATTTATATAAAAGAAAAAAATATTTATAACATTTTTTTTTAATTCGAGGACTGGTAAAAAGTTCCCGCCCTGCCAAGAAAGGTTTCACAAGGTGAGGACGTAGTAGCCATGATTCCGGGACTCCAGGTTATAAGAAATAAAAAAAGGAAATGATATCAGAATTGATGTAATTCTTGGCAGTATTGAAAAAAATTGGCGGCAATTTGGAAACATTCAAAAAGAAAATAGAATAAGACCCCCTTAATAATGTCGGCAGTTACTTTCCCCCTTCCGAACATTGTGCTCTTCTTTTCCCGAAATTATTAAATTTTTTTGGGGGCTTTCATATATTTTTGTAAGCGACATATATACTACGTTTATGCTAATAAAAAATCATAGATTTTGCCCCTCAAAGTATACAATTTGTATTTTCTTTAAGTTAGTTAAGGCAGCATCTTACATAATCTACATTGTGCATTCACTTAGATTGTCGGACCAGTTAAAGGAGACAAAAATAATTAGTGTTAAGGCTACTTAAAAATAAATATTTTCCTTCATTTTTCATATGGGCATTTCCGCAGAAAAGTCTACCATGACCGAAAAAATAAAAGTTTATTAAAGAGTTTAAATAATGTTTAGAACAGATAGCAATATACCGGGCTAGAAAGTACAAATTTTCGTTTTGGCCAGTTGTTCAGTGCATTTTCTCTTTTCGATTTACAGCTCTAAGAGTCATTGAGCAATTCCACTCTTTTTGCTACAATTAAAATTGATTTTTTTGTTGTGTTAAAAAATTTAAGAAAAATTATCTTCACTAAAAAATTGCCATATGAAATTTTAGTAACGTTACGTCAGATATAAAAGGCTAATAAAAAAAGAACGAGAAATGATTTTTATATTTGGTAAATTGAAAAAAAAACTTATATTATTGTAAAAGCTACTGAAAAAGTTTCATACAAAAGGAGTTTCTCAATTCGCAGAGTTTTGCAATTTTGTAATCCGAGTCAAAAACCACTTCCGTTTTAAGTAACGTCACGTCTGGGCATATTTTTACTTATATCCTTGAATCCACTGGGTCGATTCTTGTAATTTTTTTTCTAAATAAGGTACTATTGAATTACTATCTAAATATACAAAAAAAATTTAAAAACTTGTCTCTTTAATTTTTTTTTATATTTTATCGTACGAATGTCATGTTAGAAAAGAAATGCCCATATTTGAAAACATAGCATACTTGGAAGGGCAAAATCATGATATTTTTTTATTTGTGCATGAACGTAGTAATGGGGTCAAAAATTTACGGAGATGTGCGAATTCTTGCTTTTCCGCGTACAATATTGGATTAGAACAGGGTATGGGTCTTAGCCGCAGCAAACATACAAACCAATATATGCTTATTAATTTTTGCATATTTGTCAACTATGATTTACTTTACAAATAGTAAGGAGATGTAAAATTTTCGTTGATAATCCATGGAATGCTTAAGCGGATTAATTGTTGACGAATGCATTTTCGTTTCGACTTATTTCTCATTTTGGTTACATGTACCGGCAGGTACGATCATCCCATTTGAGTCTGTGCTTCTTGAAGACCTAAACTAACTATAAAACGCTTTAGTTGCGAATACTAATTAATGTTCTGAATTAATCTTGAAGCCTTGTTCGACTTTATATATATTAATGTTTTTTTTATTCATATTTGGTTTTTCCTAATAAAAATTTGTTAAAATTACTTAACCAATCTTTTTGTTCGGAACATTAATATTTCCAAGTAAGGCGAGCTAAAAAAACTAGATAAATGTTAAATATACGTCAATATGCGATAACACTAGACTACATTTTTAACCTTTTTTTCTGACTTCTTATCGAAACCTATTTTTTCGATAGATATGGTCTTAAAATTGACGAAAAAATTTCCCATTTATTGTTTTGAGAAAATTATTTTTATATTGTGAGCTGAATCATTTGTTAATTGGAGGGGGAAATTCATATTTAAGCCCTTCCCTTATACCCAAAACTTTGTGAATTTGTTAAATTTTCTATTTCCATTCCCTGCATATTTTACATAATTTCTGCATATGTTGCATTTCTTAAATATTCAGTTACAAATCAATTTCTACAGTGATTATGAGCCTAGATACCAAAATTTTACGATTTTCCAGACCAAAAACAAAAGCTTGCATAAAATCCATAGTCGAATTATGTGCAACACCATTCCAGATGGGATTCCACTCTATTAATTTTCAGAGTGAACTTGTTATTCTTGAATATATTTTCAGAGTGTCCGCCCCCCCCCCGGTTCTTCTCTCAAAAAATAAAAATGTTGCATATGCAAGCAGTTCGGTGCCAGCTACTGTAGCTCATAGATACAGATACACGCATGCAATTCATATGAAAGTGTGCTTAATTTAACTGCTGCCCAAGTTGTCCTGCCTGGCATATGCCCTGCTCTGTCCCTGCTCCTTCCCCTGTTCCTTCTTCAGGTCTTGTGTCGCTGCGTAGATGATTTAAAATGTGCATAATAAGCGGCACTTGGAAAATAACAAAAAAAATATATATGTATATATAGACTAGAGAAACGGTTGATGCCGTCACAGAGACTGGGAGGCGGAGTCAGGAATATATTTGAATCACAAAACTAACAAATAAATAACACAAGCAACGAGAATGTGTAAGACAAACAACAAAAAAAAAAAAAACGAACAGACAAATGGCAAACGGGATCGTTGCTGTGACTGTGACCAGAGTGGGTTGGGAAGGGCAGGGGCTGGCGCGAGTAAGAAAAACATATTCAAATTTAAAATTTCTGCTTGATTTTCTTCTCGTTCTCATGCAGTTTTCGTTGCCTGCTAAACCTCATTCACCTTGCAGTTGTTTGTCGTTTGCATTTTGCCAAAACAGCGCGAGACGTGGAACTTTTCACACATGAAGCCAGGGCCAGGGAATCGGCATCTGTGGGTATAGGTGTGTGTGTGTGTGTGAAAACATACATATGTATGTGTTTACAGTTAGCGGGCGCCAAACCAAGGTGTCGCCGTGCACCCAAAATCGTTTCAGCGTGAATACATTTGCCCCGTCGCCATGTGTCCCTCGTACCAACCCGCCCCGTGTAGAGAGGGTCACAGTGGGGCAAAGTTGATATTGAAATTTTAAAATATTTCTAAAAAAAAGTTCTATAAATATTCACCAGCAAGATTAGAAAAGGTTAAAAGTATATTTACTTTCATTTTGAAACTCAATCAGCAGAAAGAGACTTATAGAAAATGTGTCGAAGCAAGGAGACAAATAGACTACACGCGTGTGCGATGGAGCACTACGATGAGAGTTAGTGCACGGCTAAAAATATGAGAATATATATTAACTTCAGGAGGTTAAACAGGCATTTAGGTACTTAAAACATTCGAAATGACGGTTCAAATTTGCATTGTCGAGTTTCTACAAGAAGCCAGACGCCGTTCAGGACAACCTTCTGGTGGAATCAGGGTGGCCCAGTCTAAAATGAGCCATTTCATTAAGCGAAAAATCGACCAGAGTAAGAGGAAAGGTAGCGTTTTTCTAAGGTAGCTAAACCCAATCGGAAACCCTGAAATCGGATGTCTTACCTCACCCGCCATTTCCATTAGATGTTTTAAGAACTCGAGTGTAGTATCGTTTTCCTGTTACACACAATTTAATATCAGTCCTTTAATGAATATTTAAAAACATTTGCAAAGTGTATATTAATTTATTTATATTTCATTGTATTAGAAATATTTATAATCTACATATATTCTAGATCAGGGCGACGAGCTGAGTCGCTTTGTTTGACCGTCTATCTGTCTTCTTTTTACTGAACGCAACAAAAATGAGAACTGTTGCAGAGTTTTGTATGGAAGCCAGCCTGAAGGCTTGCTCAAATGGGTATATCTCTAATAGATTTAAAACCCCAGCCAACCATATCCGGAGCGCTCCTAAAGTGGATTGAAAAGGGACTCCCACAGGTAAGCCTTTTAAGAGTGTTTAAGGAGCGCTCCTAGTAGAAGTGAATCGGGAGTACATGGGTTAATTTAAGTTTCTGGCCTAGGTCACTTCTAGCCATTTTAGGAGCAATTTTCCTTTTCCCAAAAAAAAGTTTGGACTTTTATCGATAAAAGCTCCATACAACTATTTCATGTGTGACCACGTTTGATATCGATTAACGATTAATCAAAAACTTACCTCGGCAGAAAAATGGAATTAACTAGTGAACATTTTCGTGCAATCATTTTTCACAACTTTCGACGTGGATTATCACGACAAGAGTGCAACGATGAAGTTAAATCTTTGTATGGCGATCCAATAATTTTCAATTCAATCGCGGGCGACGCTCGCTCGAAGACGAAGGTCGTCCAAGAACAGTCGTTGTGCCAGTAAACATTGATGCCGTGCGTGAACTGATAATGCAAGATCGTCATGTGACATACCGTGAGTTAGAGGCATTCTAGGGCATTTCTTCCACCAGCATACATTCGATATTGCATGAACACCTGGGCGTAAAAAAGGTTTGTCTCTCATTTGACATCGCTCAAAAAAGGCTGGATTGGGCAGAATTTGAAAATATAATCACGTGTTAAACTCATTGACAATCGCTCAAAAAAAGGCTCGTGTGGATTGGTGCAAAGAAATTTTGAAAAAATATATTCGCGGTGTTTCAAAAGACGTTTATAAGATCGTCACAGGTGACGAATCATGGATCTAAAACAGCAATCGACCGTGTGGGTCATCGAAGACTAGCCAAATCCAACGAAAGTCGTTTCTTCCACCAGCATACATTCGAATTTGCATGAACACCTGGGCGTAAAAAAGATTTGTTCTCTCACACTTTGACAATCGCTCAAAAAAGGCTCGTGTGGATTGGTGCAAAGAAATTTTGAAAAAATATATTCGCGGTGTTTCAAAAGACGTTTATAAGATCGTTACAGGTGACGAATCATGGATCTATGCTTATGAGCTCGTGAGGGTCTTCGAAAACGAGCCAAATCCAACGAAAGTCGTTCGTGGAAGAAGCACTTCGAAGCAAATGGTCGCCTGTTTCTTCGGTAAAACGGGTCATGTGGCGACTGTTCCGCTATGACGCAACATAGGACGGTCAATTCTGAGTGGTACACCACAATTTGTTTGCCTGAAGTCTTCGGAGAAATTCGAAAAACGAACAAGAGAAGACAGATCATTGTGCACCATGACAATGCGAGCTCTCACACATCAGCTCACACCAGCGCCTTTTTGACCGCCCAAAACGTCGAATTGATGGGTCATCCGCCTTACAGCCCTGACTTGGCACCCAATGACTTCTTTTTATTCCCGCACAAGCGTGGTCAACGATTTTCGTCGCCAGAAGATGCTGTTGAAGAGTTCAAAAACCATGTTTTGGAGGTGTCTCAATCGGAGTGGAAAAAGTGCTTCGACAATTGGTTTGAGCGCATGCAAAAGTGTATAAATCTTGCTGGAGAATACTTTGAAAAACAATAAAACCATTTTTGATCATAAATATTCGCGTTTTCATTATTAGGCCAGAAAATATATATAGCAACCTACGTATCTAAGCGAACTAAAACTAAGTAGAAAAATTTCTTAATTTATGTCAATATGTTTGTTATATCGATGATATTTTCATGCTATTTTTAAATAATGTTTCGCTTTGGGCATTATGTTACTTTCCTCCCTAACTTTTTGCGCGTTGTTGCCTACTTTAAATTTGGCCCACATATTCTGCCTACCATTTTCGTTTTGCAAACTAAAATAATTTTAATTTGTTCTACTTAACCAAACTAATTTGAAAAAATCTCTTAAAACTTCATTTAACTTTTACACCATATTGAAGAGCTACTGCATTTGCAGCAACAACACACCCACAGTGCCTGGCCCGGCCGTACCTTGAAAACGTTCGTAGCTGGCGAAATGTATTCGCATTTTCGCAAACGCGCTGCATTAATTACCGCAGCAGCAGCCTCCATGCGCGCGCGCGTGTGTTTGTGTGTGTGTGAGTGTGTGGCAACGTTAGTGGCACGTTTGCCTGCCTGCCTGCCACCCTCTCCTGGCAGGTGCTTTAGGCATCTTGTAGAGGAACGGAGCTGGAGCTGTAGCCGCAGCACGGTCAGCGCTTCACTTCGCTTCGTTTCGTTCGTTGGCGCTGATATGTTAAGCTGCATTTTGGCTTACAAAAATATGGAGAGCAGGGCATTTTTGGGCACCTGGAAATCCTTTTACCTTGTTTGGACATTTTGTGATGTATTACGTAAGTGCGGCATTTGCGGTGTATATAAAAGAGAGTTGCAAAATAGCCCACACACACACACACACATTAAGAGGTAGAGTTGGAATCGGAATGCTTAAATGATGAAGCGTGTGTGTGTGTGTGTGTGGCCCTAAAGTTGGCAATGAAAAAGTTTTTTACACATACATAAGTGACGGGAAATGGACTAAGAACAGATAAATTATGTGAGCTTTGCTTCGGATTTCGTTATGAGTCGGGCAGTGTTAAGGACTCGCACTCAGTTATGAATATAACTGTGGATATTGTATAAGCTGAAAATATATGCAATTCAGAGATCTGTATGGAGTGGCTTTGAGTCGCCTTCCTCACCCTCAGTGTTGGCAGCTATAGGATCGTGTACGAACTGCATCATATTATTTTTGGGTATCTGTAGTTGACACAATTATGTTGATTTGTAGCCCTCGTCAAAGAGTTGCTAATAGTACTTGTTGCCGAAAGACACAATGGAAATTTTTCAAATCAGAAGCAAACTTGATCTGCTTATGGTATACACCAACTTACATGCCAAGCACAGGTCTCTAGAACTAGTTCTCTGGAACTAGAGTAATCATTCTTATAAGATCACTTTTACCTGATTTACTCTGATTTTAGTACTGAATACTTGATTTTTTTTTTTACGATACTTTATAAGCTTAGTATAGTTATTACTTATAAGTATAGTTTAAAAACGGATTGAATTTAAATAAACTGCTTTCAAAAAGCAGGAAACCCACAAAAAATTCCAGAAATTCATAAACTTACTCATTTCAAATCATTTTCCGATTACCAACGCATTAATTCAGATGGTAAAGCTTACCTGTAAGAAAAAAAGAAAAGAACAGATAGATTAATTGAACGCCTTTAAATAGGATAGGCAAGAGACGCAAATTTTTGTATTTTGTATCATATATTTATCCCACCCTAAACGGTTTTAATCGGGAAATCAAAGTGGAATCTATATTTTTGAGACCGACAAGATCCGTAAATAATTGGAACAATTTATAAAAGAGAAGGCAAAGCTAACTTCGACTGTGCCGAAGTTTATATACCTATATACCAAAATTAGTGACGCTACGATGGATAACAAAAAAGTTTTTCTCACTAGAACTAGTTTTTTGACCGACCGTTTCTATGGCAGCTATATGCTATGGTGATCCGATTTTGATCAATTTTTCCAGAATTATGTGGAAGCATATAAATCTAACATATACCAATATAAGTGACGCTACGATGGATAACAAAAAAGTTTTTCTAACTAGAACTATTTCTTAGACCGATCGTTTCTAAGGCAGCTATATGCTATAGTGATCCGATTTTGATAAATTTTTTCAGAATTATGTGAAAGCATATAGAACTAATACACAGTACAACACTAAAAATTAGCCCGGTATTAGACCCATAAATTCTGAATCTTGAGACTTCTCTAAGCATCACCTCATACCCAGTTTTTCAAATAAAGCCTAGGTTCGCGTTCTACGGGCACTTTTGTAGTAGCAACACACAGTAACAACAGTTTTTACTGGAATGTAAATAATTCAAGATAAAATTCTACAAAATTCAGAATAAATGGTCAGGGTCATTGGGAAGACTATAAAAAAATTGCACTTAAATCGAACAATTGGTTAAGGTACCGCCAGAGGAGGACAAACCTAAATTCTTAAATATCTTCAAAAGCGCACGGTAGAATTTGATAAGAATGAAATATTTTGATGGTGTAATTGGCTTTAACATGTCCCAAAGAGATGGTACTCGGCAGCCAAAAAACCGCGAAGTGAAGTACCATTTTTGGATAAAACCCCGAACCACTCCATATAGGCCATAAACCAGACCTTGAAATAGACCGAACTGCGTTTTCAGTTTTACCAAAGAAGCCTTGGTTCGCGAACTATGGTCATTTTAGTACTAGCAATTGCCTTAGAACAACATTGACCATTTAGGGTATTACCAGCTGCACTAAAATTATGCAATTAATCGAATGAATGAAATGCTTCATTGCAAGCAAGAAAATTAAAAGTTTCAGTTAAAAATATCCTTAGTGGATGTGCAAAAACACTAACAGTGTTTTTCTGAATTGCATGAGACTGAAGTATGTATCTACTTTATTAATTATATAGATATCTGATTTTGATATTCAGCTCTTAATAAGAGTAAATAAATTGAATAGAGATGATTAAATGCAGCCGTTTATTAAAAAAGGGCATTGATTGCTGGCAAGCACTTTTCGTTTTTTAACATTTTTAATTTAACAACATTTTGTTATAATGACAAACAAAGTAGGCTGTTTAGCAAATTTCAAATAAACATAAGATTTTGTTTTAGAAATAAAATATATTCCACCTATGTCCATCTAACAACATTTTGTGTTGCCCCCGACACGCTTAATCAAAAGTTGCCCATTATTGTCCCAGTCTCTGATCTCCCCTCTGATTTTCCTAATCATTAGAACCATCCTAACGCTTCAATCGATATTTTGTGGACCTATGAGAATGGCGGCATGATCTGTTAGGAGGGACGAGCAAGGAAGTCTTCATATAAGGTTGGTTTGGATGGTTTTAATCATAGGGCAGCTCGTTTTTTTGGTGCAGTATCAATCATATGGTGTATTGCAATTCGCATGCTTATGAGCCGATTGCCTGACTGATAGGCAAAAGAATCAAACTCAACCTAAGCTTCACAGGTGCTACCCACGTCACATCGACATTTTTAACTGAAACTTTTAATTTTCTTGTTTGCAATGAAGCATTTCATTCATTCGATTAATTGCATAATTTTAGTGCAGCAGGTAATACCCTAAATGGTCAATGTTGTTCTAAGGCAATTGCTAGTACAAAAATGGCCATAGTTCGCGAACCAAGGCTTCTTTGGTAAAACTGAAAACGCACTTCGGTCTATTTTTCGGTCTGGTTTATGACCTATATGGAGTGATTCGGGGTTTTATCTGAAAATGGTACTTCACTTCGCGGTTTTTTGGCTGCCGAGTACCATCTCTTTGGGACATGTTAAAGCCAATTACACCATCAAAATATTTGATTCTTATCAAATTCTACCGTGATTTAGTAACTGTGATTGACCATATCGGCGTAACTGTGATTAAGTCACAGTGACTGGCAGTCATCAAATCACGCTGTTACTTTAAATATGCAGTCACTGTGTGATTTAATGATTGCCAGTGACCGTGACTTAATCACAGACATGCCGGGTTGTCTCATCCCTAACTTAAAGTGTTCAGCCACACACACACGTACATACATACATTTCCGAGAATTCAGTAAAATTATTTTTCTACAAATGGGACCGCCACACCACGGCTTTGACTGGCATATTGTGAGAGTGGAATGTTAAAAGAACTTTATTTGTGATTTGGTTAAAAAAAAATGAAGTAATTTAAATAAAGTGAAACTTTCCCTTGTATTCACAGTGCCATTGTATCTCCATACGAACAAAATTGTACACAGAAATACGGTTTCAGATACAAATTGAATTCCCTTGCTTGAGGTTGTGTAAAATAACACAGTCCAGTCTTTTGTTGCGGATGGGAAAAGTGTCGCCATCCCTACATGGGCATATGAATGGATACATTTTTTCTTCATAATAATGAAATATTTTAAACCATCAAAGTGCAAAAATAAATTCTATGCTTGCCAATTTATTTTTAGAACCGAACCCCATCAATAAGAAAACAGGGTTAGGTTCGGGTTCGGGTTCTCGTGATTATTTTCAATGGGGTTCGGTTCCCGGTTCGGTTCAGGCATCTCCAGAACCTGAACCGAACCGGTTCTGAAGGGTTCGGTTCCGGACCGGTTTGCAGCCCTGCTTTGAATAGTCCCAAAGGTGCTTATCCTAAAATATTAGGAGCCTCCCTAGAGGGGTCCTTTCATTTTTTCTTTTATACATTTCAAACCGAATTTTATTTAAAATGAATATTTTGAATTTTCTTTTGAAATTTGTAAAACAGTCTACTTGGTTTGTCTTAACAACAAAATGTTATTGAGTTAAAAATGTAAAAAAATGAAAACTGTTCACCAGCAATCGTGGCCTTTTATTAATTAACAACTGCTTTATTCTCATCTACATTCGGGTTATTTGTATTAATAAAGTGATTAATATCGAAATCAGAGATCTACATAAATTATTAAGTTGTTGAATACTTCAGTTGAAGGAAATTTAGAAAAACACTGTTAAGTTTGTTGGAGGTCCACAAGGGACATTTTTAGCTGAAACTTTTAATTTTCTTGCTTGCAATGAAGCATTTTATTCATACGATTAATTGCATAATTTTTGTGCAGCTGGTAATACCCCAAATGGTTAATGTTGTTCTAAGGCAATTGCTAGTACAAAAATGGCCATAGTTCGCGAACAAGGCTTCTTTGGTAAAACTGAAACGCAGTTCGTTCTATTTTTAGGTCTGGTTTATGACCTATATGGAGTGGTTCGGGGTTTTATCTGAAAATGGTACTCCGATTCGCGGTTTTTTGGCTGCCGAGTACCATCTCTTTGGGACATGTTATAGCCAATTACACCATCAAAATATTTGATTCTTATCAAAATCTACCGTGCGGTTTTGAAGATATTCAAGAATTTAGGTTTGACCTCCCTCTGGCGGTACCTTAACCAATTGTTCGATTTAAGTGAAATTTTTTTTATAGTGTTCCCAATGACCCTGTCCGTATATTCTGAATTTTGTAGAATTTTATCTTGAATTATTTACATTCCAGTTAAAACTGTTGTTACTGTGTGTTGCTACTACAAAAGTGCCCGTAGAACGCGAACCTAGGCTTTATTTGAAAAACTGGGTATGAGGATATGCTTACAGAAGTCTCAAGATTCAGAATTTATGGGTCTAATACCGGGCTAATCAAAAAAGTTGGATTTTGTCGTACTGTGATATATTCCCAGATTGGAGTCGCTACGATAGAAAACAAAAAAGTTTTTCTCTCTAGAAGCAGTTTTTGGACGGACCGTTTATATGGCAGCTATATGCTATAGTCATCCGATTTTGATAAATTTTTCCAGAATTACGTTGAAGCACATAAAACTAATATATACCTAGTTTTTCTGTCTAGAAGCTGTTTTTGGACCGACCTTTTATATGACAGCTATATGCTATAGTCATCCGATTTTGATCAATTTTTTACGAATTGTGTGGAAACATATAAAACTAATAAATACTACGATTGGAGACGCTACGATGGAAATCAATAAAGTTTTTCTCACAAAGACTTATTTTTCGACCGATCGTTCCTATGGCAGCTTTATGATATAGTCATCCGATCCGGCCGTTTTCGACATATTAGTTGTGTGCTGTAAAAAGAAGACTGTGTGCAAAATTTCAGCTCGTAGCTTTAAAACTGAGAGACTAGTTCGCGTAGAAACAGACGGACGGACAGACAGACGGACAGACACTTTTCAAGTGTATAAAAATATTAAAACTTAATTTTGACTGCTTATATGCAAATTTCATAGTGAAACGGTGCGCTGCGCGTCTGTACCGCTAGAAAAACGAGAGCGTAATATATCTATATACCAGTTACTCAGAGAAAAAATTTCAAAATCTTTTATTAAATCACAAAATGTTAATATTTACTGAAAGAATTTTTTGACGAGCTATATACACTCATCGACAGTAAAATAGGTGTGAACAATTTTTTTTTATTATTTCATATCTAACACATTTGCTTTTGTTTTTCTCTAAGAAGCAAGTTATTTTTTAAAAAGAACATATTTAATCATCAAAACGGAAAGTAGCACAATTCAGGAGTAACCTAAAAATAACAAAGTTCATAAAAATGTAAATTTTTAGCTGGTCAGCAAAATAGGTGTGCCCAACAAATTAGAATGATAGCAATCGGTTTTTTTTTTTTTGTTAAATTGAAGTTTGTACTGAAATCATTGAGACAGATTTAGTAGCCAGTGTATCCACCCTTATTCTTGCGGGACTGCATCTATTCTATTAGGCATGGACGGTAAAAGCTTGCGGCAAGTATCTACAGGGATATTGTTTCAGGTGTCCATAATTGTGCTTTGTTTAAGCTAGCGTGCTTCGCGACTTCTCGTTTAAGTTGATCCCGAAGATTGACTTTACCACTCAATAACAGTCACGTTATTGTCCAAAAACCATTCCCTCAAAAAATAATAGACTTACAAAATATTACATTCAATTTGGGACAATTCATTTAACTATTATTTTGAAAAATTATTTGACAATTTTGCACACCTATTTTACTGTCCATGAGTATATATATAGTATAGTTATAGTTTCTGCCTGTTACATAAATTTGCACGAACTTGGTTTACTTAGTTTTGTACTCTACGAGTAACGGGTATAGAAACAGGGAGTTTCGCGCCTCGATTTTTATTTCACGGCGTTGGCAAAAAATGTAAGTGCTTCAGCAGAAACTGCATATTCTATGTATAATTTGCTAAACAGGTATCAAGTTTAGCGCTCAATCTTTCTGTTAAACACGCCCAATGACAATGTTTTTAAGTTGGTCATTGAAATAGACTCATTTAAAGACTTTTAGTCGTGAATAAGCAATATTCAATTATTGTAATGCAACTCAACTTTTCAAAATAAATGTTTTCGGATAATAGATCACACGAAGAAGACGTGAAGCGATAGCTTAAAACACTTTAGAACTAAAAAAAATCGACTTCTTTCAGTTGCAAGGACTTTCCAATCGTAATATTGCCAATCAGATAAATCACAGGTTTAAATCTTTGGATATGTATTTAAAAGATCCGAAAGCACATGGAAACCAACTAAGGGAATTTATCAGAGAAAAGCGTAAAATTCATAAAAATTTTATTCAATTTCGAAAGGTCGGCTGTTATAATTAAAGATATGGAAATAAAAATACAAAAAGCAAAACACCTTAAACATCTAATAATTGAGATAAACCTGCTTTGGGTTTTATTCGCAAGCAAAAAAAACCTGCACTATGAAGTAAGTTAATACGAAGATAGAATCGTTAATTGATGCAATTCTACTTTCTTTGTTTTTCTTTGACAGGGCCGGCCAAATGGAGAGGACTAAAATATGAGCATGTGTTGGTGACTGTCACAGTACACGGGAAAATGACCACTTTATCTGGCATTTGCATGTTTTTTAAAAGTTTTCTAATTAGCACAAATTTGCTGTTAACGCATTAAGAAAACATCAGACTGTTATGCCGCAAACTCAAAATGTTAAATTTAACAGTCCCATGTAGGAATAACAGCTGTTAGATCAGCTGTTGCAATCGAAAGCACGTGCGGCTAAGTTTTGTAAATTTTTGCATTGAGTTTTGTTTTTAATATTTTCTGATGGCAACACAACTAGAAGAAAATCAAGTCATGAATACTGTTTTCGCAGGTTTGCACTGTGTGTTTAATATAAAAAATCGTTCAAATTGTGCGTGTGTATACTAATATTTTGTCGTTTTATAAGCGCTTCTAAAGCTGGATTTTTATTAACAAATTTCAGCTTTGGAAAGGATTATTAAAAAGAGTTTAGAATTGTTTATGTGTTTGTCCAAGTGTTTGTTGTAGCGTTGTCAATTCTGAGTTAACAGGTATTGGTCTTAATTTCCTCTTTTTCCCTCTTTTTGGCGCAATTGGCATTTTTATTAGGTAACCTCATTTTTTCCAACGTCGATTTGTTTGCTGTGTGGAATAGCGAGAGGGGCCGGCACGAACGAGAGAAGGCAATTCAAAGAAATTTTGAACTGCATGCGTGCAATAATGTTGATGAAAATATTTTAAAAGTAAAAAGCCACCAATTTTGCAACAATTTGCATTATAATTGGCTTAAATGTAATAGCACTTATAAGAACGTTGAAAGAAGACATTCGCAATGGATAAACGGTACTACAACTTTGCCTTTAAAAAAAAGTAATAGACCGGTTGGACGGCCACTTCTTCCATTTGAATCGAAAGGCGAAAGGGCTCAAAGACTGCAAGCAGCGGAACTATCCAAATTCCAAGGTGATGATGTTTTCTTGCTAGTTCATGCAGCAATCGCAGCTGCCCGGAAACAAGGACTACATGATCTTGCTGCAGTTCTTCAAATACTTGCAAGTACCCCGGAAAAAGCCATGCAAGTCAGGGAAGGATTGACAAAGCCCATTGATCAGCCTATAAGAAAATGCTGAGAATAAAGAAAATTAATAAAAAAAAAACTGGTTTTTCATAATTTTGGGGGCGGAAGGGGGCGTGGCGAAACTCCTATCTGCAACGTAAGCACGTATAGGTGACTGAATTTGAAAGTTTATATCTAAAAATGCACGTAAAAAAATTATTTTTTCGATTTTTGTATGGAAGGAGCGTTGACACGCCCATTTTTCTAAAATAGCTTTTAATGGTCTATAACAACATAATAAAAACAGTGAAAATTTTTATCTCTTTGTTAACTCACAATAATAAATGCCAGATTATGTGGTCATTTTCCCCATAGTGCAGTAGAGAGCCAACTCACTTGCAAAATCAATTTTTTCTGTTTTCTCATTTACAAAGACATGACTTCGGCTCGCGTCTGTGTAGAAGAACACGAATGCGCTCGGCCCTCAGTGGCTATGAGCTGGCCCGGCCTGCTCTATGAACCATATTTTCGAAGTTATTATTAATCAAGAAGGTAGCACTCATTACTAAAATTAAAAAAAATATATTTAATATAATATTTAAACCAGGGACCGTAACAGCTATAAGTTTTATCAAAAAAGTCATTATTTAACAGTTATATTTTTCGTTTTATAATAAAACTTGGGAAATAACAATTATTTTTGGATTTTATTTTAAAACTCCGGAAATACCAATTATTTTATGATTTTAATTTTATTACTCTGTTCATAACAGTTATTTTTATTTTTTATAAAATAATTTTCATGATAACAGTTATTGATGACTTTTATTTATAAAGTCATCAATAAGAATTATTCAAAGACTTTTATTTTAAAAGTCATAGCATAAAAGTCATTTGCAAATATCGCAATGATAGAGCCATTGAGGACCAAATCGTAAACATATACTTGATCAACTCGGCAAGAGTAAACGACCCACTTCGTATTTGTTTTTAAGTAGGCTTTTTTTTAAATAATATAGATTCAAGCGAGGAAGAATTGGATGAGGAAGATGAAGTTTTGCAGAAAGCTATAAAAGAAATCAATGATTATAATCCCAAGCCAATTGACTTAGACATCGACTTTATGAAATATTGGGAAGAGAAAAATTTGCTCTTCCCCATTTGTATCAACTGGCAAAGGTTGTCAACAGCGTGCCCGCTACTCAAGTAAGTTTAGAGAGAGGATTTTCTGCACTAAAATTGGTATTGACACACTTGAGATATAATTTGTCTTCCGAATCCTTGCAAAAGATTTTACTAACAAAATTAAATAATAAATAAAATTTAAATTTGATGTTACTCGAACTAGTCAAACTGATTAAGATTATGTACAAGTTTTTCCTCAATGGCTTTATTATTGCGATATATGCTCATTTGCTCGTTTACTCTTGCCGAGTTGATCAAGTATATGTTTACGACTTGGTCCTCAATGGCTCTATCATTGTGATATATGGGCATTTCCGCCAAAATGTCCACCGAGGCTAAAATCTAAAAGTTCTTGAAATCTCTCTGTTCAATCATATTATGGTAAAAGAATCATTTAAATTTAACTAATTTAATTAAAGTGAACATATGGTCATTAACCTCAATGAGTATATCGAAAGAAAAGTTGCAAAAGTGCATTTTCTTTTTTTTGCCATTTTAAATTGCATGCTTTATTTGTTATTATCTTCTTTAAGAAAGATCATACATGATAAAGACTGTTCTACAAAATGTCTCTTTCATTATAATTTATCTGAAAAAAAAAAGCAAAGGGTACAATGCAATCGCGATTAACTGCAAATTTTTGGTTTCCTTTAGTCCATTTTTCAATGTCCCGTTCGATACCGAAAAAGAACATTAGTTATCAGTGTGTCACAAATTGAAGAAGTGAATGCATGGAAAGTTTAGCACAAACAGATTTTTTTATAAGCAATTTAATAAAAACGAGAAGGCAAAGCTAACTTCGACTGTGCCGAAGTTTTAATACACTTGAAAAACTTTACTCCAACTGATTTAACCGGTAAAAAATATATAGGATATAGATATCAGATACTAAAAAATTTGAAATCATGGATAATAAAAATTTGATACCATAAAAAAAAAACGTTTCTTAGTAAAACACATTTTTCCGACCGATCGGTCCTATGTTAGCTATATGCTATAGTAATCCGATTTTGATAAATTTTTTTTCAAAAATTTGTAAAAGCATATAAAACTAATATCTACCAAGATTGGTGATGATACGATGGAAATCAAAAGTTTTCCTCACTAGAACTTGTTTTTTTGACCGACCGTTTCTACGGCAGCTATATGCTATAATCATCCGATTTTGATAAATTTTTCCTGAATTGTATGGAAGCATATAAAACTTATATATACCAAGATTGGGGCGCTTCGACAGAAAACAAAAAAGTTTTTCTCACTAGAACTAATTTTTTTACCGACCGTTTTTATGGGAGCTATATAATATAGTCATCCGATTTTGATCAATTTTTCCAGAATTACGTGAAGCATATAAAACTAACATACACCAAGATTAGTGCCGCTACGATGAAAAACAAAAAAGTTTTTCTAACTAGAACTAGTTCTTAGACCGATCGTTCCTATGGCAGCTATATGATATAGTCATCCGATCCGGCCGGCTCCGACATATTAGTTGCGTGCAGTAAAAAGAAGACTCTGTGCGAAATTTCAGCTCGATAGCATTAAAACTGAGGGACTAGTTCGCGTAGAAACAGACAGACAGACAGACGGACAGACGGACAGACGGACAGACGGACAGACGGAATTGAACTCAGCTCGTCGTCCTGATCAAGAATATATATAGTTTGGGGTCGGAAATGAATATTTCTATGCGTTACAAACTTCTGGGCAAAATTAATATTCCTTTTCAAGTGTATAAAAAATCCCAATTGGTAAAATTTTTTTGTTATTTTTGTAATGTATCGTTGTTTTCTTTAGTTTTTTTATTTTTAGTTAAAAATTCATCCAATATATTTTTTTTTAAAAGTAATCTGATATCATGTAAAAAAATTATAAAAATCAAAATAACTCGTTGATCATCGAGTAATAAAAAAAATCATAAAATAATTGGTATTTTCGGAATTTGTAAAATAAAAATCGAAGAATAATTCTTAATATAAAACTTTATACAAAAAAATTGCAATATAACTGTTAATTTCTATTTTAACTGTTACCAGTAACTGTTATATCCGGCCCCTGGTTTAAACTCATAAAAATGTTAAGAATGACTTTCTATAAAAACATTACTTTGTT